>JACBWV010000364.1:13600656-13790656 GCA_013435795.1 Chlamydomonas sp. ICE-L
ATGCTCACACGGTTGATGGTTGCAGCCCCAAAAACCTCCTTCCCATCATCCTCATGCAGAACAGACATGCGCCCAATCCCCCATGTATGCTCTCACGGTTGATGGTTGCAGCCCCAAAAACCTCCTTCCCATCATCCTCATGCAGAACAGACATGCGCCCAATCCCCCAAGTATGCTCACACGGTTGATGGTTGCAGCCCCAAAAACCTCCTTCCCATCATCCTCATGCAGAACAGACATGCGCCCAATCCCCCATGTATGCTCACACGGTTGATGGTTGCAGCCCCAAAACCTCCTTCCCATCATCCTCATGCAGAACAGACATGCACCCAATCCCCCATGCCCAATCCCCCATGTATGCTCACACGGTTGATGGTTGCAGCCCCAAAACCTCCAGTCCCATCATCCTCAGGCAGACAGAAATGCGCCCAATCCACCAGGATGCTCACACGGTGATGGTTCCAGCCCAAAGCCTACTTCCAATCATCCTCATGCAGAACAGAAACAAGCACCCAATCCCCACATACTCAATCCCCCATGTACGCTCAAGGTTGATGGTTGCAGACCAAAAACCCCTTCCAATCATCCTCATGCAGAACAACATCGCCCATCCCCCATGTATGCTACACTGGTGATGTTGCAGCCCCAAAAAAACCTCCTTCCATCATCATCATGCAGAAAAAGCAAATGCGCCCAATCCCCATGTATGCTTCACACGGGGAGGTTGCACACAAAAACCTCATCCAATCATCCTCATGCAGAACAGACATGCGCCCAATCCCCCATGTATGCTCACACGGTTGATGGTTGCAGCCCCAAAACCTCCTTCCCATCATCCTCATGCAGAACAGACATGCGCCCAATCCCCCATGTATGCTCACACGGTTGATGGTTGCAGCCCCAAAAACCTCCTTCCCATCATCCTCATGCAGAACAGACATGCGCCCAATCCCCCATGTATGCTCACACGGTTGATGGTTGCAGCCCCAAAACCTCCTTCCCATCATCCTCATGCAGAACAGACATGCGCCCAATCCCCCATGTATGCTCACACGGTTGATGGTTGCAGCCCCAAAAACCTCCTTCCAATCATCCTCATGCAGAACAGACATGCGCCCAATCCCCCATGTATGCTCACACGGTTGATGGTTGCAGCCCCAAAAACCTCCTTCCCATCATCCTCATGCAGAACAGACATGCAGCCCAATCCCCTCCCCCATGTATGCTCACACGGTTGATGGTGTGCAGCCCCAAAAACCTCCTTCCCATCATCCTCATGCAGAACAGACATGCCGCCCAATCCCATGTTATGCTCTCACGGGTGATGGTTGCAGCCCCAAAAACCTCTTCCAATCATCCTACGAAGAACAGACATGCACCCAAGCCCCATATCAATCCCCCATGTATGCTCACAACGGGGTTGATGGTTGCCGACCAAAAACCTCCTTCCATTAATCCTGCAGAACAGACATGAGCCCCAATCCCCCATGTATGCTCACACGGTTGGATGTGCAGCCCCAAAAACCTCCTTCAATCATCCTCAGCAGTGAACAGACAGCGCCCAAATCCCACAGGTCGGCTCACACGGGTTGATGCGTGGCAGCTCCAAAAACCTCCTTCCAATCATCCTCATGCAGAACAGACAGAGCCCAATCCACCATGATGATCACCGGTGATGGTGCAGCCCCAAAAACCTTCTTCCAATCTCCTCATGCAGAACAGACATGCGCCCAACCCAAATGTATGCTCACACGGTTGACGTTGCAGCCCCAAAAACCTATTCCAATCTCCTCATGCAGAACAGACATGAGCCCAACCCCAGTATGCTCACACGGGTTGATGGTTGCGCCCCAAAAAACATCCTTCCCATCAGTCTCATGCAGAACAGAATGCGCCCAATCCCATGTATGCTCACATATTGATGGTTGAGCCCCAAAAACCTCCTTCCATCATCCTCATTGCAGCAACAGACATGCGCCAATCCCCCATGTAGTGCTCACACGGTGATGGTTGCACCCCCCAAAAACTCATTCCCATTCACCTCATGCAGAACAGACATATACCCAATCCCCCCATGCCCAATCCCCATGTATGCTCACACGGGTGATGGTGCAGCCCCAAAAAACCTCCTTCCCATCATCCGATGTCAGAACAGGACATGTGCCCAATCCCCCTGTATGCTCACACGGTTGCTGGTGCGCCCCAAAAACCTCCTTCAATCAGACCTCATGCCAGAAACCGGACATGCACCCAATCCCCATACTCAATCCCCCATGTATGCTCACACGGTTGATGGTTGCAGCCCAAAAACCTCCTTCCCATTCATCCTCATGCAGAACAGGACATGCGCCCAATCCCCCCATGTATGCTCACACGGTTGATGGTTGCAGCCCCAAAAACCTCCTTCCAATCATCCTCATGCAGAACAGACATGGCCCAATCCCCCATGTATGCTCACACGGTTGATGGTTGCAGCCCCCAAAAACCTCCTTCCAATCATCCTCATGCAGAACAGACATGCGCCCAATTCCCCCATGTATGCTCACACGGTTGATGGTTGCAGCCCCAAAAACCTCCTTCCAATCATCCTCATGCAGAACAGACATGCGCCCAATCCCCCCATGTATGCTCACACGGTTGATGGTTGCAGCCCCAAAAACCTCCTTCCAATCATCCTCATGCAGAACAGACATGCGCCCAATCCCCATGTATGCTCACACGGTTGATGGTGCAGCCCCAAAAACCTCCTTCCACTCATCCTCATGCAGAACAGACATGCGCCCCAATCCCCAATCCCCCATGTAGCTAACACGGGTGATGGTTGCGCCCCAAAACACCTCCTTCCAATCATCCTCATGCAGAACAGACATGCGCCCAATCCCCATGTATGCTCACACGGTTGATGGTTGCAGCCCCAAAAACCTCCTTCCAATCATCCTCATGCAGAACAGACATGCGCCCAATCCCCCATGTATGCTCACACGGTTGATGGTTGCAGCCCCAAAAACCTCCTTCCCATCATCCTCATGCAGAACAGACATGCGCCCAATCCCCCATGTATGCTCACACGGTTGATGGTTGCAGCCCCTAAAAACCTCTTCCATCATCCTCAGCAGAACAACATGACCCAACCCCCATGCCCAATCCCCCATGTAGCTCACAAGGTGTGGTTGCAGCCCCAAAAACCTCCTTCCCATATCTTATGCAGAACAGACATGAGCCCAACCACCAACGTATGCTCACAGGTTGATGGTTGCAGCCCCAACACCTCCTTCAATATCCTATGAAGAACATACATGCACCCAATCCCATACTCAATCCCCGTGTCGCTCACACGGTGGATGGTTGCAGCCCCAAAAAAACCTCCTTCCCATCATCCTCATGCAGAACAGACATGCGCCCAATCCCCCATGTATGCTCACACGGTTGATGGTTGCAGCCCAGAAAAACCTTCCTTCCAACATCCTCATGCAGAAACAGGACAGCGCCCCCAATCCCCATGTATGATCACACGGTTGATGGTTTGCCAGCCCCAAAAACTCCTTCCCATCATCCTCATGCAGAACACAGACATGCGCCCATCCCCCATGTATGCTCACGACGGTGATGTTGCAGCCCAAACCCCGCCTTCCATTCCTCATTGCAGAAGAACAGCAAGACCCAATCCCCCATGGCCCAATCCCCCATGTATGCTCACACGGTTGATGGTTGCAGCCCCAAAACCCTTCCATCTCTCATGCAGAAAGACATGCGCCAATCCCCATTGTTGCTCACATGTTGATGGTTTGCAGCCCCAAAAACCCCTTCCAATCCTCCTTCATGCAGAACAGACATGCACCCATCCCCCATATCAATCCCATGTACGCTAAACCGGGTGATGGTTGCAGCCCAAATAAAACCTCCTTCCAATATCATCATGCAGAACAGGAACATGCGCCAATCCCCCAATGTATGCTACACGGTTGATGGTGGCAGCCCAAAAAACCTCTTCCCATCATCCTCAGGCAGAAACAGACATGCGACCAAATCCCCAATGATGCTCACCACGGTTGATGGTTGAGCCCCAAAAACCTCCTTCCAATCATCCTTGCAGAACAGACTGCGCCAATACCCCATATATGCTCACACGGTCGATGGTTGCAAGCCCCAAAAAACCTCCTTCCAATCATACTTCATGCAGAACAGACAGCGCCCAATCACCATGTATGTCACACGGTTGATGTGCAGCCCCAAAAACCTCTTCCAATCATCCTCATGCAGAAACAGACATGCGCCCAATCCACCATGTATGCTCACACGGTTGATGGTTTGCAGCCCCAAAAACCTCCTTCCAATCATCCTCATGCAGAACAGACATGCGCTCAATCCCCCATGTATGCTCACACGGTTGATGGTTGCAGCCCCAAAAACCTCCTTCCCATCATCCTCATGCAGAACAGACATGCACCCAATCCCCCATGCCCAATCCCCCATGTATGCTCATACGGTTGATGGTTGCAGCCCCAAAAACCTCCTTCCCATCATCATGATTACTCACACCATCGATGGTTGCTGCCTCAACGACCACCTTGCCGTCTGACTCAGGCTCCAGTCGCCCTCCCACATAGTCGGACATGCCCTATCCCTCATGACCCCCTCATGCAGAACAGACAAGCCCAATTCCCCATGCCCAATTCCCCATGATAACACACACCATCAATGGTTGCTGCCTCAACGACCACGTTGCCGTCTGACTCAGGCTCCAGACGCCCTCCCACATAGTCGGACATGGTCTCCAAGGAGGGCAGGGCCCCTATGATAGGAGGGAGCTTCTTGAAGTCTTTCTTGGTGGACCACCGGAAAGTGCCAACATATTCTCCTGCACAAGGGGGTGTCCCACAGATGGTATACGGCTTCATAATGGGTACTGGTGTGTACTGGTGAGATTTGGTGGGTGCTGGTGTGCACTGATGGGATTTGGTGGGTGCTGGTGTGCACTGATGGGATTTGGTGGGTGCTGATGTGTACTGGTGGGATTTGGTGGGTGCTGGTGTGTACTGGTGGGATTCGGTGGGTGCTAGTGGGATTTTGCAAGTGGGTACAGTTGGGTGCTGGTAGGAGCTAAGTCATACCATGCATGCCATGCATTGTTTTGGGTGTGCGGCACAGAGGGTAAATAGCTTCAGGAACAGATTTGGATTTTGCAGGTGGGTACAGGATCGCCTGCTACTAGTCTATCTTGGCATCTCGTGTCTATCTTTTCGATATGTCCCCTCGGTCTAGTTCCGTAACAGGTGGGTACAGGCAGGAGATGGTAGGACCTAAGGTATGCCATGCATGCACGCCTTGCATTTTGTTTTCTAGGCTGCGTTTAGCAGCTTCCAGGCAGTTCCCTGAGCCTGCCACTGTGCTAAGACCAAAGTTATTGGGAGTGCTAGAGAGCTGATGATGTCAGCTTCCAGGTTGATCAGGTTGCTCCAGATTTGGCTGACTTGCTAGTCAGCATAGCAACCCAGGAGCAGCTACGCGTACCGTATCATAATTTGGAAGCCGCCGCGTGTGGGAGGTGATCCTGTGGCTTCCCATTGAGATGGTATGAGCAGAGTGGTTCCCCCCCTCCCCCCCCATAGCATCATGACTCTAGTCCTGTGGCTTCCCACTGGGATGGTCTGTGCAGAGCAGTACGCGTACCATATCCAAAGAGAAAAAAGTGGGCGCAGGAGTGTTAATGGAAGAGGCATGCCCAACTTCAATCCACTGTTTCTTTTTTGAGCGAAGTGCTGCAACTTCTAGGCAGCCCCTTTCCCCCGTCCCTGGACCAAATCTGAGATTTACTAGTGTGTCTGAAAGCTGACATGATAGGCATTCCAATGAAGTTGAAAGCCTTGGGCTTGACCCAGTGGCTTGACCCAGTGGCTGGCCAATGGAGCTGCCTGGAAGCTACCATGTGTAGCCAAAAAAGAACCCGTGCTTCAATTGTATGCTTGTCAGGAAGATTCACACTCTCCACACATGTCAAAGATCCTTAGGAATACTAACATCGGGTGCAACTATTGAAGCAACTATTGAAGCAACTATTGAAGCAACTATTGGAGCAACTATTGAAGCAACTATTGGAGCAAATATTGAAGCAACTATTGGAGCAGATATTGAAGCAACTATTGGAGCAACTATTGAAGCAACTATTGGAGCAACTATTGAAGCAACTATTGGAGCAAATATTGAAGCAACTATTGGAGCAACTATTGAAGCAACTATTGGAGCAAATATTGAAGCAACTATTGGAGCAAATATTGAAGCAAATATTGAAGCAATTATTGGAGCAACTATTGAAGCAACAATTGAAGCAACTATTGGAGCAAATATTGAAGCAAATATTGGAGCAAATATTGGAGCAACTATTGAAGCAACTATTAAAGCAAATATTGAAGCAAATATTGAAGCAACTATTGAAGCAATTATTGGAGCAACTATTGGATCAACTATTGAAGCAGCTATTGGAGCTAATATTGAAGCAAATATTGAAGCAATTATTGAAGCAACTATTGAAGCAACTATTGGAGCAACTATTGGAGCAAATATTGAAGCAAACATTGAAGCAACTATTGAAGCAACTATTGGAGCAACTATTGAAGCAAATATTGAAGCAATTATTGGAGCAACTATTGAAGCAACTATTGGAGCAAATATTGAAGCAAATATTGAAGCAATTATTGGAGCAACTATTGAAGCAATTATTGGAGCAAATATTGAAGCAAATATTGAAGCAATTATTGGAGCAACTATTGAAGCAACTATTGGAGCAAATATTGAAGCAAATGTTGAAGCAATTATTGGAGCAACTATTGAAGCAACTATTGAAGCAACTATTGAAGCAACTATTGAGGCAACTAGTGAAGCAACTATTGGAGCAAATATTGAAGCAAATATTGAAGCAAATATTGAAGCAAATATTGAAGCAAATATTGAAGCAAATATCTAAGCACATATCTAAGCAAATGTATAATCAAATATTTAACCAAATCTCTTTAAAAAAAAAGGGAACTCACCTTTAACAGGGAACTCACCTTTAAAAGGGAACTCTCCCTTGATTTGCATACTGCTTAAGAACGGCGAGCAGCCAAAAAGTTGGCTGGAGCCATGTTACCAAATTCAAGTTCAGGGAACTCACCCTCTCCCTTGATTTGTATTGCGAACATTACTGCTTAAGAAGACGAGCAGCCAAATAGTTGGCTGGAGCCATGTTACCAAATTCAAGTTCAAGGAACTCGCCCTCTCCCTTGATTTGAATTGTTAACGTAACTGCCAAAGATGGCGAGCAGGCAAATGGTCGACTGGAGCCATATAACCAAGTCAAGTTCAAGAATTGAACTGAATTGAATTGAATTGAATTAGATTGGATTGAATTGAATTGAATTGAATTGAATTGAATGGAATGGAATATAATTGAATTGAATGGATTACATGAAATATCAGCCTTCAGGATGCTCAAAGTTTTCAGGTTGAGTAAACATGGGTAGTATAAACACTACTGCACCACACTCCTGTGTACAGAATGCAATCAAATGTAGAGAGACGTTCAAGATCAAGGATCTCACCTTCTCCGATGTCGCTCTCCCATTTCTTGCCCTCCTTGGTTCTCAAAAGCGCGCAAGCTAACTTGTGGCCTGCCTTCCAGTCTGCCTTCTGGTGAGCAGCTGAGCAGTAATAAACTTTGCCGCAGGCTGTGCAGCGCTTGTTGGCTGGTGCACCACACAGATTGCAGCAATTCATTGTTCGTCTACTCTCTGTGAGAACGGTAGCTGGACTGCAGTCTGATCAAGCCAAAAGTAGAGGAGTTGAGTTAGCCTTTGAGATAAATAAGCCGAATGGATGAAAGTCTCAGCTGGCCTCTAGTCTTCCTCGATCCGAGGGAAGTCAGTCAATCAAATAATGCTCTTAGCTGAGTAATAGCATCATCTTCCGGCTCCTGTTTAGGGAGTGCTCATGAGAGGACTACCTCCAAGTGCTGTCAGGTCTTCCATTAAGCTTGGGAAAGAGGAAATACACTTGAATGTCGGAATATGATGGTGGATGGAGGAGTTATAGGAGGCAATGGACATACACAATGCTATCATTTTCTAACCTACAATGTTGCAAGTGCTCCGCTGGCTGTCTTTTTCTATCACTGGATGCCAGTACGGCACTAGCAAGAGGTATGTGTGATCTGCCTGTGTTTCAGTCGAATATCCCGCATCTCCAGGATGTCCTGCGTTGACGTCGAGAAAAAGAGGCGAAAGGAGGCGTGATGAACAGAACAGGACCATCGGCAAATGGCAACGGCCATCTACCATGCGGAACAGATCAGTTGACTTCGGAGGGGCAGTACGTTGAGAGTCGTAGTCGCAGTTGATGATTCGACTTTTACGTAACCCCATGGACGTTTCCGGCGAATTTCATATCCCATGCTGCATCATAGCAAGAGTGCCCAGGCTTCACTTCAATTGCATATTGTCAGTTATGTCCATGGCTGAGAGCAAGCTCAGTGGTGCAGCGAGATCGGGACTCGGTCGGACCCTGGCCCTGGCTAGAGATCTATTACCCTGCTGCGACGTTCAAAAGGCGAAGTCATCGGCCCAAGTTACATGCTTTGTTTTGTTAGCCACGTGGCATGCTTGGGGGATGCATAGGGTGCGCATACATGTGGGGGGAGAAGTTCTACCTATCATGCACGGGCACCATGTGGCTACCAAAAACAAAGCATACCTGCCTGAACAGGGTGTGTGGCCAACATTACATTACATTACATGTTAAAGTCTACTTGACACCGCGAGGGTGTATGAGACTCTGTGCTTCAAACAAAAAGAAAAAGCACCCACAAAGCAAAAAACTCCATTACATCAGGTGTGTGTCGAGGACAAACAAACCAAACTCCCAACAACAGTTTTGGTGGCGTAGGTATTAAACCCCCTAGAGCAGGACCCAGATCTCAACCACTTACAGTGGCGGAGGTAAGAAGCTAACAAATGAGAAGTCACAAGAAGAAAAAAAGGGACAATAAATTACGGTGCCACTAAGCAGTGAAGGGTTGTGTGAATATATTTGGCAAGTGTGTGGCCTATGCTAGCATGCAGCTCTGCCTCCAATGTATAGTTACTACATGCACCCCCTAAACATACCACATGGATACCCAAACAAAGCTTACAACTTGGTATGTAACTTTCGAGTATTAAAGATTTAAAGTTGCAGCCTAGAAGTGTGTGTGGAATGTCCAAAACCTTGTTACATTCAATTTGAGGCATGTGAATAGAGGGCTCACCTAGGGTAAGAATGGCAATGCACCACCTCATTAATTACTTGCACGAGGTCCAGAATCCAGACGAAGCACATAACCAAGGTTGTGAAGCCTTGTTCACGTGAAATGTAACAAATAGAACGTGCACAGAGTTACACATCTTACATCCCAAAATGTTGGTGATTTGAGTTCTGGGTGGTTGGTAAGCCTGGTGAACATCTCGCGATGGGGGTTGGTTGGACACTCATTTATCTATTTTATTTAATAAAAGTATTCTTCAGATTTTCGTTTATCTTTCTTACCAGCTTTAACGCCGTCTGCTGCAAGAAGCTGGATATCCATCCGGACAGTGTCTTTAAATGCAGAAGAGTTCGGGCTGCATTATTGCCTTAAGGTCATAATCATGCAACAAAGTTCAGGGACGAGGATAGAAAGTGGGAAGCAGCCATGCTGAGGAAGCAAATAACCATCAAGTCTTACAAGATGTAAGACAGATCCAGAGGCAGCACGGCATGCGGTACAGAGACCCTGCGAGGAGCACCAGATTAAACACATATTGCCTTTTCTAAGGCCATAACATATCACATACGTAAATAATTAGTTTAGCAAGATAAGGTCAAGCCCTATGATCACAAAATATCTAAAGGCTGCTACACTATGCAAGCAAAATAATGAAATAAAACAAAACAGAAGCCAAATCAATGGCAGGAGCATGTGTCACAAGGCCAAATCAATCACAGGAGCATGTGTCACAAGGACAAGTCAATCACAAGAGCATGTGTTACAAGGCCAAGTCAATCACAGGAGCATGTGTCACACGGCAAAGACAATCACAGGAGCATGTGTCACAAGGCCAAGTCAATCACAGGAGCATGTGTCACAAGGACAAGTCAATCGCAGGAGCATGTGTTTCAAGGCCAAGTCTATCACAGGATCATGCGTCACAAGGCCAAGCCAATCACAGGAGCATGTGTCACAAGGCCAAGTCGATCACATGAGCATGTGTCACAAGGACAAGTCAATCACAGGAGCATGTGTTTCAAGGCCAAGTCAATCACAGGATCATGTGTCACAAGGCCAAGTCAATCACAGGAGCATGTGCCATATTCTCCTTAGGGGAAATGAGATGATAATGCATTGGGCAACCATCCAATATGTTTGGGACATTGCCCTAATACAGGCCAAGCGATGAGCCCAGCAACTGCTTAGAACAATTCCTAGGCAAGTCGCAAGCAACGCGGAAAATTGGCGGAGAGTGATAGAAATCGGGGCGACAGGTAGCACAGGTCGAGTGCAGTAGACCGAACCAGGGTTTAAGACAGGGCCAGGGGGCAGTTATGGCCAGGGTTTCTTGTGGTCGGACGGACGGTTTGACACTGACGGCTCCCGCCCACTAGAAGGGGAGGCTCCGCCAAAACCTATTATACATATACTTGGCTGGCTGACTCGTCTCACAATACACGTAACGGTATATTGATACAATGTACGTTAGAACGACACTCTCGTCCGTTGTCACCTATCAATAATTCACTTTCTAACAATGAATATATATGCTTAAGGGGAAGCATTTGTGCAAGTGCAGGATTAAGTCAACTAAGTGAGTAGACCATCCTGACAGTACAGAACCATTACTAGGGTACCACAAAGCCAGTGACTTGTATGCCAGCAATTATCTCTTGACTAAGTGACAGCAAATCAAAAAGGCACCTCCACATGCTATGAAACGGAAGATCACGAGCAAGGCTATCAAATACACCACATTTCTACAATGCGGCAAAACATGATTGTCCGCTCCAAAGGGTAGGTGACCAGCTTTCTTTGGCACATGACAACCAAACCATCAAGGGTGCAAGGTACAATATTCCTGACTCCTCCAAGTTAGTTGGAGACATTAAGAGCTGCTTTAAGCTGGCCTGGTAAGATGCTGAGGGCCAGATCAAGAGAACTCAAACTTGAAATTTGATGAATCAGCAAATGCTTTGCTCTGGTAATATTTTCCACTCCCCTGTGTAATAGGATTATGCTTACTCCGCTCTCCGCCCATGTCTCCAGAATCAGTCCTCCTGCAAGAGGAAGGAAAATATTGGCACATTCAATAATGGCTCGGGTCTATGCCAATTCAACACTTACATATGATTCTACTCTGCCACTGTCAAGGGCCACCAGCCCAGGAGGGCAGCTAGTACAGGGTTCTGCCCTTGTGTAGTGGCATCCAAATGTACATGAACACGATCTTCAGTAGTGCACTCAAACATGTTGGTGATAATCTGGTACAATACTGCTTTTTAGCTACCAACACTTCAGTATCCCTTTTTGCATTTGATTGCCAAGTGCCTGTCCACCAAGAAAAATCAAGCTTCAGACAGGAGAAAGGAGGAATCTAATGCAACCACTAGAGCACCGGAATAATACATTCAAAGATCTCAGATCATTTGTATCCCTTCCCTGTCCCTTCTTAGTTTTAATTCCCAAGGATCTGAGCATTTCTCAAGTTCTCTCCTACAATCAGGTTCAATGCTTCTGAACCAAGTCATCAGCAAGTGCTTTAAGAAATGAGCCACGATATTGGCGAGTGATTAATTTGCATGTAGCACAAGATGGACAAGATTTGCTAGCTTAATCCTCTGGATATGTTGATACAGGTCAATTAAGGGGCAGATCCATCATCCTTCGAGGGAGGGACACGGTTCGCCTGAGTTGCTTTGAAACGTTCGAACTCCGTCTAACATAAGTGGTCAGAGCAAATATTTCGTCTCGGCCTCATGCTCGGCAGAAACTCGCGAGACTGATATTATCTAGAGATGAAACATGAAATCGTACACTTACTTGAACACGAATCGAGGCTCGGACATGGCCTCAAACCCCATATCGCCTGATTTAGAGCGCGAGGTGTTCATCCCCAAGCAAGAAAAGTCGAAGCCTGCGCGCAGAACGTTCAAAAGGTCATCCGTCACAATTGAAAACCCAAGGTTGCGCACCCACAAAAGCCAACAGAGACTACCTCATAATGCTTCCTCACTTTTATCGCTTATGAGCGAAGAATCTACAGAGCCCGCACGACAAAGGAGCTTCCTGGGCTCGTCAGCCCCTGTATTTTTTGAAGCACTCATGACAGAAATTGTGGTAAAAGAATTTGTTAGAAGCCTTCCTTACATATGGGTGCTGGGTTCGGAACTCGGAGATTAATTCCTGACTTCAGCAAACCAATTTGCGTGGGCACCTCCTTTCTTCGTTTACTCCGGTTTACTCGATAAGAATGAGACGTGTAACCGCGTGCATCGTGTAATAATGCTGGTGTGGCACAGGTGGCACAGGTGTGGCAGTTAATTTTGTTGGAATAGAAAACGCATTTAGGTGGCGCGTCAGAGGGGGGGGCGCGGAGCTGCTCTCTTGTCCAGCCTCCTGTCGCCTCCTGTCAAGAAGCGGCCAGGACTGCGGCCAGGAAGGGTCCGCGGTCCGGCCAGGAAGGCCTGTACAGCCCGGTACAGCCTGAGTGACGCTGACCATGTGAAGCTGACGCTGGCGCTGGGCGGACCCTTCCCTGGACCCTTCCTGGCAGCTTCTTGACAGGAGGGGAGCTGCCGCTCCTACGCGTAGGAGCGTAGGCCTACGCTCATGAGCTCTCCACAGGCTTCACAAGGGCGTCGGCTGATGAACCTCAAGGGACTCAAGACCAAGTCCCGGTATTGGATTCGAACGGCTCTCAGAGAACTGGTCGAGAGAAGTTAGACAGACTTCGCTTACCGACATCCTAAGTTGCCCTAAACACGAACCAGAGGGACGTGAACCGGCAGTCTCGAGGCACGAGTCTGGATTCTTGCCTTCTTGGCCTGTTAGGGACTTTCCTGGCCTGAATACGCCTCTTGGGGATAAGGACTGTTCCATATCCCATGTGATTCACGCGTATGATGTACCACCATTCCTTACAGCTACGTCTAAAATCCTACATCCAGGTGTTACTCGTCATTTAATCAGTTATCATCTTCTTCCCAGTAGGACCTGGACAAGTCTTTAAACTGTATAATCCTCTTAGTATGTATGCTCCTTGGCATCGAACGGGGGCTGGGGGGACATGGAATTGAAAGACGGTGAGTTGCCCAGAGTTGGCTGAATATCCATGGCATGTAATGATCCAATTAAATTCTTCTTTTCTGCAGTCCTGAAAATAAACGTAATATAAATAGTTGTCATGTGGTACTTCTTCTTCTATAAAGAAACGCAACAGACAGTCTCTTGCACTAGATATAGGAGAGGCCAGTAGTAGATCAAGCTCTTGTAATGCAGGATAACCACACCAAGTACAAGTGAGTTACAACCAAACCAGTGGTATCGGTAACAGGATTCTTACTTTCTAGCCTTGGCTTTTGATCACACCACAATCAGATGGACAAACAGGCCTGTAGAAATGGTAACCGTTGTCCTTTGCAAGTATAAGCAAGAAAGGGACTGGAGCACAAAAAGGTGTGCTTTCCAGGACGTCGCACATTCCCAACATATTAGTTCAATAAGAAATTATATCCTGTCCACAGCTAACCCTACTAAAACATCACTGGTTTCGAAACCAGAATAAACTCAAGCAAAAAAAAGTTCAAACAAAACCTGAATTTGTCCCCAGCTGGACTGAGCTGAATTCAGACTCCCGAGGCCTAGGGCCCATCTAGCTTGAGCCCTGCTTGAGGGACAAGCAGGGAGTTGCATTCTACAGGCCGCATTCCCGAGCCTATCAAATGCTAAGAATCGTGGCGCTGGCAGCGCAAGTCATTGGTCACGAGCAGGGTGCTTCATACGGACCCCAGGCGTTGCGTGCTGGGACGCACCCTAATTCGGTAGGTTGCGTCCAGGATCACAACCAATTTCGCAAGTTGCATCCTGGGATGCAGTCAAGTCCTTAGGCTGCGTCCCACAAATTCCCTATTTACCCTCACAAAGAAACTGCTGCAGTGAGACGCATGGTAAAGAAGTGAGACGCAACCAACATCCCAAACCTGCGTCTGCGACGCAACCAACCGAACGAAAGCTGCGCCTGGGATGCAACAGACCCTCCCCATGTTTCGTCCTGCACTACCCTGGTCAAGAGGTCCAAATCGGAGACCTCTTAGTATTGTCGGATTAGCCTTGATGACCCTTTAGTCCTTCTTGGTCTTGCGCTTTCCGATGTAGAAGGAGCTATACATGTTCACCTGAGGAGCAGAGCATTGGTTGACGATGGTTAGGCATGGAGATCAGCCATCACATATGAACACAAAACGAGACAGTCCACTCATGATGCTAACTTATTTTCAGAGGATGCTCGAGTGCCATGTTCATAATATTCTGAAAACTCACCTTGTCCATGTAGCCATCTGAGGCCCGTTGGATGCAGGTCACATCAAAGCCAGCGTTTTTGATGAGTTCAGAGTAGGGAGGGGTGCTTGCTGCTGAGCGCCAGATGACGATACCACCCGGCAACACCTGCTCACCAAGGGTGTCCGCCACCTCCTTAGCATGTACCAAGTCCAGCCAATCAATGTGGTCCATGAGGATGACCTGGAGAAATGAAGATCACATGATGTTGTCAGACCTCCCAGAGCTGGGGAGAGCATCTAAATAAGCTGAAACCGAAGTGGGTTTCCATAGCTCAGCTTGACATTTAGCCAGTGGGATAGCCCATGGGTAGCCAGGTAGACAACAATTGACTCATCCAACTCCACATAGCCATCTAGTCACACAGCTCGAAACCCCATTCTGCTATGTTGGCTGGTAACTAACCTCATACCACCATACGTACTAACACACCCTTAAATCAGACAGCCTGCTGCCTAGCATGACAGTTGATCACTGATCATGGTTATGCTTCATAGGCCTAGACCACACTTTCAGTGCACCATCCCTTCAGCATATCCTCTCAACTCACCTTGGTGTACTTGCGGGCCCTGAGCTCGCCCAAGAATGTTCCGGTGGCCACAGTCAGCTGGTCCACCACTCCCGTCTTGAGCTTGGCAAAATTGGCCTCATTCAAGTAGCTAGGGCAGTTGTCTCTAAGGAACTTTCCGGTCAAGCAGTTGTAGTAGAAGTAGTTCTGCTTCCTCAAGTGGCTGTTCTCAGCCACGCCTGGAATGTTAACAGTAACAAGAGATACGTGAGTGTGTACACACCAGAGGTCTCCTCACCGCAGGCCATGCAGAAATATTTTAATCCTTTCACAAATAGAATTACGGTAGTAACCAACCATTATCCAACTGAGTAACCCTTCGCCCCGGCCCGGTTCGCCTCGGCCAAACCACCAAACCGGCAGAAGGTGAAATAGGGCCAGAAGCTTGGCCTGGATGGACAAACCCAGGCGTTACCACGCCGAGAAAGAGAGCAAAGGTTTGCCGAACCGCAAACATTGATATAGTTGTTGTGCCGACTGTAGACCTTGCGGTGCTCGTAATTTCAACTTGGACATTGGAGCCAGTGCCCATGATTCCATGACGTTGAGGTATGTATCACACATATGAAAACTCTTGTGAATTCTAGAGTCTCGGTGTCATGCCTTTCTCTCTTAGTAATTCCATGTAGAAGAGCCACCTTCAGGGGACCACCAGCCTGCTTCCCCGGGCCTCCTTCCCCAAACTTCACAACCCTCACCATGTCCCCCCGTTTCATACGTCAGTTAACAACAAGCCAACTCAACCCACCAGACTCCTTTTACAGGGCTCCTGCCCCAAACCACGCCCTCATCATTTCACCCAACTTCATAAGTCGACAACGCCCAATAACCACCAGCTCCTTACAGGGACTCCTTACCAAAACTTCACGCCTTCATAATCCCCCAATTTAAGACGTCGGAGCAACAGCAAACTCACACCAGCCTCTTTACGGGCCTCCTTCCCCAAACTTCACCGCCCTCATCATTTCCCCCAATTTCATACGTCGACAACCGCCAACTCACCACCAGCCTCCTTTACAGGGCCTCCTTCCCCAAACTTCACCGCCCTCATCATTTCCCCCAATTTCATACGTCGACAACCGCCAACTCACCACCGCCTCCTTTAAGAGGCCTCCTTCCCCAAAACTTCAAGCCCTCATCATTTCCCCCAATTTCATACGTCGACAACCGCCAACTCACCACCCAGCCTCCCTTTACAGGGCCTCCTTCCCCAACTTCACCGCCCTCATCATTTCCCCCAATTTCATACGTCGGACAACCGCCAAACTCACCACCAGCCTCCTTTACAGGGCCCCTCCTTCCCCCAACTTCACCGCCCTCATTCATTCCCCCAATTCATGCGTCGACAAACCGCCAACTCACCACCCCAGCCTCCTTTACAGGGCCTCCTTCCCCAAACTTCAACGCCCTTCATCATTCCCCCAATTTCTATGCGTCGACCAACCGCCAACTCACCACCAGCCTCCTTTACACGGGGCACTCCTTCCCCAAACTTCACCGCCCTCATCATTTCCCCCAATTTCATTACGCGACAACCGCCAACTCACCACCAGCCTCCCTTTTACAGGGAGCCTCCCTTCCCCCAAACTTCACCGCCCTCATCATTCCCCCCAATTTCATACGTCGACAACCGCCCAACTCACCACCAGCCTCCTTACAGGGCCCCTCCTTCCCCCAAACTTCAACCGCCCTCATCATTTTTCCCCCAATTTCATACGTCAACAACCGCCAACTCACCACCAGCCTCCTTTACAGGGCCTCCTTCCCCAAACTTCACCGCCCTCATCATTTCCCCAATTTCATACGTCGACAACCGCCAACTCACCACCAGCCTCCTTTACAGGGCCTCCTTCCCCAAACTTCACCGCCCTCATCATTTCCCCCAATTCATACGTCGACAACCGCCAACTCACCACCAGCCTCCTTTACAGGGCCTCCTTCCCCAAACTTCACCGCCCTCATCATTTCCCCCAATTTCATACGTCGACAACCGCCAACTCACCACCAGCCTCCTTTACAGGGCCTCCTTCCCCAAACTTCACCGCCCTCATCATTTCCCCCAATTTCATACGTCGACAACCGCCAACTCACCACCAGCCTCCTTTACAGGGCCTCCTTCCCCAAACTTCACCGCCCTCATCATTTCCCCCAATTTCATACGTCGACAACCGCCAACTCACCACCAGCCTCCTTTACAGGGCCTCCTTCCCCAAACTCACCGCCCTCATCCATTTCCCCCAATTTCATACGTCGACAACCGCCAACTCACCACCAGCCTCCTTTACAGGGCCTCCTTCCCCAAACTTCACCGCCCTCATCATTTCCCCCAATTTCATACGTCGACAACCGCCAACTCACCACCAGCTCCTTTACAGGGCCTCCTTCCCCAAAACTTCACCGCCCTCATCATTCCCCCAATTTTCATACGTCGACAACCGCCAACTCCCCACCAGCCTCCTTTACAGGGCCTCCTTCCCCAAACTTCACCGCCCCTCATCATTCCCCCAATTTCATACGTCGACAACCGCCAACTCACCACCAGCCTCCTTTACAGGGCCTCCTTCCCCAAACTTCACCGCCCTCATCATTTCCCCCAATTTCATACGTCGACAACCGCCAACTCACCACCAGCCTCCTTTACAGGGCCTCCTTCCCCAAACTTCACCGCCTCATCATTTCTTCCAATTTCATACGTCGACAACCGCCAACTCAACCACCAGCCCTCCTTTTACAGGGCCTCCTTTCCCCAAACTTCACCGCCCTCATCATTTCCCCCAATTTCATACGTCGACAACCGCCAAACTCCCACCAGCCTCCTTTACAGGGCCTCCTTCCCCAAACTTCACCCGCCCCCCTCCATCATTTCCCCCAATTTCATACGTAGTCGGACAACCGCCACTCACCACCAGCCCTCTTTACAGGGCCCTCCTTCCCCCAACTTCACCGCCCTCATCAATTTCATTTCAACCAATTTCATACGGTCGACAACCGCGCCAACTCCACCACCAGTCCTCCTTTACAGGGCCTCCTTCCCCAAACTTTCACACCGCCCTCATCATTTCCCCCAATTTCCATAACTGTCGACAACCGCCAACCTCACCACCAGCCTCCTTTACAGGGCCATTCCTTCCCCAAACTTCACAACACCCGCCCTCATCATTTCCCCCCAATTTCAGTACGGTCGACCAACCGCCAACTCACCACCAGCCCTCCTTTACAGGGCCTCCTTCCCAAACTTCACACCGCCTCCTCATTTCTTCCAATTTCATACGTCGACGACCGCCACTCACCACCAGCCTCCTTTACAAGGGCCTCCTTCCCAAAACTTCACCACACTCCCCCCCCCCCCCCCCTTCATGCGACAAAGATCGCCAACTCACCGTCAAAAGTCCGTGCGATGTACTTCTCGATGGAGATGCCGTCGTTCTCAATCAGAGTAGCCTGCTTCATAGGGACTCCTCCACCGAACCACAACACAGCCCTGTTGAAGAGCAGCACTGCAACGATCTTGCAGAACAGCCACACCATGAACTTGGGCCCACTCTTGATGAAGTGAACGAAGAAGTGGCTGTTGTAAATCTTCTTCTGTTCCTCAAGGGTAGGGGCGTTCACAAACCTCTTCACTCCGTTTCTCAAGCCCAGGAATGCAAACACGTACTGCAAGACCCAGCAGAGCTTACCCTGCAAATGCAGATAAGATGGTTGATCAGCGACAAACTTGGTAGATAATGCGGGACATAGATAATGCAGTATTTACTGAACGTAGATAATGCGGGACATATATAATGCAGTATTTGCAGTTGGTAGATAATGCAGGACATGGATAATGCAGTATTTGCAGTTCGTAGATAATGCAGTACTTGATATTTGCAGTACATTGTTGACGACCTGAGTTTGAACATTTCATGAGGGTCGCCAAGAAAAACACAGGGAAACGATTCAATACTTGTACCTTTAGTACTCTTCGTAATTTTAGTACTCTGCCCATGTGACCAGTTATATAAATATTGAATTATGTCCCTGTATACATGTATGCATGCCAGGCCAGGATGAACACAGAGTCATGGACATAATCATACAATCTATCTCATTTGGCAGTCAACTGTCAATCAGAGAAGAGAGGTCGTGCACTTCCGCTGTTGTACTTGATTCAACAGTCATGCTTCTGTTCTTGGTCAATTGTTCTTCAGAAACAATTTGTATGTTGCATTTAATGTCTGGTTTACACTTTCATATTCTGGGCACTCCAGAAAGGCTGTGGGACATCCAGCTGTCCAATGATTAATTAGCTTTTGTAGCGCCCATATCTTTCCATGCACATACATATACATACACCCGCATACATAAACACACACGAGGGCCAGGTTTTACTTTGAGGAAAGGAACCAGTGCCTTCCCGTGGCATTATGGTGCCCCTTTAAGTCTTCAGGATGGTGCTACTAGCAGCTTTTGTGACCCCCCAAAAAGCACCCCCCAAAGAATCTAACGCAGCACCCTAAAAATAATGAGGTGCATAGTAAAGCATTTGCTCCACAAATTAAAGCCTGGTGGGAGCTCACCATGCCACCCTGGAAGTACAGACCCTGCTTGAAGTACCACAATCGGTTGCTCCAGAACTTGTGACCCGTCTGGCTGATGAAAGGCGCCAACTTCTTCTCGTAGATCTCCTCAATACGAGGATGCACTCCCTCACCGAACATCATCCATGCATCCTCAAAGTCGAGGTGCTGGATGGCCAGGGTCTTAAGCTCCAGCAGGGCGCTTTGAGCAGGGTTGCAGTCAACAGACACTACCTGTAAAAATGTGGAGACGAGCAGGCTAATGAGAATAAGGCAACCATTGGCCAGCAAAGCAAGGCGGTTGCCTTGGCTTGAAAAGGCAGTTGCCTTGGCGAAAATGCCAAGCAAGGCGAAATAAGTTGCACTGAGCTCGATAAGAATAAGGCCACCACTGGCTGCCTTGGCTCGAAAATGCTTGCAGGACAGTAAATTGAAGCAATTAGCGTACAGTTATTGTGTGGGGGCAACTTGTGCTTTGTGCCACCTTGCCGTTTCGCAAAAGGGAAACTGAATCATTCATTACTTAGTCATCCACAGGCCATTGACGGGCCCAAGACAAGCCCATCAACATCAGGGAGTGGTCTTCCAATCATACAGGTCACACATGCGATTTGTGGCCCTTCAGATTACTCACCTCACCAGCACCATGAATCAGCAAGTTCAAGGCATTGCAGCCTCCGGAAGTAAGAGTCAGGCACACATCTTTGGGGTTGATGTCCATCACCTGACGAGAGAATGAGAATCGGATTGAGTTTGACGTTTTGGTTGGGTTCGATGTTTGGATTGAGTTTGATGTTTGGATGGGGTTTGATGTTTGGTTTCTGATGGTTGGATGCACACATCCTTGGGGCTGATATCCACCATACCTGATGAGAGAATGAAAATCCAAGGTCAATAATTATCATCAGTTCCCTGGTGGATAGCCCCAGTGCAAGCACACAGCCTGTTCCCCTCAACCCCACGCCTCGTAATCAGGCATACTATTTATTTATTTACTCAACTTCACTGCCTGATACAGGTGTTTTTTCCAAACTTGAAAACACACATTATTTGCTGTGTGAATAAGTTTTTACAGGCACTGACAGAAGAAACCTTAACCCTAAGACAGCATACAATATGTTTCTGTTATGTCACTGTGTTTCTGTTATGCCATTATGACAGCACGGACAGAAGAAACCTTAACCTTAAGACAGCATACAATACGTTTCTGTTATGTCACAACTTGGAAGAAATATTCATGATTATGTTCTACAGGAACGAATTGACTACAGGAACAAATGAGATACCAGAGGGGGGAAATCAAAATGTCTCAAATACACATTTGAATACAGTAGGCTGGACAAACCCAAATGAGAAGTGCAAGTGAGCCTACCAAAGCAGAGTGACTCCTGAGGTGCTAGTGTTGGTAAGGTCTCTAGCATACAGGCAGGCGTGGATAAAACAATACAGCAGTATGGATAACACAACACAGCATAGCAATGGACGATTTAGCAGCTAGTGAGCAGTGCTTGGTTATGTTCGGTTCCTGTCCAACCACCAGGGCGTGTCTGTAGCCTCTTTGGTGGGCTGGTTACAGACCGTACTTGGCTGTGCGGCTGCTATACCTTGCCCACAGGTGTGGTGCTTTCCACCCGGGCGCTCGACCTTCACCGCATGATTTTTTGTTTACAAGTCCATACTACAAAGATTATTGACTGCATGATTCTTTGTTTATTAGTCCATACCACGTATATTCTTGACTGCATGATTCTTTGTTTATTAGTCCATACTAAGTCTATTCTTCACTGCATGATTCTTCGTTCCCAAATTTATACGACATATAATCATAAACGCACGATTCTTTGTTTTCAAGTTTATATAACATATATTCACTGCATGATTCTAAATTATTGATATTGCATGTCTTCTTCGACGCATGGTTCTATATATACTATATACATCTATTCTCCACCCCATGATTCTACATGTATGATATTGTTGATATTGTATGTATTATTCAGTCTGATTCTACGTTGATCATTTAGTATGTTTTCTTCACCAAAAAAATTCTGTATTTTTATATGAGTGGCCATTTCATGACCTTGAACCCTCAACCCCTAGCATTATTGTATGTGTTGACCTTATCCAAAGTACAGCACTTCTAGCAGATATTTAGCAAAAGTGGGCCATCTCAGTGTTTGGTAGTTGTTCCAAAGAAACACCTTTCAGACAATGTTGTTGAATTTACAAGCTTTGGGTTGGGGAGAGGCCATTCAGCTTTTTGTACCATTCTTCTTTAGTGAACTTCTTGAACTCCCAGGAGGCCCTACCCAACCCTACCCTACAATTTACCCCTACCATGGATTTGCCCCTATGAAAGGTATGTTTTGGGAAAGCTTAGTTGAATAGCAATGCATTGGTACCACTCTCATGGCTGTCCAGCTCTCCCCAAATAAGACGCACCTTCATGTCAGGCTCAGGATCCTCCCATGACTGTGTGTACAGGAAGGTGGGGGGGAACAGTGCAGGGCGGTCCACGCGGTTCTCATGAGGAGGGTCTGTAGGGAGAGCAGGAGGGTGGGCAGGCAATTTTAGAAGACAGGAAATACTAGACAAGCAATATTAGAAGCTGATAGATAACAAGTAAAAGAGAAAAGGAAAGAAGGCAAAAAGGAGTTTAGCCTCCCACACAGCAAAAAAATTCACTTGGGGACACCACCCAGATTGAGAAAATATCTGATACACACATCACACACAAGGACACAGCGCAGCGAGATCACTATACACAAACATCCCCCAGTGCCAAATTTGAAACAGTATCCAATTATTCAATTTCCAACAACTGCATAATCATGTGTAGATTTTTAAATTAAAATAATGGAATGCTCTTAGCATCCATGGTGGCAGCATGAAGACAAGAGTCAGGTAACAGTGCAGGATTCAGGTAACAGTGTAGGTAACAGTGCTGCCTAGCATATATTTCCGCAACGAACACCTAATGCATTGACCAGTTCTTAAGTTACTGCCAAGGTGAAACTCAAACAGCCGGCGCCATGCACCCACACCCAATTTCAAAATTCAAAACAACTCACGGTCAAGCTGGCGGATGCGACCAACCCAGGTAAAGTAGGGTGCGCGCAGGTATGGAACATAGGGGATGGAGCCCTGGCCATTGATCTCCCAGATTCGCTCCAACTTGTGCTCCAGGTATGCTCGCCTCTCAGGGCCCAGGTCAATGTTGTCAGTATCGAAGGTAGCCCTGTGGGATATTATAAGAGTGTTTAAGAAGAGTATATTAGAAGAGTATGTTAGAAGAGTATAATAGAAGAGTATATTAAAGAGTATACTAGAAGAGGGCATATATTAGAAGGGGGCATATATTATATATTACAAGAGTATATTGGAAGAATATATTAGAAGAGGGCACATATTAGAAGAAGGCCTATATTAGATATAAGATTAGTACATTAGATGAGGGCATCGGGCAGGGGGATACAGCAGGCACCCGGAATTTTACATTTCTCATACCTGTCTCAGGATGTTCAAATAAATAAGGGAAGGTGTATGTAGAAGCCAATGACTCAGATTGCAGAAATAGGCAAAACAAAAATCATGAGTGAACACAGAAGGCCTCGTGAATGGAATGCACAGAAACAGAAACAGTAAAAGGTTGAGGCAGTGCAAGGTTGACGTTGAAACTGAAGGAGTGAGAGGCCTTGGTTTGTGAGTCCACATTCCATTTCATTTCTAAGCGGCGTAAAATCAAGTCCACAGTCCTTTTAATGTCAAAGCAGTGTAAATCCAAGTCCTCAGTCTCTTCAAATTTAGGCAGTGTAAATCCAAGTCTACAGTCCATCTAATGTCAAAGCGGTGCAAGGTTGCGCGCACCTCCAGAAGAAGCGGCGAGCCCAGGACATCTGGCGCATGGGGGCATCGTACTTGCCGCTGGTATAGAAATCAGCGACGCCCAAGAGACCCTCAGGATCCAAGAAAGAGATGGCATTGTCGATGGCAGAGTGGAAAGGAGGGATCACTGCGCGACACAGGTGGAATGGTGTTACGGTGCCCGCAATATACACAGGCATATATAACAGTTTGAGAAAATATTGATTGGAGTTGTAAGGAGATGAGGAGAGGAAGAAAATATAGTAATATCGTTATTGAGTACCCCGCCATATACACAGGCAAATATACAGGGTGCGCCCAATAATTCCATGCATGTTAATGTATGAGCGCAAGCAAAGCTTTAAAACCATGAGGATGGACAGACAATGCAGATCAATCTGACTGGTCAGCGGTCATGTTTATGGCCATTTGATGGCTCAACCTGAACAGACATCCACATGTCCACATGCCTGAAGTATGCAAATAACAGATGGTGAGATGGAGAAAAATAAAGAAGACAAAAACGAGGAATGAACTCTATAATTTTGTATCAACTTACTGGTCAGAGAGTAGGAGAAGGTGACCAGGGTAGCCACGCCCTCGGCGGGCTTGAACGTGCAGGCATCTCCCTCAACGACATGGACGTTCTTCCATCCCTTGGATGCAGCCTTCTTCTTGGCCACCTCACACAGGGAGTGGCACAGATCAACACAGTAGATGCTCTTGAAGTTGTCAAGGCCCATGTACTGTTGCATCATGTCGATGTTCTCCTACAGGGAGTGGGGGTGGGGGTGGGGGGATTCAGGAGGGGGGGGAGGAAGGGGAAAGACAATTCCTATATCATGCCAGACATCCTCAATAAGAAAGAAAAGAGGCCAGTAGGAGAGATTTGGGAGAAGGAAGCAGGTGGAAGTAGGGTCAGGCGGGCAGGCGACACAGTTAGGGAAGGGAGCCAGATTCCATGCATGAGACGACGGCTGACCAGAAGGTCACGCATGGTACCGACTTTCTGAAGATCTAGGTTCCGGGACAGCACAGGATTTCAGCAGCAGCATTATCGAGCAGAAGAAAGAAGTGCGAAGAATGGTAGATCGTGAATGCATGCAGGATTCCGGAGGCAATCGAATATGGGCAACCGTTACGTCTTGGCGTGCCTTGCGCTTGTTGCAAGTGAAACTCCACCCTCTCGCATGAGTGTAAACAATTGTCACTTGGTGGGAGAACGATGTTGGCCAGGGCAAAACTCACGAAGCATCTCGTATCAGATCATTGGGCACAGGCTAACTTACCCCGGTTCCACCGCCCAAATCGACCCAGACGACGTTCTTGCGTCCGGCCAAACGGGCAGCGCAGGCTGCGAGCATAGGCTTGCGGCCCCAGAGGAAGTTGGCACGGAACTTGTCATCTGCGAATATAATGGGTACAACGATAGAGTGAGATCGATGTAGCCCGATATCTAGACATGAGATAGACAAACGCTGGTTATCCGAATGCTAATAATCGATTCTACTCGAGAGCTTTGGGAGATGAACAGCAGCACTGGGACCGGGAAATCCGCGCTCGAGTTACAATTCTCCTCCTGAAGTCTGCCTAATTTCTGGAGATGCTTACATGCGTTGGCCTGTCCGGAGTAGAAGTTCTCGAGGCGCTCGGCATGGTCGTCTCCCTTGGCCTTGCTGAACCAGATGTGCTTCAGAACAGTGAGATCGTCCTTCACCTCACTGGTAACTTTCTCGAGAGAAAAGGCGGGTTTCTTGATCACGGCATCGCGGCCGGGGCGTCCGTCACCTCCAGCACCCATGATGATATATGTTAATTTTAAAGCGAAAGGTTGGACACCTGTCGGGACAAAGTATGGAATCTGAAAGATGACCGTGAGAGAGCTCGACCTGGCCCCCCTAATATATTGATGGACAATTACGGTTGGTTTGGGTGGGTTTGGGTTGGCCTGCCACTCGCTAGGTTTGAAAAAGAGGTTCAAACGGAACGGTTGGCAGATCTGTTCGAATTTGAGTTTATGTTAAACGCGCCCCAAATCCTTGCTGGACAGCACGCACATACCCACTTCCCAAAAGCCCGACATTACCCTCAATTGGAGGCTTTTCCGACAGGCGGGAGAGAGGAGCTGCGATCCACAATCTCTCGGCTCCTTTCGGGTCTCTCATCAGGGAAGGGAGTGGGCCATCGGGGACGGGGGAGTGACTGCGAGTGATAGGCCTGAGTGGGCCAGCGGTTAACGTACATGCCTGCGCCTGCGGGGTTGGATCGACCAGCTGCTCGCAGGACGTAGTTGACGAGAGGACAGGAGATATAAAGGACTATCTTGAAGTGAGATAATACTCACCCTTGGACGTGGCCCCCAACACGAACCAGCGACCTGGAGGATGTATAGGATGTAGAAAGAACGCTACTAGAGGCCGCTAGTGCTCAGTGCTGAAACTGCTGATGTACCGTTGTGCGTACCTACGTCCAAGCTTACAGCAGGTGGTACAGTTCGAATCGACAAAAATAGTTCTCGGGTCAAGGACTCAAGGGGTCGACTTGTCACAGACTCTCTGATAGTTTTCTGCCCGAGTTTTGAGCCATTACAGGAGTTGATGACTGCTGATGGATTGTGAAGTAACATACATTCATGCCCGGTCAATGCTTTATGTTGTTCCTCACACGGTTCTGTAAACAAATGCCTTCAGGTGTTCTCGTTGGTGATCTCGGTCACACAGCGCCAGCCTTTGAGGATGCTTGCCGTCTTCGGCAGTAACATAATGATTTAAACTCAAAGCATTCTGATCCATTTATTTGATCCAATCTCTTCTGACATTCAATGATAAACAAAGGCAACTTCTCACAACCTTCTACATTTGGGTTGCG
This sequence comes from Chlamydomonas sp. ICE-L, assembly GCA_013435795.1. Lineage (NCBI taxonomy): Eukaryota > Viridiplantae > Chlorophyta > Chlorophyceae > Chlamydomonadales > Chlamydomonadaceae > Chlamydomonas > Chlamydomonas sp. ICE-L. Next base: position 13,627,112 of record JACBWV010000364.1, read on the forward strand.
CATCAAGTGATGTACATGGATTATTTTGTTCTCGGATTGGGATTTCAGGTTATTGTAATTCAGTCCCGCATTCAAATTTCAAAAAGACTTCGTAACTTCATTCAAAAATCACATGATGTTCATTTTGAACTTGACCTACGTCGCGCACTCAATCTTTCCACGGGATCATAGGGCACTTCCATATATGTCTCCCCTTTCAAATAATGTGAAGAGGTCGTAAGACTACCAGTAGGCAATTAGGCATGTTGCGGATCACCCGATAACTTTGTGCCGCTGGCATCTTTTAAGTGGTTCTGCAATCTGCGTGCATCGACCCTCCACATTCCAAATTTCCAACCTGAAGGCATCCAGCCGCTGTGCGCAGCATTTTCCCTTCCATCTGAACTAAATTCATCCTCGGCGCTGTTCACTGAAGGAGGGAAGCCCCAACAAACTGGAGCAATGTATAGTAGTTCAAGTTCTTCATTCCAGCGCCCCCCCCCCCCCCCCCTCCACTGGGGGGAGCTATGTACAAAGCAGAAGGTTAGAAACTGGACTGCCGGCATGAGTCCACAACAATTCATCATCAGACACGTTCCACGATTCCTGCAGGCTTGCTTTCTCCCTTCAAAGAGCCGACACCCACTCCAACCCTTCTTATAACAGATGGGGGTGCTGCCCTTTTTTGTTCTTTGTCCGGTCAGAGACATGTCTACAATTTGTCCGAATTTGAACCCTGCCAAACTCCCCGTTTTTCGTGGCTATCTATGGGGGTTGGAGTATTGTTTCCTGCAGACTGTTAGACGCCGCATTGCCGGCATACAGGACCTTAAAAACAATTCTCCTTATCTCGTGATTGCTACGGCTGAAAGAGAACCTGTGCCAACCAGCTTGACGAATCTCCACTGGAACTTAGCCTCAAGGACTAACACCACTCCACTAGGGCATAACCTCAGGTCCATCTACCAGCACTTCACAGGGTCCTCAATAGGGACACATCCAGTAGTACTTCAGCGTGCACCTTTCCACAAGCACTTGACAAAATCGATGTCCTCTCCACCCTAGGCTAAATGAGGCAGATCACACCTCATGAAGGGGCTTTCCGAACACACCCGAATTGCTGACACACTGGATTTCCCCCATTCAGCGTTAGCCTCCTACCCGCACATAATCATGAGCACATTCGGAGTCAAAAGATGACTACTGCTCAGCAATCCTTCCCAGCTATCATCAGCTGTCCCGTGACCCATTAGCCGCCTGACCCTTGTTAACACCATTCGCCTAGTAGTAACCAATAGCACTCGTGGGCCTGCAAGCTATTATATACGTACATTCACAAATACACAGACCTTGATGAACACCACCTCCTGTAATCCAACCCTATTCTAGCATGAGCATAAACTGCAACATCGTCCACACATCGCACACACTTCTCTGCTATATCGCTCTTCTTCCTAGCCAACTCTACAGACGCTGCTTGCATTTTCAAACTGCTTGCATTTTCAAACTGACACAACCATGCAAAAGCACACTCCCTTCATTCAAAATCCTCCGTTTCAACACTAATTTTCACACACCATTTCTGTGTAATCAACTGAAGGTTCCCGTCAGAAAATTCCCCCATTGCCCTCATTCTGGTAGCTAAGGATTGCACCAATGCCTCTACCCACTCTATGAGTTCTTCCACAAACTGTCAAGGCAAGATGGCAAAGAGAATCAGACAACAGACACGACATAGTCTTTACATGAGCCGCGAGCAAAACTTACAGCAAATAATTTTTGCTACAAATCTAGATGTCCTGCACCTGGAGACCTGCAAGTAAAAAGGAAGGGGAGGAGGGAATGATTCAGGCAACTATGTACTGCAATATGTGTGCCCCCATACTCGTATTCATTGCCTGATTGATAGTAGCCTCTGATTTTGTGGATGGTTGGAATATCCCCCCAGATGTTGTGGAACAGGCTTATCTTGAGTCAACTATTGCCATGTATGTTTGCCAGTGGAAAGCACACACGCACACAAGCAAAGTTACTAGACTACGCATCAACCTATTTCATTCAGATCACACATACAATGTGAAAAGAACAAACACTAGCTACTCCTCACCCTCTTCCAAGCGAAGCGTACACACACAGGCAAAGTAACAAGAGCAGAGGACAATCTACTCATGTTGCTACTCCTCACCCTATTCCATGCAGAGCAAGCGCACATACAAAGTGAAAAGAGAAAACACTAGCTATCCCCCTAGCTAGTCCTCAACCTGTCTCAAAGCAGACACATAGTGACAAGAACAAGCCCCTCTGGCTACTCATCATCTTGTCTCATACAAAGCACACACTCAACTATTGCCAGTCTATGACATTGTCTTGAATGCAATGTGATTTACCATTCAGGAGTGGGTGCATGACCTCACCACCCATGATCCTGATACTAGACAGTGATCCTGTATGATTCAGCAGGGGCGGTTGAACAGCTAGAGTGGCAGCTTATATGCCGCCCCATGGGGGCGAGCACAACACCAATATAATCATGGAATAGCAAGGGGATAGTGTCTAGGGCGTGTGAGGGATGGATGGAGAGTACCCATGGGAGATCCCCAGGATGCTGTGGATCAGGCTTGTCTTGGGTCAACAGTGGCTTCCGCATGATAGTGGGATGGAATAGGGTGGAAGTAATAGCGCAAGCACACACATCATGCGACCTGGAAAATCAGCATTCAACACAAGGCTGTGCCGTGTTACCGCCAGCTTGAGTGGGCACTACAACTGCTTCCACTGACTGATAACTACATTCACAACACAAACAACGCACTAGAACCACTGCCTGACACCGCCCTCCATCAGTCCCTCACACCCCGTTAGCAAGAAATGAGGACTCCTCCTCATGAACCCTAGCTACATGCTTCCCGATGTCCCTCTCTTGAAAGCAAGCAACCATGTGATCCTCGAAAAGCAGGCTACTGCCATTGATCGAATTCCCTCAATGCAAGTTCTCTCCTTCCCCCAATCAATTTCCGAGCAATCTTACCAGGGGGCAGAGACTGCTTGAGCTTCTCGGCCTTGTCACCGTCCGTTACGCACAAGGTGTACAGGTACTTGGAGCAGCGAACCTTGAACTTGGTAATGCCGGCAGTCTTCTTAATCTTCACGGAGCGGGCATCCTTGCGACGAGCCGTCAGCAAGAAGTCCTTAATCTCGTGGATTTGGCGCGGCTGTGGAATATAGCGAAAACGCGGCAAGTCCAGTTAGGCGACGGCATTCTCAAAATGATCGAGTCTGCAGAAATCAATAGCAACGCACCATTATGAAGTTAGCAAGCGATCGAAGAGGCAGAGGCGGGGCAGTGCTAGAATAAGTCGGGAAGGAAAGGACCCGCCGAGCCGCCAACCGAATTAACAGAGGTGTACTGCCTTTCGGTCCACGCTCCGAAACTCGGAGGAAAATGACCCCTTCATCGATCTACTAACCTGTCTCGTGGCGTGTTGGAAGACTACGTGAGGTGTTATTTCCCTGCACCTAAAGAATCCCAGACACAGGACCGAGTAACGGTATTCCCATCCCCCAAGTTCGAACGAGGGCATCGCGCTAAGTAGCACAGGTCGGTTTAAAACTCCTATCATCATTCGCTTCCTTTAATCACAGCTGTGCATTGCAACATGTTTTTTACCAGGCTACCTAGCATGAGAGGGGGAGAACTGGGTATAATCTTCCCAGTTTCTCAGACTTCACTAACAACAATCAAAGGGATTAGCATGGTCCCAAGTGTGGACCCAATTTCTTCTTCCCTATAATTGACACGATGTCTCATGTGACTAGATTCCTCCTGTCCATGCTATCTCAGTCAACCATACCTATTTTCAGATACAAGCAGCAGCTTCTATATACAGCCACTGGGCCAGGCCCCAAGATTTCAGCAGAGTTGGAAAGATGATTCTGTCAGCTTCCAGCTGCATTCCATTGCTATACAAGGTTTGGCTATATACTAGGTTTGGCTGGGTAGCCAGCCAGGGGAGCTGCTGCTGGTTGCTGAAAACACAAGCTATCTCTGTCGACCAGTCTCTGGCGATCTTTTTTCCACTTCCCATTTCATAAAATTCAATACAAGGCCTCGATTTGCCACTTGCTAATCCATCTTATCACAGACCTTTTTGTCCAAAATCTCACACCCCACCCACCACACCCTGGTTATCTCAAGTTGATCTTGATTGTTCGAGGTTGGGTGAGGCCCTCTAGCCTATCTGACTACCCCTGGACTGTAACATACGAACAGACATACCACCCACTTGAGCAGGCTCCCTCCACTATGGCTGAAGTTCCCTACTCCATGCCGGATCAGCCAGCTCGTTTTGCTAAAGCCAAGGCAGAGGATAACAAGCGTTTCCTGGATATTGATTCAGTCTATGAACCCTCTTTCATCAAGGTACAGTACAGGGCTTTTCCGTTAGGCTCTTCTTAGCAGCTTCTAGGCAGATCCATGTGCCAGCCTCTGGGCTGCATCGAAAAATTCCAGCAGTTATAGACAGCTGATTGTGTCAGCTTTAAGGTGCGCTAGGTGGCGGTTGGATAGGATATTCAGCCAGTCAGGGAAGCTGCCTAGAAGCTGCAGCTCGTAGCTGAAGAGAAAAACACTGATACAATAGTGCAGGCTCAGATTTGCCGCCTTGGAAGAGGTAGAGAACTTCCCTCTGTGCTGTAGCACGGGAGTCCAAGCTCAGGCGCAGAGGGTCTACAAAACCAAATAAGCCCAACATGGTAGCTTTCTCCAGTATGTACACATGCATGCAAACAGGGGGGTTCCCTCAATCTCACGCCTGTGGCATGGCATACTAATTTTCAATTTTCAATAGTGCAGGCCTGGTGCAGGGATGAATACATCACTGATGTGGGATAGGTCTGCCTCCTACGATCAACTTCTTGGTTGTAGGTTAGTGGTTGTAGCTTGGTGGTTGGTGGTGGTGGTTGGTTGTTGATGGTGGGGGTGGGTGGTTGTTGATGGTGGGGGTGGTGGGTGGTTGTTGTTGATGGTGGGGGTGGGGGTGGGGGTGGGGTGGGGGGGGAATCGACTCACTTAGCCCGCATCCCGGAGATACCCTTATTGGAGTTTTGACTTCATGGTGCGGTTTGGGTTTTTGTTGTCGTTGTTGTTGTTGCTGTTGTTATTTTTTTTTTTTTTTTTTTATTATTATTATTATTATTATTATTATTATTATTATTGTTGTTCTTGCTGCTGCTGTTGTTGTTGTTGTTGTTGTTGTGCAGTCCAGGGTAGCCAATAAGGCTTAAATGGCTTCCCAAACCTGGAACAATCAAGATGGCCACTAGATCACCAGGGGGGCTATAAGAGCAAGCACGATATGACCTGGTCCCCAGACAATCGCGAGAACGCGACGAAGGACCTGAGATCAATCAATCAATAATATGCCTTATTATGAGGCGTGAGGTTGAAGAGGCCGGCCTGTCTGCTTGCACTGGGTCCAACCACAAATAGGGGTGAGTTGGGGGTGGTGTGTGTGTGGGGGGAGGGGGGGGGGGGGGGGGGGGGGCTGTCATCCCCCTTGCCTGTTATCAATTACTATATGGATAATTGGATATGTTTCAGCAACCAAGGGCTGGGATTGCTATGCACCACAACCTTACACAACCTTACACAACCTAGCACAACCGCAGGACGAAGGTGGTGCTGGTCACTGGAGGCAATCGGGGCCTGGGGCTTGCCATTCCACCTGAATGCACTTTCTCTGACTGTACGACTCATCTAATTGGCAACCAAGGCCTGGGATTGCCCTTCCACCTGAGGGGGCCAGCCTGTTTGCTTGCACTGGGGCCAACCACCAATAGGAGTGTGTGTGTGTGGGGGGGGGGGGGGGGGGGGGGGGGGGGGGGGGGGGGGGGGGCTGTCATCCCCCCTGTCTGATATTAATTATTATATGGATAATTGGGTATGTTTCAGCAATCAAGGGCTGGGATTGCCCTTCCACCTGAGGGGGCCAGCCTGTCTGCTTGCACTGGGGCCAACCACCAATAGGAGTGTGTGTGTGTGTGGGGGGGGGGGCGGGGGGGGGGGCTGTCATCCCCCCTGTCTGATATTAATTATTATATGGATAATTGGGTATGTTTCGGCAATCAAGGGCTGGGATTGCCCTTCCACCTGAATTCAGTTATTCCCACCTTCAGCCGTTTTGATTTCTTGCTGTTCCATTCCCCACCACAACCGCAGGACAAGGTGATGCTGGCCACTGGAGGGGCTTGCCATTCCACCTGAATGCACTTGCTATGGCTGTCTGTCTCTGCTAATTTTGCTCTTTCATTCCCCACCACAACCTTATACAACCTTACACAACTGCAGGACAGGGTGGTGCTGGTCACTGGAGGTAACTGAGGCCTGGGGCTTGCCATTCCACCTGAATTCACTTCCTATGGCTGTCTGTCTCTCCTATTTTTTGTTCTTTCATTCCCCACCACAACCTTATACAACCTTACACAACTGCAGGACAAGGTGGTGCTGGTCACTGGAGGTAAACGTGGCCTGGGGCTTGCCCTTGTTGAGGAGCTGGTCTCCAAGGGCGCCAAAGTTATCGTGACCACCAGGCAGCCGGCGGATATTCCAGGTGTCTTGAAGGTCAGCCATAGTTTTTATTTTCAGCTACTAGCAGCAGCTTCTAGGCAGCTCCCTGGGCTCTCTCTTCATCCAAACCTTGAGCGACCTAGGCACCTGGGAGCTGATATCGTAAGGATTCCAGTGCATCTGGAATCTTTAGGTTTGGCCCAGTGGCAGTCTCGGGGAGCTGTCTAGAAAGCTGGTGCTGGTAGTCGGAAAGAAAAACAGTGAGGTCTGCATGTGGTGTTGTTGTTCAATTATCTGCATGGCACGAACTCCAGGCCCCCGTCGTTTAAGATTTGACGGGTTTCAGTTCACCAGTGCTTGTTTTTTTAACTGCCTTTCCTGCTTTTAAGGTTGGGCAATTCCCTTCAGCCTATTTGGCTACCCCTGCACTGTGAAAATACACATGTGGAGGCCCCTGGCACTCTGGCAGTGTTAGCATTGTGGGCCCAGGGCTTTTTTCGCTATTTATAGCGATCGCTAGTTTCGACCCCGTTCTGGCAAAATAATCGCTATAAAAATGCGAAAACCCCCCCCCCCTCCCCCCCCCCTAAATGGCCCTATAAAGCTATAAAAGGCTATAGAAGCTATAAAATGCTGTCCCTGGAGCAAGCTTAAAACCATAAAGCTAGAAAAACCCCACTTTCAGGTTTGAAAAAAAGCCCATAACCATAGCAAGGCTAGCCTGGTTGATATTACATACTCTGGGTTTTTCTTTTCGGCCTTTCTCAGCAGCTTCTAGGTAGCTCCCTGAGCCAGGCACTGGGGTGTGCTGCACTTTTTCAGCAGTTCAGGACTTGTGCGTCGGCTTGAGGTGCAGTAGGTTGCTTTAGCTTAGGCCAAATATACCGTCAGAGTAGCTGTATAAAAGCTGCTGCTCGTAGCTGAAAACAAAAAAATGACATACGTACAATGACATGTCTATCTTTTGAATCTTGCAATTGTTTAAAATGCAAGCCTGCCTAACTTTTTAACGTATTTTTGGAAGATGTTACATGCTATGTCTCGATAACTGGATAGAGGCCAAGCAGCTCTACTAGTACGTTGCAAGAAGCTGTACCGAGCTGGGACTTAATGCTGTTTATTTGGAAGATGTTACATGCTGTTTCTCGATAACTCGATAGAGGGGGAGTGTGTGTGTGAGGGGGGGGGGGGGGGGGGGGGGGGGGGAGCTCTACTAGTACGTTGCAGGAAACTGTACCGAGCTGGGACTTGGTGCTGTTTCTTTGGGAGATGTTACATGCTGTTTCTGGATAACTCGATAGAGGGGGAGTGTGTGTGTGGTGGTGGTGGGGGGGGGGGGGGGGGGGGGGGGGGGGGGGGGATGCGTGTGGTGTGTTTGTTGGGGGGAGGTTTGTGTGTGTGTGGAAGGGGGAGCACTACTAGAACATTGCAGGAAGCTGTAGCGAGCTGAGACTTAATGCTGTTTCTTTGGAAGATGTTACATGCTGTATCTCGATAACTTGATAGAGGGGGAGTGTGTGTGTGTGGTGGTGGTGGTGGTGGTGGGGGGGGGGTGAATGCGTGTGTTGTGTGTTTGTTGGGGGAGGTTTGTGTGTGTGTGGAAGGGGGAGCTCGACTAGAACATTATAGCGAGCTGGGACTTGGTGATGTATATTTGAAAAATGTTACATGCTGTTACTCGATAACTCGATAAAGGCCAAGCGGCTCTACTAGTACGATGCTGGAAGCTCCGCGGTAGATTATTCAGCACTACATGGGATGGCATAAGTCCTCCCATGTAAGACCCTACAGATTGTACTGTAGGGTATCCAGCACTACATGGGATGGCATGAGTCCTCCCATGTAAGACCCTACAGATTGTACTGTAGGGCATCCAGCACTACATGGGATGGCATGAGTCCTCCCATGTAAGACCCTACAGATTGTACTGTAGGGCATCCAGCACTACATGGGATGGCATGAGTCCTCCCATGTAAGACGCTACAGATTGTACTGTAGGGCATCCAGCACTACATGGGATGGCATGAGTCCTCCCATGTAAGACGCTACAGATTGTACTGTAGGGCATCCAGCACTACACGGGATCCCATAACAACACCACCCGGCAGGTGAGGTGGCATGGTCCATTGCCAAGTTGCTGTATAACCAAATCATACAATCCGCACTGTATAAATACATGTGGAGGCCCCTAGCAACACCTACCGGCAGGTTACTGTAGTCTCGCCCCCCACCCACCACCCACCCATCACTTCAACCCCCCCCCCCCACACACACACACACACACACCACCACCACCACAACCACAACCACTATAATCACCACCACCACCACCCACCAACACCTACACCACCCGGCAGGGGAGGTGGCACGGTTCATTGCAAAGTTGCTGTATAACCAAATAATACAAACCACTCAAGCATCCAAATTTGGATATTGTGTGTTTGGGTGTGGCGCATGTGCACAAACAATCACCCACCCACCACAACCCACCCACCTACCCACCCACCTACCCACCCACTACTAGCCACTCACCACTACCCTGTTACAGGTCCACAGAAACTCAGATCCGCACCCATCCACCTACCCACTACTACCCACCCACCCACCCACCTACCGACCCACCCAACAGGTCATCAGTGGCATTGAGGTTACAGACAACACTTGTGGTGAGGCTCTAGTCAAGGTGATACTCGTGATTCTTTCTTGATGTTGTTCAATGTGCGTGTATGGGTATCGGTATATAGATGTACGCAGGTGTCTGTGTAGGTGTAGGTGCATGATCAATGTTATACTTGTGATTATTCCTTGAGGTAGTTCAATGTGCGTGTATGGGTATAGGTATATAGATGTATGTAGGTGTTTGTGTATGTGTCGGTGTATGATCGAGGTGATATTTGTGATTGTTTCTTGATGTAGTTCAATGTGCGTGTATGGGTATAGGTATATAGATGTATGTAGGTGTTTGTGTATGTGTCAGTGTATGATCGAGGTGATACTTGTGATTGTTTCTTGATGTAGTTCAATGTGCGTGTATGGGTATCGGTATATAGATGTATGTAGGTGTTTGTGTATGTGTCGGTGTATGATCGAGGTGATACTTGTGATTGTGTCTTGATGTAGTTCAATGTGCGTGTATGGGTATCGGTATATAGATGTATGTAGGTGTTTGTGTAGGTGTAGGTGTATGATCGAGGTGATACTTGTGATTGTTTCTTGGTGTAGTTCAATGTGCGTGTATGGGTATCGGTATATAGATGTATGTAGGTGTTTGTGTAGGTGTAGGTGTATGATCGAGGTGATACTTGTGATTGTTTCTTGGTGTAGTTCAATGTGCGTGTATGGGTATCGGTATATAGATGTATGTAGGTGTTTGTGTAGGTGTAGGTGTATGATCGAGGTGATACTTGTGATTGTTTCTTGGTGTAGTTCAATGTGCGTGTATGGGCACAGAAATGTATGGGTATGGGTGTGTGTCTGTATGTATATGGCAAGGGCAAGGTTGCACGGGTGCTTGTTTCCTGTGGTAGTCTGCAAGGTGCAAGGGGGGTGGAATGTGGTGGAAGGGGGGTGAGATGCAAGGGGGGCGAGGTGCAAGGGGGGTGAGATGTGGTGCATTGGGGGTGAGATGAGTTGCAATTGGGTGAGGTGCAAGGGGGCGAGGAGCAAGGGGGTGAGGTGCAAGGGGGGCGAGGTGCAAGGGGGGTGGAATGTGGTGCAAGGTGGGCGAGGTGCAAGGGGGGTGAGATGTGGTGCATTGGGGGTGAGATGAGTCGCAATGGGGTGAGGTGCAAGGGGGGCGAGGAGCAAGGGGGGTGAGGTGTGATGAGGTGAAAGGGGGTGAGGTGCAAGGGGGGTGAGATGAGTTGCAATGGGGTGAGGTGCAAGGGGGCGAGGAGCAAGGGGGGTGAGGTGCAAGGTGGGCGAGGTGCAAGGGGGAAGGAATGTGGTGCAAGGTGGGCGAGGTGCAAGGGGGGTGAGATGTGGTGCATTGGGGGTGAGATGAGTTGCAATGGGGTGAGGTGCAAGGGGGGCGAGGACCAAGGGGGGTGAGGTGTGATGAGGTGAAAGGGGGTGAGGTGCAAGGGGGGTGAGATGAGTTGCAATGGGGTGAGGTGCAAGGGGGGCGAGGAGCAAGGGGGTGGGACGCAAGGGGGGTGAGGTGTGATGAGGTGCAAGGGGGGTGAGGTGTGATGAGGTGCAAGGGGGTGAGTTGCAAGGGGGGTGAGATGTGGTAAGGTGTGATGTAATGTAATGTGGTAATGTGTGGGGTACTTTACTTGGTCTAGCTTCGAGCATTGGAGTCCAGTAAGGATCCCGGAACATGTCCCTAATCCATCAGCAGCAGCAGCAGCAGCAATAATCAAATCAGCATCAAGACTGACCAGAATCAACCTATAATAATAACCTATCATTATAATTATAAAAGTTCTATGCAGCGTCGCCTGCAACGCTAAAAATGGCGGAGAGTGATCGCGAGGGAGCAACAGGTGGCAACGGAAGCGAGTTAGTTACGAGATCGTTGGCTGACGTGTCGGGCTTCATCACGGTCAGATGGATGGATGGACGGACAAATGGGTAAACATGGAGGCTCCCGCCCCCCAGAAGGGGGGGCTCCGCCAAAAATTGGCTTGAAGATTGACATGTATCAACCTATAATAATAACCCGTAATAACCTATGAGAAGACGAAGAAGAAGAAGAAGAAGAAGGAGAAGGAGGAGAAGAAGAAGAAGAAGAAAGAGAAGAAGAAGAAGAAGAAGAAGAAGAAGAAGAAGAAGGAAATAAGCATCAAGATTGACCTGTATCAACCTATAATAATAACCCGTAATAACCTATAAGAAGACGAAGAAGAAGAAGAAGAAGAAGAAGAAGAAGAAGAAGAAGAAGAAAATAAGCATTAAGATTGACTAGTATCAACCTATAATAATAGTACATAATTATAATTAAATCAACATCAGATTAGCCAGCTTCAATAAAATCAGCATCGTCATTGTTTAGCTTGTCTCTCATCAGATGTGCTCTGGGACCAGGGCTTCGAGTTTAGGGTTCACTAACTACATCTAGCCCTAAACCCCTCTGCTCCAGGGCTTTGGGGTTCAGGGTTCACTAACTAAATCTAGCCCTAAACCCCTCTGCTCCAGGGCTTGTGGTTTAGGGACTCCTAGCCAAATTTAGCCCTAAGCCCCTCCGCCCCAGGGCTTGAGGGTTAGGGTTTCTAACTAAATCTAGCCCTAATCCCCTCTGCACCAGGGCTTGGGGTTCAGGGTTTCCTAAGTAAATCTAGCCTTGCAACCCTCTGCTCCAGGGCTTGGCTGGCCAACAGATAGACATCCTGATCAACAATGCGGGATCCTTCTACAGACCTGTTTAGGGTTCACTAACCATATCTAGCCCTAAACCCCTCCGCTCCAGGGCTTGGCTGGCCAACACATCGACATCCTGATCAACAATGCCGGATACTTCTACGGACCTGTTGAGAAGCTGGACAGCCTGAACTTCGAGGAGGAGCTGAAAATGATCGACATATGTGCACTTGGCCCTCTTCGCATCTCTGCTGCTGTATTCAAGGCCGGCCTGTTACCACCGGGTGCTAAGGTACCCGACCCTGTTAATTTGTTTTCTTGTTTGTGTGTTTGCTTGTTTCTGTTTGCTTTTTTGTTATTTTGTGAATTCGTATGTTTGCTTCCTTTTTTGATTGTTTCTAGGTGGCTCCTTGGCCTGGTTCTTGGGCTAAACGTCAATCCTAGTAGTGAGCCCAAAAGCCAACATGCCACATGCATGTTTTTATTTGTCAGATGCATTCAAAATTGCCTGGTGCATTCAAAATTGGCACTTGCATATTACAACACGCTTTATCCATTCCAAATGACCACATGTATATTCAAATCTCCAACATGCAGCATATAGACTTATAAAAGGTTTATTCGAGAAGAAGAAAAAACGGCGTATTTATAAGGGTAAACGTAGAAACGCATGTTATACGTTTATATGTCGAGCCAAACCTAAACATGCTGCAAGCATTCCAATTAATCAAATGCATATTTCAAATTGCCACATGCATATTCCCACATGCTGTATCCATTCCAAATAACCACATGCATATTCCCACATGCTGTATCCATTCCAAATAACCACATGCACACCAAGTAACATCATGCATTCAAATCGCCAGGTGCGTTCAAAACTGGCACTTGCATATTCAGCTTGCCACGTACATATTCCAACGTGCTATATCCATTCCAAATAACCACATGCACACCAAGTAACAACATGCATTCAAATTGCCAGGTGCGTTTAAAAATTGGCACTTGCATATTTCAGCTTGCCACATGCTATATCTATTCCAAATAACCACATGCATTCAAAATTGGCACGTGCATATTTCAAATTGCCACATGCATATTCCAACACACTATATTCGTTCCTAATAACCACTTGCATATTTCAACATGCTGCATGCATTTCAAATAAGCACATGCATATTTCAATTCGCCACATGCGTATTCCCACATGCTATATCTATTCCAAATAATCACATGCATTCAAAATTTGCACATGCATATTTCAAATTGCCACATGCATATTCCAACACACTATATCCATTCCTAATAACCGCTTGCATATTCCAACATGCTGCATGCATTCCAAATAAGTACATGCATACTTCAACTGGCCACATGCTTATTCCCACATGCTATATCTATTCCAAATAACCACATGCATTCAAAATTTGAACATGCATATTTCAACTTGCCACATGCATATTCCAACACGCTATATCCATTCCTAATAACCACTTGCATATTCCAACATGCTGCATGCATTCCAAATAAGCACATGCATACTTCAACTCGCCACATGCTTATTCCCACATGCTATATCTATTCCAAATAACCACATGCATTCAAAATTTGAACATGCATATTTCAACTTGACACATACATATTCCAACACGCTATATCGATTCCAAATTACCACTTGCATATTCAAACATGCTGCATGCATTCCAAGTAAGCACGTGCATATTTCCACATGCTATATCTATTCCAAATAACCACTTGCATTCAAAATTGGCACATGCATATTTCAACTTGCCACATACATATTCCAACACGCTATTTCGATTCCAAATTACCACATGCATATTCCCACATGCTATATCCATTCCAAATAACCATATCCATTCCAAATAACCAGATACATTCCAAATAACCACATGCAATCCAGATTCCAATATGAATTCCACAGAGCAAGATAAATTATAAAGAACCACACCCATTCCAAATAGCAATATGAATTCCAAAGAACGATATTCATTCCAAAGAGCAACAATATGAATTCCAAAGAGTAATATGAATTCTAAAAAAATGCACTCCAAATAACCACATGCACTCCAGAGTCAAGAACGCTTTTTAAAGAGTCCAATATAGATTCCAGATAGCAATCTGAATTCCAAAGAACGATATACATTCCGAAGAACAACAATATGAATTCCAAAGAATAATATGAATTCCAAAGAATAATATGAATTCCTAAAAAACAAATGCACTCCAAAGAACCACATGCACTTCAGAGTCCAATATGAATTCCAAAGAGTCCAATGTGGGCGGCAGCAAAGCATGGCGCACTGCTTCTAATCTGTGGTAGCAGTGCACTGGAAAGGTAGTTTTCTTCTTTTGCGAAGGATCTTGACCGCTGCGATGCTGATAACTCTAGTCATGCGCACTCCAACTATGAGCCAAATGTTTGGGTGCGGAGGCGGCCGGAATCGTTCAAACGCCTGGAGAAATTGAGAGACGGAGAGACGGAGAGAGACACGGGTGGAACTTGGGGCTTCAGCCCCAGGACCCCGGGCTGGATTCGAATCTGTGGCTGTGCACCGGAAAGCTAGTTTCCCCTTTTAGTAATGATAACGCCTGGTGGAGTGTGGTATTAAGGGAGCCCTGTCTTTCGGCGGTAGAGAACGGGCCGCTACTTTACCTAGACATGGCTACCATGGCAGTTGACAGCAGCCGCCAACACTAAAGCTTCCCTTCTTAGATTTACACGCATATTTTTATTCTGAACCGAAACCCAAAACCCAGACCCTGAACCCAAAACGTTGTACACTGCTTGACAGGTCGCCATGATCACCTCCCAGGGCGGCAGCATAGCATGGCGTACTACCCAGAATCCTACAGGTGTGTGTCGTTTGGGGGGGGGGGGGGGGGGGGGGGGGGGGGCACTATTTTTTCGACGACGCCTCACCATTTCGTCGCTGCGTGGCGACGCATGGATCTGGCTAAACTAGTCAGAAATTCCCCCCCACACACACCCCACCCCGTACCCCCCAGGCTCCGGGCTCCGCGGTGTTCAGGGGGTAGCGCGTCGCATTGGGGTCGCCCCAAGTTGCTCATTTTGCGAAGTGTCACAAAAAAAGTGTGTGTGCGTGGGAGGGGGAGGGGGGGGGGGGGGGGGGGAGGGGTATCAAATAAAGGCTTATTTCCGGGCAGTGAGTACTAGGGATCTAAGTTGAAATATTTGAAAAGAGAAATCAACAGTATGAGGAGACAAGATACAGTGATTAATGATTACAAAAAGCAGCGACTAATTACGCCATGATCACCTCCCAGGCAGGTAGCACAGTGTGGCACGCTACTCAGAATCCTACTGGTGCGTGTCACTGATATTGTGGGCAGGGAAGTTGAGAGCCAGGGGGTAGCCGAGGGTTGCAAGATCACCCCCCAGGGAGGGAGCACTCAGGTTAGACCGACCGGAATCCGACCTGAGTTTCCGGTATCCGACTCATCTTTGTAGCTGAGTAGCTGTGTAGCTTTCATGGTGACTCGTGCCCATTAGTTTCTGAACAGTTGGAACTTTATCTTCCGTGACCTTCCCAACACCTGCCCTTCGAGGACGAGGAAGATGAAAGCACTTCCCTCCTTTTTGAACCCCCCCTGACGGTTTTGCTTCGGGCTCTATTCGCCATGGAAATTTGAACTGAAAGCGTAGGTATTTAATGGCCTAAACCCTAAACCCTAACCCCACCCCCCATCAGTGGACATCCCCAGTTCTGGTTCGAAAATTTGTAAAACATGCCCCCCAAAAATGCCCCCAAAGTGAAAAATAAACGGAAGTTAACAAATAAAAGTGCTGGCAAAACCGGAGCTTGTTTGAAAACAAATATAAAAGTGCGGTTTTCAAAAATGCCCCCAAAAGTGCACCGGAAGGGTAAAAACAGAGTTCCGGGTCGCCGGCACATTTCAGGAGGGCCATTGTCCTACCCTGACTGACACCACCCCGGACACCACCTATTAATGATTGACAAAAATAAATAGTGATTAACAACCCCAAATCATGATCGACAAAAAAATCTCCTGAGCGCAGAAAGCTCACAAAGTTGAGACTGAAATGGGAAAGAGTCTATTATATACGTTGTTGTCACGTATGTGCATCCACAACCTAGAAATGAATTTTATTGCACACAGCTACATCCACGCACTTACATAATCATACATGAACCCCGGAAGTACCCACCATATCGCCGCACCCGGAGGCACACAGCCGGGTATTATATGACGCGCGCTATTGTGCTCTAGCGTGCAAGGTTTTGGAGCCCGACTGCGAGATTACCGCAATCTTTGAAACCCCCTCTGGGCGCAGCGCGCAGATTTCCGTTTTTGGTGGAGTCAAATGCGCAACCCCAAAGGAGGCAGTTGCGTCAAAAGCGCAACCCAAAATGACAAAATGTAGTACCCTGACGCACACACATATGATGTCCGCTATTTTGGCCTGACAACCTAACAGTGCATTTATTACTGCCCGCTACATCCACACGCACATAATCATACACGTAACCACCATATTGCCACACCCGGAGACGCACACATATGATGTCCGCTATTCTGGCCTGACAACCTAACAGAGCATTTATTTCTGCACCGCCACATCCACACACACTCCTAATCATACACATACCCAACATATCGCTGTACCCGGAGACACACACATATGATGTCCGCTATCCTGGCCTGACAACCTAACAGTGCATTGATTTATGCACCGCTACATTCACACACACACATAATCATACACATACCCACCATATTGCCGTACCCGGAGTCGCACACATATGATGTCCACTATTCTGGCCTGACAACCTAACAGTGAATGTATTTCTGCACTGCTACATCCACGCACCCACACTCACACTCACCTGGGCCTGACAACCTAACAGTGAATGTATTTCTGCACTGCTACATCCACGCACCCACACTCACACTCACCTGGGCCTGACAACCTAACAGTGAATGTATTTCTGCACTGCTACATCCACGCACCCACACTCACCCTCACCTGGGCCTGACAACCTAACAGTGAATGTATTTCTGCACTGCTATATCCACGCACCCACACTCACCCTCACCATAGCCTGACAACCTAACAGTGAATGTATTTCTGCACTGCTACATCCACGCACCCACACTCACACTCACCTGGGCCTGACAACCTAACAGTGAATGTATTTCTGCACTGCTACATCCACGCACCCACACTCACCCTCACCATAGCCTGACAACCTAACAGTGAATGTATTTCTGCACTGCTACATCCATGCACCCACACTCACACTCACCTGGGCCTGTCAACCTAACAGTGAATGTATTTCTGCACTGCTACATCCACGCACCCACACTCATCCTCACCTGGGCCTGACAACCTAATAGTGAATGTATTTCTGCACTGCTACATCCATGCACCCACACTCACACTCACCTGGGCCTGTCAACCTAACAGTGAATGTATTTCTGCACTGCTACATCCACGCACCCACACTCACCCTCACCTGGGCCTGTCAACCTAACAGTGAATGTATTTTTACACCGCTACATCCACACACTCACACTCACACTCACACTCACCTGGCTGTGCAGGCAATGACTACGGGCACCACATGTCAAAAGCAGCGGCAAACATGATGTCTGCTCTTCTAGCCCAGGAGCTCAAGGCCTCAGGTGTCTGTGTCTCCATCCTGCACCCTGGGTTCAACAAGACGGACATGACCAAGAAATACGAGTCCATCTGGGAGGTTGAGGGGGCTGTTGATAGCAGTGTGGGGGCTAAGCGAGTGTTGCATGAGATTAGGGCTATGAGCATGGAGACGACTGGCTTGTTCATCAATTGTGAAGATGGGTTGAGGATTCCTTGGTGATTAGGATGTATGAGTGTGTATGCGTGGATGGGAGGGGTCTGTGTGTGTGTGTGTGTGGGGGGGGGGGGGGGGGGGGGGGGGGGATGACTGGCTTGTTCACCAATTGTGAAGATGGGTTGAGGATCCCTTGGTGATTAGGATGTATGAGTGTGGATGTGTGGATGGGAGTGTTCTGTGGGAAAGGGCCCGGGGGCAAATGACCGGCTTGTTCATGAATTGGAAATATGGGTTGAGGATCCCTTGGTGACCGACGGTGTATGCGTGTGGATGGGGGTGTGGGGTCCGGGGGAGGCGACTGGATTGTTCATGAAATGGAAAGATGGGATGGGGATCCCTGGGTGACCAGGCCCCTGCACCACTGCTTTTACGACCACTGATAAGGTTATATGTATTGAGTCTGTATGTGTGTACATGTGTGGATGGGAGGGGGTGGTCTGGAGGGAGACGACTGGATCGTTCATGGGCATCTGATTCAAATGACCAGAGGGCCCTTGGGAACTACTCTTTCCCACAATAGCGCATATCCCGAAAGGGGGTTGGGTTGGCATCCCACTGGAAGCAGTTTGGAGTGTGGAGTCCGATTAGTACTAAGAAATGAATTGTAAAGATGGGTTGAGTATCAGGGTACTTCATGAGGACCCCAAGCTCTGCTGCCTGAGACGCAACCAATCGTATAGCCTGCGCCTTGCGACGCAACGGGCCCTTCCTTCTGGTCAACGGACCCTCCCCACGTTGCGTCTTGTGATGCAACGGACTCTTAGACGTTGCGTCTGCGATGGAGGAAGCAGCGCCCTGAACAACCCTGTTGAGGATCCCATGGTGACCAGGGATGGGCACTGGACTTGCAGACTTTCTCCCGCTGTCTGTAGTTTTGCTCAGTGGTGGTTTTGCCCCTTCTTAGTGGTGTTTTTGCCTGGAGCGCTGCAGCAGGCGGCATGGTATTGTATTTGCTTTCGGACAGGGGGCAATAGGCTGCAATTTAAGGGCTCTACGCCATTATCTTTGTTTGTCTGGTGGACACTCGGTGCTTTGTGTTTTGTTTCGCTTACTTGTGGAATCTCGCTAACTAGGTCATCGACACTCATTGCTTTGCTACAGTAGACATATATTTCGCTTTCTTCGCTCCATGCTTGTTCTGCATGCCTTTGTAGCTCGTTATGTTTTTTTGACAAGCCCTATTACGTGCTTATCATTCGGTTATGGAGTTTACCTGCATTTGTGCAATGTGGGTCAGGGTACTACTTCTTGCCAAATTGGTCAGCGCTTTTTAGTGCAAAAAGCGCAAAAACTGCGCGCTGCGCCCACAGGAGGTTGAAAAAAATGCGCGAAACACGCAGAGGGGCTACAAAAGGCAGCTTGGCACCGCGCTGCCGCGCGCGCTTAGTAGTACCCTAATGTGGGTAGCAGGTGGCTAGGAAGGGGTTGAGGCTATTTCTTTCTTGCTTCTTTGCCGCATTACTTTATTGCTTGCACCCTATGATATTGAGGATGGTTGGAAGACTCCCCCCGGTTGTTGTGGAGCGGGCTTGTCTTGGGTCAACTATGGCCTATTTATGTAAAAGTAAATTAATGCAGCGTTGGCATTGTCTCTGTTACCTGTGACTGGTTACGACGGTATCTCGGATATGTTTCGTTAAAACAAAACAAAAACGCCTGGAGGGGCGTGGTGTTAAGGGGACCCTCACGCACGCTGCAGCTGGGGAAAGTCACCATCATTTGTTTTGTAGTTATGAAAGGAATTTAATCCTAGCAGGTGGGTCTCCTGACACAAACCAGCGTCGCGGAGGATTCAGTTCGAATGGTGTTGCCACTCCTATAGTAGGCGCACTTTGGGATGGAGTGCGCCTACTAGGTGCCTACTTGCCACTCCTACAGTAGGCGCACTTCGGGATGGAGTGCGATGGAGTGCGCCTAATAGGTGCCTACTTTTTTCTGGGCAGTAGACCCGCCCGTTCCGCTCGTGGTTAGTTATTTGTGTGGTTCTGTTGTGGAGGGGGCGAAGCAGGTGAGCAGGTGCAAGGAAGCTATGTTGGCCGTGGTTGGAGATACCGACCCTCGACCATATAGTAGGGGGGGGGGCCTGGCGGGTCCCCTGGAGGTCGGCCCCGGGGGTGGTGTAATGTTCGTCAAGCAGCAGTGGCAGCCTCCTTGGTGATGGATGCACAAGCAGTTGCTTACTTATCCGTCAAATTTAATATTGGGGGGGTCAAGAATCAATGTCGCATGGCATGGCATTATTATTCAACTGGGTGCCCTGTAAGGCTAATGAACTTATTAGCTCACTGACTTCCCGAAGTTCCATGGAGGCAGGTGCAGCAACTCCCGAGGCTACAGTTGCTACTTCGCAACCTGCAGGAACTAGTGCGAAAGAGCAAATTTCCTTGTCAAGCACAAAGCGCTGATGTAAAGAGCTACGAGAGTCACGAAGAAGCGATTTATTCAAGGGGAAATCGTAGACATGCTCCAGGTCCCTAGACTGAGTCCACAGGACAGGAGGGAAACGACAAATGAAAACGCCGCGTCCACAGTCCGCAACCCTGAGATACGTACGCGAAAAAGTGCCCTCAGAGGTAATCCGCCCCCGACGGGAGTCGAACACGAGTCGGAATGAGTTCAGGCCAGTCAGATTACCCGGCAATTTTGACCGGCGTTCTTGGGAAATTTGACGATTTGAAGATCTGAAGATTTGAAGATGTGAAGATCTGATGATATCGCGTAAGTATCGCATAGGGTTGTGTGGTTTCACTGCTTGGACATGAGCCCCTTGTAATCTTTATTTTCTTTCATAGGTCTGGCCCCCTAAGGGGGCCGACCAACGAACATTCACAACTACCCCTATTGACCACGACAGACAAGGTGAATAAATGGGAGATAAATGTCATTGTGTAACACCTGCTTCAGGTAGGAGTGCTGTTGCGATGCAGCGTTCCGATCCAGAAATCCTGCAAATCTTGCTTGCGCGATCAACCGAACCAACGACATATGCTTCCGGGCGAAACGAATCCTGCTAAAAATAATATGACAACCCCCAGTTTCGGTGACGAAGGCGAGTTCCCCTTGAAAGTCCGACCCGACTCGGAGAAAGACCTGGCAGTGAGCGCGACTCGTAAGACCCAGGACCGACCACCAAAGGGGATTTACCTCTCATGCCATGGAGCCGTGTTTCCTTCTTTTTTCCAACTCTGTTTCGGCCTGGGTTCCTAGGTCTCGGTCGAATGGGGGCTGTCCAAACTCGTGACAGGTTCAAGTAGTAGTGGTTGGAAATTTTTAGTTCCAGGCCAGATCACTGGAGTGAAATCCCAGGCCAGGCCAGGCCAGATCATTGGATTCACTGGCTGGGCCTGCTAGGCTGGCCAGATCTATCTGCATCGCTCAAATCGCTTTCATCGCTAGGCCAATCCCGAAAGCGATGGGTTTCATCGATAATTGCGACACATCGCGTAAAACAAACTGAGTGACTCATCTGATTTATTGACCATATTGCACATTGCTTTATTGCTTGTACCCTGTGATCTTGAGGATGGTTGGAAGAACCCCCCGCCCCCCCCCCCCCCCCCCCCCCCCCCCTGAATGTTGTGGAGAGGGCTTGTCTTGGGTCAAATATGGTAGTGTAATATAATGTTATGTTATGCTGGTCTCGTGGATTACTGAGATGCATTCAGAGATAAGGTGTTATAGAACATTTATCTGGTATTATTCAAGATAACCAGATTTCACGGAGCAAGATTGACTCAGGAAAAATGGATGAGTGCATCTCTAAAATAACAGACCTTGACTGGCGATCCCTGAGTGCAGTGAAGCCCAGGAATCTGGTTGATAATCAAGGAATCGGTATTACAACTAATACTTATGCGAATTGGATGATGTCAGTGGATAGAAACCATAGTTACATCAAATTATTAAACAATAGGGATGATTTAAAATGCATAGCAAGACTGAGCCTTCGAGCTCACAACTTAAATGTTGAATCAGAAATGAATTCCTCTCGTTCTGGCAGAATTTGCCGGTGCTGTGATATGATGGTTGACGGTAGAAGAGTGGTCGAAGATGAAATTTCATATTATAATGTCCGTCATACGCTGCGAATGTAAAATAGATTGTTGAGAAAATGAAAATTGAACCTGAATTGGTGAATAAAGACTCCAGCATGAAGCTGGTTCATTTGAAGGATGGAAATACTAATGATAATTTATTTAAAAAGGCGATAAGAATCGCACAATGAAATTATCATCCCAGGTGAGATGATGATTTAATTATATTGTATTATTTAATGATCACAGTAGCACGAACTTAGGCCCCCCGTCGGTAAAACGATTGTTTGGGGTTCAGTTCATCAATGCCTTTTCTTTTTAAGCCCTTCCTATCACGGTTGGGAAAGTCCCTTAAGCCTATTTGGCCTACCCCTGGACTATAACACACACACGTACATACATACATACATTCTAACGAGTGTTCGCCACTTAGGCGAGGAGGGGGAAATGCTCTACCTCAAACAATCAAGATCAACTCTAGGATTTCAGGAGGGGCTAATATAAAGAAAACATTATGTTACAATCCGGAGGTAGCCATCAAGGATAAAGGGGAAAACGAACCTGCCCCACATTGATTATATTCATCATAAGATCAAGAAGGAATTAACTTTTTTAATCTGGAGACCCATCCCCTAGGGCGAAAATCCTTTCACAACTTGAAAAAAAGGGCTAGGCGCGTCACTGCAAGTGAAGCGGAAAATTGGTGGAGAGTAATGGCTATCGGAGCGACAGGTGGCACCGATATCGAGTGCAGCAGACCGAAGCCAGGGTTTACGACAGGGCCAGGGGCCAGTTAGGGCCAAGGTTTATTGTGGTCGGACGGTCCGGTGGACAACGGGGTAACCCTGGGGGCTCCCGCCCCCCAGATGGGGGGGGCTCCGGAAAACACACACATAGTAATTAAACACAAACAAATAGTAATTAAGATCAAGAAGGCACTATCACAAGCTTCTTATTGCATCCATCTTCCTAAATTACATCTACCATACATTCTCTATGAGGTGTGTCAAGCTAAGGGTTGCTGCTCATCCCTTGATGATGCTGACCCCCTCCGCCCACCATGCTAGTCTGTCAAAAGCATTGCAGCTCCGGGTGACCACATAGCAAACTAGGGATGAAATGTATCTAAGACCTCCATGACTAAAGCTGCTCACCCCTTGGTGATGCTACATCCACCCTGCATGCTAGTCTGTATAACGCAGTGCAGCTCGGGGTGGTTACATAGCAAACTAGGGATGAAGTGTATCTAGGACCTCCATGACTGAAGCTGCTCAACGCTCACCCCTTGGTGATACTACCCCCACCCTGCAAGCTAGTCTGTAAAAAGCAGTGCAGCTCCGGGTGGTGACATAGAAAAGGAGGGATGAAGAGTATCTAGGACCCCCATGAGTAAAGCTGTTCATCCCTTCGTGATACTACCCCCACCCTGCATGCTAGTCTGTAAAAAGCATTGCAGCTCCAGGTGGTCAAATAGTAAAGTAGGGATGAAGTGTATTTAGGACCTCCATGACTGATGCTGCTCAATAATTATTTTCAGCTGCTAAAGTTCCCTGCTGTTTCTAACGATGTAAGACCCCTCTTGAGAGGAGAAATGTAGTTATATGTAGAGACTGGCATATCATATGATGTTAACCAAAGGCGAGTATGATATCATACAAATTGCGTCATATGATATTGTATATAAATGGTAACTTTAGCCTAGTCAGACTGCCGTTATCATATATTCATATGATGACATGATATCATATGATATTATATTGCCGTTCCCTACCCAAGCCCTCTTATTTGAAGCTGCTAAAGTTTCCCTGATGATGTTAATGATGTATTACCCCTCCGCCGTTGCCCCGTGGATAGGAATGGAGCTTGGCTAGATTTCGTGGTCCTAGGTGTGTAGCTGTTAGACAATGCGCTCAAAATCACGTCTGCAGTGGGGGCAGGGGTGGAGGGCGAAAGCATGGACTTCATGGACAGTTGAGACTTGAGAGCCTTCCAGTCCTCACGACTGCTGCCCCGGCTGGCCATGGCCATGCCATCCCATGCATCGGTACCAGCCGTGTTGACTCCTGCTCGGTTGCCGGACTTATGCCTGACTGGGCTCCCTCTACTGGATGCGAAGCCCTGCCGCTGGGCCCCATGCACGACGCAATCACGACCCTCCGGCGCCTGGCCTGCCTCTGCTGGATCTGTGTACATCTGGGTCAGGAGTGGACTGGGGCCTGCCTCGTCGTCGTCGGTCATGGATTGGGAGCAGTCCTCTGGTTCCGGAGGGGGAGCTGGAGGGGTCCAGTGGCCATGCTGTCCTTGGTGCGATGTAGGGGATCTGGCCCCCATGCCCCCCTCACCGCCTGGTGGGGAGAGGAGGGAGGAGTGCAAGCCAGAGCGGAGGTGGGCTTTTGAGGCGGAGTGGCCGCAATCTACTCGCAGGAAGGTGGGAACCCGGGGGACGTCGCTCAAAAAGGTGGCGGCTGGGAGCGAGAAGTGCTGCCCCAAGGAGGGCCCCCCGCTGCGGGAGAGGTCCCCATGGCGGTGGAGGGCATTACCCGGGAGGGAAGACTTGTTGCAGGTCACCTCAGGTCGGCGGCAGGAGGGATCCATTCCAGGAGTAGAGTGTGTTCCTCGGATCATGTTGAGCTGTTGAAGCTTGTATGAGGCCACGGAAGATGCGGAGTGATGCCCTCGCATGTCAGGCCGAGTGGGAGAGCTGCTGGATGACTTGATCTGTAGCCGATTGTGTGTTGCGTGCTATTGAGGACAGTGTTGGGTACACGTGTATTGAGTGCATGTGTTGGGTGCTATTGAGAACAGTGAAATTGTGTTTTCCAAACTGGAAACCTGATTATTTTGCATTATCTCCTTCCTCTATCCCATACCCCCCCCCCCCCCCCCCTACACACACCCAACCCCACATAACCCCCCACCCCCACAGACCCCCTTGCACCCACATCCACCCCAACACCGACATACACACCCACATAAACACACTCTTCATCCTCTCCTCCCCTCCTGTGGAGCAGAAAAGGCAACACAACAAAGTGCACCTAACTGTACAGCCTCTCACACAGCCCCTACCTCAAGCTCTCCACCCTTGCCCATCTTTGCTGCCTTCTCCTTCTCTTTCTCACTCTCTCCCATCCTCTTGGGAGGCAGTCTCTCCCAAACCGCTGTACCATCCCCCGCCCTCCCTGCGGTGAAACGTCCGTAAGGGCGGGGCAGGCCACCACCTCCGACAGATGCATCTGCGATGGCCTGGAAGTCCATGGAAGTGGGCACCACACTTGCATGTTGCTTGGCAGACTCCATAGCAAGGGATGCTGAGGTAATGCCAGAATTGCGAGAGCCCTTAGCACCCGCACCCCCCTTGGAAGCGACTAATGCCTGGTAGGCTTCAGCGGAGACAGGAGTTTGCTTGAAGCTGAGGGGCGCAGAGGGCTGGGAGCTGCTGGTGGCGGCAGATGCCTGAGGGTGTGGGACAGGGCAAGGTTGTTTGTGGGTGCACTTGCAAAGTTGAGTGTGTGTATATGCATTTGTTTCTGTGTGTGTCTGTGTGAAGCTGAGGGGCGCAGAGGGCTGGGAGCTGCTGCTGGCAGCAGATGCCTGAGGGTGTGTGACAGAAGGAGGTTGTCTGTGGGTGCAGCTGCAAAGTTGTGTGTGTATGTGCATGTACGTGTGTATATGCGTGTGTGTGTATTTGTGTGCATATGCGTGTGTTATGCGTGTATGTGTATGTGTGTGCATACGTGTTTGTGTGTGTCTGTGTGAAGCTGAGGGGTGCTGTAGGCTGGGAGCTGCGGGTGGATGCATATGCCTGACGGT
Source organism: Chlamydomonas sp. ICE-L (assembly GCA_013435795.1). Lineage (NCBI taxonomy): Eukaryota > Viridiplantae > Chlorophyta > Chlorophyceae > Chlamydomonadales > Chlamydomonadaceae > Chlamydomonas > Chlamydomonas sp. ICE-L. The sequence goes on from JACBWV010000364.1 coordinate 13,652,689, forward strand.
ATGAGACAGGAGGGAGGGTGGTTATGGTTGTGGTTGCCGATGTACATGTGTGTGTGTATGTGCGTGTGTGTGCGAAGCTCAGGGGTGTCGATGGCTGGGAGCTGCGGGTGGCTGCATATGACAGAGGGTATGGAACAGGCGGGAGGATGGTTGTTGTTGTGGTTGTTATTGCACTAATAATATGTGTGTGCATGTTTGAGTGCGTTTATGTATACGTTTGCTATGGTCAAAGGCGGTTGTGGCTGTGGTTGCACACATCAGCACATGTGACGTGTGTGTTCATGTTGATTGGCACTGACAACACGACAAGCAGTGCGAAAGCAACAGTGCGAAAGCAACCGAACAACACAGAGTGTACCTGAGACGCTCTTGTTGGCAAGACCTGGCCCACTGTGTGTGTGTGTGTGTGTGTGTGTGTGTGTGTGTGTGAGAGTGAGAGTGATTATATGTGTGTAATTTAGTCGAGCAACACTACACAATAGAGAGGCAAGGGCAGCTTACCGTGGCCGGGGCTGGTCCTGGGCTGCCTTGTACTGGTGCCGACCTGCTCGCCTGCATCTGAGCTCTGGTCGCTGTGAGCCGTTGGTTGTAGCTGGAATATCGACTCGCGTACTGTTCGCATCGGACGCTGCTCACGATGTCCGCATGGACCCCGAAACATGAAGTGTGCACAGGCAGAGGCGCGTTGGACATGGTATCGCTGCTTATGAACTTTGCTGAGGTGTCTTGATGCAAGCGATGCCCGGTTGCACTCCTCGGGTGGAGCAAGAGCAACGTGAAATGGACCGACCCGTACACTCTCTGAAGAGCCCTTATAATTGTACGTTAGAGGAGTATGGAATGGATTGGATCCCTCTAGAAGCACAATGCGTCTAATGGAATCAAGAAGGGGATGGAGGGGATGCGAATGTGCGAAGGGACTGTTCGGGCACTTCGACGATGGCACGCCTTTATGCGTCAATTAGGCTGAATTGGCGAGCCATCACGTTGTGGTGGCTGTGATACGGCTGCACAGCTGATAGTGAGCCTTGTTGAGCGCAAGCAGAGGACCCTCTGGGCGCAAGGAGACCTCGTGCCCGCGTTGTTCCTGCCCCGATCTTGTGTGTACTGCCACTGCTCGTTTGTGTGTCTTAGGCAGGGTCTTAGGATACTAGAGTGTAGACTGTACTGCAGCCCCCCTTGCAGCAGCGGGGGCGGGGACCAGCCCCGGGGACCAGTCAGGGGGGGCAGTCCCCCGGGCCAGCCGGGCCAGCCCGGGCCAGCCCCCAGCGCCAGCTCCCCCATCAGGCCATCTCACGCCGACTACCGCATGGAGAGCACAATTCTTCAACTCTTCCCTCGCACGCTCACTCTTGTAAATCCATCGCCATTTGTGCATTTTCAGACATTTCGAGTCCCTCAGGCTGACCAAGAAAAACACCATCCCTCCTGCGACTAACTAAGGCTGACCGCGAAATGGGGAAGGCAGAAGAAGGACGGCAGGCAGATAAGGTAACCGATGCAACGTGATCATATTGGCGCGTTTGGGCAATGTGATGCGCGTGCAAGGATAGCATGGCCGCATACCTCTCTCAGCCCCATGTGCAATAGAGTAACGTATGGCATGAAAGCTGCCACTTGGTTTGGTCGATGGTGCTAGGCATGGGCAGACCATGGTGCTGATGGTGGTGGTTGCATGCCCCACTTGCTTGGTCATCACGTTCATATGGAGTCTAGAGCAGTCTAGAGCGCAGCATAAAGGCTGGCTCTTAGTAGAGGCATGCATGGGATTGCATGCAGCGTTTTTCTTTTCAGATACGAGCAGCAGCTTCTACATAGCTCCCTGAGCCAGCCATTGGGCAAAGATCACACATTTCAGAAGTGCTACAAAAGCGATTATGCTGGCTTCCAGGTGCACTAGCCCGCTTTGGGTTAGGCTCAATAGCCAGGAAGAGGAGCTACCTAGAAGCTTGTGCTCATAGCTGAAAATAAAATCTCTTGTGCATGGGCAGTCAATGGTGCTGTTCGTGGCGGTTGCATGCCCTACTCACATGCTCATTATGTTACGTTCATTTGTCGTTTGGAGTTGACCAAATCGCAACATGAAGGCTGGCTCTTGATTGAGATGTGCATGGGCAGTCAATGGTGCTGGTAGTGCTGATAGTGCTGGTAGTGTTAGTGTTAGTGCTGGTAGTGGTGGTGGTAGTGGTGGTTGCATGCCCTCCCCATTGTTTCTATTTAGCTATGCGCAGCAGCTTCTAGTCAGCTCCCGTTCCCTGTCCTCTAGCCAAACCTGAAGCTAGCTAATGCACCTGAAAGCTGGCATGACAGTCATTCCAACGTAGCTGAAAGCTTTGGACTTGAACTTGTGGCTGGCTGAGGGAGCTAGCTCGAAGCTGCTATGCGTAGCCCCAAAAAGAAACTGTGGCGCTACTTGCATGCAGAGTTGCATCCAGAGTTGGAGATGATCCTGAGTCATGTTATTATATATTATATAATATATATAACGAGGCCTGTCATGTTTTAATATAATATATAATACATATAATGAGGCCTGTCATATTATGATATAATATATAATATATAACCAGGCCTGTCATGTAATAATATAATATAATATAGTATACTATACTATACTATACTATACTATAATATGATATGATATAATATAATATAATATAATATAATATAATATAATATAATATAATATATAATCAGGCCTGTCATGTTCTAGTACAATATATAATAAATATAATGAGGTCTGTCATGTTATTATATAATATTTATGTATATTATCAAGCCCGTCATGTTATCATATAATATATATAATCTGGCCCTGATCAGGCCTGTCATGTTATCATGAGGCCTGCAAGCAGAGCATTGTCTCCGTTTCAGTAAGAAGGACTCCTTGTAGCGATCAGGGATTTGATTTCTTTTAAGATTGGTCTCCTGGTAGCGATTTGGGTAGGCGTCCCGAAGGGCCGGCCCAGGGGGTTCAGGGGGGGGGGGGGGGGGGGGAGCAAGATTTCCAGTCTCATGGTAGCGGAAGGTTGAGCCAAAACAGGAGCCCAGGTAGCGATAGGTACTGGTAGCAGAAAACAAGTTTGGTGTCTTTCATGTGTCTTGTTCTGTACTGATATCTTGTACCGTATTCCGGCCGTATTCCTGAGCATCTGTGCCCCTTATGTCTCCCCCCAAGCACTGAACAAGCACCCAAGGCGGCGATGTGGGTTATGTTATCATATAAACATATAATCAGGCCTGTAATGTTATTATATAATATAGATATAAAACAGGGCTCATAGCACCCCCATAAGTGATGTCTCGCAAGATATCCCCACACGTTACTGCCCCGTGCCTTGGTCTGTACCGATATCTTGTCCCATATTCTGACTGTATACCGGCCGTATTCCCAAACATCTGTGTCCCGTATTTCTCCCCCCAGGCACTGAATAAGCACCCAAGGCGGCGAATGTATCGAGCCAGGGCTCATAGCAACCCCCTTAGTGATTCCATCCGCCTGGAAATCCCCAAGGGGCCATCTGAGATGGACTGGTACGTTGATGTCGCCAACTCTTTCATTTCATATCAATTTATTATGTTTGATGATGATGATGATTTTTACATCTGGGATGGACTGGTAGATTGATGTCGCCAACTCTTTCATTTAATATCACTATCTTATATTTGATGATGGTGATGCTGGTGATGTTGATTATGATTAGTTGTTGTAGTTGTAGTATTAGATCAGAGATGGACTGTTAGGTTGATTTCGCCAACTCTTTCATTTCATATCACTCTATTAGATTTGATGATGACGATATCATATATGGACTGTTAGGTTGTTATGTCATGTTTTTCTAGACACAGGTTTTAAAGTACAATTTATAATGAGAACATAGACGGACATGATGTCGCCAACTCTTTCATTTCATATCGCTCTGCTAGATTTGAGGATGATGATGATGATGACTATATCAGAGATGGACTGGTAGGTTGATGTTGCCAACTTGTATTGAAGAAATAAATTGGATGCCTTATTACGAGGCGTGAGGTTGAGGGGGCCAGCCCGTTTGCTTGCACTGGGGTCAACCACCAAACTCTTTCATTTCGAATCAATATATTATATTTGATGATGATGACGATGATGATGATGATGATGATGGCTACATTTTTCCTGGTGCGTTACTGGACTCCAAATGTGCCTGTGGCTTGGCAGAGTCAAGGGGGATTTATGAACATCACGAAACATTTATGTGCCAAACTGTCTAGTGAATGTTTTTTCTCGTTGGTCCGATTACGTAAATCTAGACAGATTATCCAAGCACTTAACGGCTAGGCTACATAACATGTATACTATGGATAGATGGATAGATAGATAGATAGATAGATAGATAGATAGATAGATAGATAGATAGATAGATAGATAGATAGATTGACAGATAGATAGATGTATCAGTATGTTGTATTTGCTTATCATTCACTGTACATCATTTATCTGTTCTAATTGATCATCAATCTTTAATTTATATTGAATCACTACCCGTAAATACCATATATTTTAATTCACTTATCTCGTATCGTAAATTATATTTAGCATCTTGTTTTTACACACCTTTTGAAGTATTGCATATAGAATATTGCATTCAATACTGCATAAAATATTGCATTACGTATTGCATAAAGTATAGCATAAAGTATTGCATAAAATATTGCATAAAGTATAGCATAAAATATTGCATAAAGTATTGCATAGAATATTGAGCATCTTGTCTTTACACACCTTGTGAAGTATTGCATAGAATACCCACACCAGCACCACCACGTTGTGTGAGTTAATGCTCTGATTTTTTGCCAGTGCTTTTTTTCCGCTACCAGTAGCGATCGCCACCTGGGACCCTGTTCTGGCCAAACCATCCGCTACTACGAGACTCCAATCTTGGCCCGCCCTCCAAACCACCCAGGCCGGCCCTTAGAGCTGCCTTCCCAAATCCCTGCAAGCACCTCCATGTAGTGTGAGTGAATGGTCTGATGTTTCTACTAGAGCTTTTTTTCCGCTACCAGTAGCAATCGCCACCTGGGACCCTGTTTTGGCCAAACCATCCGCTACTATGAGACTGCAATCTTGGCCCGCCCTCCAAACCACCCAGGCCGGCCCTTGCCAAATCCCTCCAAGCACCTCCACGTAGTGTGAGTAAATGGTCTGATGTTTCTAACGGAGCTTTCTCTTCCACTACCAGCTGCGATCGTCAGTCAATTTGCTTCAAAATAGTTATCATGGAAAGTTAATTTTATTGTATTTTGTGAAAAAGGAGCTCGAGGGCTTTCACATGAGCTATCTCAAATTGAAAAAATGAACCCATCCACAAAATCTAAAATCTGAAAACCAAAGTTAAAAATTAAACAAAAATGAACCCATCCACCCACAGGTCTAAGCACTTCCCCAAGCATTTTGAGGGTGTGGCACCTGATGCCACTGAGAAGCCTTTGGTGCGCTTTGCCGACATTGGTTGCGGCTTCGGCGGTCTTCTAATCAAGTAGGTAGCTCAAGTAGGGGATGGGGAATGGAGGCCAGAGGCAAGTTGTGGGGGACGGGAGAGAGGGAGGGTTATGGCGCACCTTCCCAAGCATTTTGAGGGTGTGGCACCTGATGCCAGTGAGAATCCTTGGGTGCGATTTGTCAACATTGGTTGCGGCTTCGGCGGTCTCCTAATCAACTAGGTAGCTCAAGTAGGAGATGGGGGATGGAGGCCAGAGGCAAGTTGTGGGGGATGGGAAAGAGGGAGGGTTAGGGGCCCCCTTCCCAAGCATTTTGAGGGTGGGGAACCTAATGCCACTGTGAAGCGTGCGATTTGCTGACATTGGTTGCGGCTTCAGCTGTCTCCTACTCAAGTAGGTAGCTTTAGTAGGGGATGTAGGACGGGAGAGAGGGAGTGTCAGGGGGCACCTTCCCAAGCATTTTGAGGGTGTGGGTGGCCCAATTCTGCTCACCTTTTAATGAAGACCCTGGATTCTGACCCTCCCGAGAGGCCACTTGATGCTTGATGATCCTGCTTTTGCTTTTTTTGATTGCCAGTTTGTTGTGTAATTGTTTTTTTCAACTGTGTATTGTTTTTCAACAAAAAATAGTTGAACCTGTGGATGATAGAAGGGGGCCTGGGGCAAGTCTCCAAGTCCAGAGCTTTTCTTTTCTGCTACGAGTAAGAATCGCTACCTGGGACCCCGTTTTGGCCGAAACGTCGGCTTCCCTGAGACTCCCTGAGGATGAAAATCTCAGCAACCCACCCCAGCTTTGCTGGAGCGACCCTGACAATATTCAGCGAAGCCCCAATTCTGATCACCTGACCCTGCGTCCTAGACAGGCTTGCAATAATCTACCCACCTCAGTTTTGCAGGAGTGATCCTGACACTATGCAACGGAGCCCCAAATATGATGACCTGACCCTGCGTCCTAAACAGGCGTGCAACAATCTACCCACATTAGTTTTGCAGGAATGATCCTGACGCTACGCAACGGATCCCCAAATCTGATAACCTGACCCTGCGTCCTAAAGAGGCTTGCAACAATCTACCCACCCCAAACTTGCAGGAGCCACCCTGACACTATACAACGGATCCCCAAATCTGATTACCTGACTTTGCTTCCTAAACAGGCTTGTAACAATCTACCCACCCCAGTTTTGCAGGAGCGACCCTGATACGATGCGACAGAGCCCCAAATCTGATCGCCTGACTTTGCTTCCTAAACAGGCTAGCAACAATGTGCCCGCATCAATTTTGCAGGAGTGATCCTGACACTATGCAACGGAACCCTAAATCTGATCACCTGACCCTGCGTCCTGAACAGGCTTGTAACAATCTGCCCACCCCAGTCTTGCAGGAGCCACCCTGACACTATGCAACGGAAACCTAAATCTGATCACCTGACCCTGCGTCCTAAACAGGCTTGTAACAATCTACCCACCCCAGTCTTGCAGGAGCGACCCTGACACTATGCAACGGAGCCCCAAATCTGATCGCCTGACTATGCTTCCTAAACAGGCCTGCAACAATCTACCCCAAGACCTTGACGGTGGGCATGGAGCTGAGGTAGAATCATACCTAACCTAACCATACAAAATCATACAGAACCAAACCAAGCCAAGCTAAGCCAGACAGAACCATTCCAAAACAAAACAAAACAAACCCTATGGTCGACCTCACCCTTGCAAACCAGCCCACCCCCAACCAAACCAGGCAAAATTTGAAAAACAAATCCAAATCAATCAATCAATCAAAACAAAATCAAACTTACCCAACACCACCTCTACCCAACCAGGCTTGCCACAATCTACCCCGATACCTTGATGGTGGGCATGGAGCTGAGGGATAAAGTGAGCCTTTACGTGAAAGAGAGGATTGGTGGGTTGTGATAACTGGTATAAAATCATTAGTAATTTATGTATTTATTCATTTATTTATTTATTTATAACGTGAGGCTTTATGTGAAGGAGAGGATTGGTGGGTTATGATAACTGGTATACAATTATTATTAATGATTTTTTTTTTTTTTTATAAAGTGAGCCTTTACGTGAAGGAGAGGATTGGTGGGTTATGATTATAAAATCACTAGTTTATCTATTCATGTATAAAGCCAGCCTGTGTGTGAAGGAGAGGGTTAGTACGTTCCGATACCTGGTAGATAATCATTATTAATTTATTTTAAATTTGGTAAGTCAGCCTCTACGAGAAGGAGAGGATTGGTGGGTTCTGCTTATTTGTTTGAAGGCAGCCTGTACGGGCAGGAGATGCATGGCCGGTTATGATTATTAAATCTATAGTGTATCTATTTATTTACAAAGCCAGCCTGTATGTGAGGGAGAGGGTTAGGATGTTATGATAACTTAGTATATAATTCAACAATTCAACTTATGACATCATTAGTTTATTTATTAATGTATTATTCATTTACGTAGCAAGCCCGTATGTGAAGGAGAGAATTAGTGCGTTCTGAAAACTGGTACAGAATCAGAATTAACTTGCTTTCAATTTATTAAGCCAGCCTGTATGTGAAGGAGAGGATTGGTGCGTTCTGATAACTGGTATAAATCAGTTGTTTCATATATTAGGCTGGCCTATATGTAAAGAAGAGGATTGGTGCATTCTGACTCTAAATCAGTAGTTTATTTATTCATTTATAAAGCCAGCTTTTATGTGAAGGAGAGGAGTGGTGCGTTCTGGTTACTGGTATAAAATCACGATTAATTTATTTTGAAATTGATTAATTTAGCCTAAATGGCAAGGAGAGGATTAGTGGGTTTTGATTATAAAATCATTCTCGCGTATTTCATATTTCACCACAGTTGCCCTCCGTCTTTACAGTGAAGATGAGGCATGCCATTTAAAGCTACATTCATACGCCATTTCATAGATTAATGCGCCATTGTCTCCTTCTCGTGTTCCACAGTTGCCCTCCGCCATGACAGTGAAGATGAAGCATGCCATTTAAAACTATATTAATGCGCCATTTCATGTATTAAAGCGCCATTGTCTCCCTCTTGCACCACAGTTGCCCTCCGCCATGACTGTGAAGATGAGGCATGCCATTTAAAACTATATTAATGCGCCATTTCAAATTATATTGAAATGCCATTTCAAATGATATTAATACGCCATTTCGTGGATTAATATGCAATTTCAAATTAGATTCATGCGCCATTGCATACATTAATGCACCATTGTCTCCATCTTGCACCACTGTTGCCCTCCGTCATTACAGTGAAGACGAGGCATGCCATTTAAAACTACATTCATACGCCATTTCATATATTAATGCGCCATTGTCTCTCTCGTGTTCCACAGTCGCCCTCAGTCATGACAGTGAAGATGAGGCACGCCATTTAAAACTATATTAATGCACTATTTCATATATTAATGCGCCTTTGTCCCCCTCTTGTGCCACAGTCGCCCTCCGCCATGACAGTGAAGATGCGGGTGGGTCAGCTTACAGCAACGTCACTTGTCTGCGCACCAATGCCATGAAGCATCTTCCCTACTTCTTCCAGAAAGAGCAGCTCACAAAGGTGTTTTTCCTTTTCCCGGTGCGTCTAAATATGGTGGCCAATGTTTTTTTTGCTATGCGCAGATGGCGGCCAATGCTCTGTTTTTTTTTAATATATGGTGGCCAATGTTTTGGTTTTAGGCTGTGTTCAGATGCTGGCCGATGTTTAAGTTTAGGCGATGTGCAGGAGCTTCTATGCATGGGCTGATGGATAGTTGTGTAGCCATCGCATGGTATAGCTAAAAGCGCGGAGCCTGGTGGGGGTCGGGGGGCAGCGCGTCCCGATATCGGGCGGTCCGGGGGTGTATCATTCAATGGAATGGTGACAGATTGGTGACGCGCCGTCAAAAAAAGAAACACCGGCTATGTGCAGGAGCTTCTATGCATGGGCTGTATTTTGAAATTGTCTCCTTTCTTGATTTGAATCGTGGGCAGGTCCCTTAAGCTTTTTGAACTTTGTTTTAGCATCGAATCATACACCTATATCAAGGTAAAGTGCTTAGTATTATTTGAATGGATCACCTCCTTTGCTGGCTCATGAGAAAAATACTGACAACAACAAACCCTACACCGTTCAGGATCCACACTTCAAGGCCTCCAACCATAGACGACGCATCATCAACACCAGCCTCATCACCGAGTACGCCTACCTCACGGCCCCCGGGGGTATGCTGTACACCATCACCGATGTCAAGGAGCTTGGAGACTGGATGGTGAGTAAGTTCGTAAAGCGTCAGACGCGTCACAAAGTGTCAAAAACTAAGGGTGTGGCGTAGAAGTGTTTTTACGCTCCTTGTTTCCCGGGGGAACCGCTGTACACCATCACAGATGTCAAGCAGCTAGGAGACTGGATGTTGAGTGGGTTATTGAAAGCCAGGGGTGTGGTGTATTCCTGTCTATGTCTCCAACTATCGACGACACATCATCAACACCAGCCTCGTCACGGAGTATGCCTACCTCACGGCCCTTGGGGGTATGCTGTGCACCATCACAGATGGAGAGTGGATAGTGAGTAGATTAGTAAAGCGTCAGAGGCTTAACAAAGTTTCAAAAACTGAGGGTGTGGCGTAGTAGTGTTTTTACGCTCCTTGTTTCCTGGGGGGTAAGCTGCACACCATCACAGATGTGAGATGTGAAGGAGCTTGGAGACTGGATGGTGAGTGGCTTTTTGAAAGACAGGGATGTGGTGTAGTCCTGTGTTTGCCGCCAACTATCGACGACGGATCATCAACACCAGCCTCATCACCGAGTACGCCTACCTCACGCTTTTTGAAAGACAGGGATGTGGTGTAGTCCTGTGTTTGCCGCCAACTATAGAAGGTGCATGAGCAATACCAGGCTCATCAGGGAATATATCCACCTCACAGCCCCCGGGGGGGAGCTGTACACCGTCACAAATGTGAAGGAGCTTGGAGACTGGGTGGGGAGTAGGTGTTATCAGGGTGTTACTAACCTACTCACCATCCAGTCTCCAAGCTCCTCCCCATGTGTGCTGGTGTGCACCAGGGTACTACATGACGCCTTTGTAATTCAAAGCGCGCGCTTTTGCGCTTTTGAGCGCTGACTTTTTGGCCCCCTCTGCGCTTTAAGCGCAGTTTTTTGCAATCCCTTGTGGGCGCTGCAAGCATTTTCTGCGCTTTTTGCACTACAAAGCGCAGTTTTTTTGTTTTCAAGTGCGCTAAAGCGCTGGCCAATTTGGCCATTTGAAGTACCCTGCATGACGCGCGCTACCGCGCAAGGATTTGGAGCCGGGCTGCGTGATTGACGCAATTTTTTTTTCTTTCAAATTTTTAAACCCCCTCTGGGCGCAGCACGCACATTTCCGTTTTCAAGACAAAAGCGCAACCCAAAAGGAGGCAGTTGCGTCAAACGCGCAACCCGAAATGACAAAATGTACTAACCTGGTGTGAACACTGTATGTGAAGCGGCTGACGCTTCACAAAGCGTGAAAAGCTAAGGGTGTGTCGTAGTAGTGTTTTTACTTCCCACATTTACTCCGCCCAAAGCCAAAACCAAAACCAACCCAAAACCAAAACCAAGCCAAGACCAAACCCAAAACTAAGCCCAACCCAAAACCAAAACCATACCCAAACAACCCAAGCCCAGACACATACCCAATCTCAAAACCAGAACCAACCCCAACCCCAAAAGCTAAGGGTGTGGCTTAGTTGTGTTTTGACTTCCCACATTTACTCCGCCCATGACGATAGGCATCCTCAAGGCCATGGCTTTTCTTTTCAGGTACGAGCATTAGCTTCTTGGCAGCTCCCCGGGCTTGCTACCCAGCCAAACCTATAGCAAAGTAGAATACCTAGGAGCTGGCAGAATCAGATTTCCAGTAATGTTGAAATGTTGGGGCTCGGCCCAGTGACTGGCTCAGGAAGCTGCCTGGAAGCTTAAAATAGCTGTAAAAGCACTTTGTAAACGCTGTCCCTGGAGGAGGCCTAGAGCCGCAAAGCTAGAAAAAAAAAACTTTCAGATTTGAAAAAAAGCCCTACACAGGCTAATGGACCGTGTTTTCACCTCTTATATGCTTCTTCTAGTTGGCCTCAACATTCATATATCCCAATCAGATAAAGGCTCTCCAATCCCCAATCTTGCTACAACCATTTATGGAATGCTTGTCATATCAGTTTTTTACATCCCGCTGCTGGCCTCCTCACATCACCGAGCAAGCACCTCATGAACCATGCATCTTGTTAGGTTCACGTTGCACTGCTCACTGTGTATTGTTGGTGGAGCCCCCCCCCTTCTACCCAGCCCCCAACCCCCACCTCCTCATCTACCCAACCTCCCTCTTCCCCCACCACCCACCACCCTACACCCCAGAGGGCAAAAATGGATGCACCCCCCCCGCTCTGTCAAGAAAACTAACCCAATCATACCCACCTACCCTGCCCCCAACCCCCACCTACCCACCTGCCCAACCCCCTCTTCCCCCACCACCCACCACCCTACACCCTACACCCCAGAGGGCGAAAATGGATGCCCCCCCCCCCCCACACCGGTCTGTCAAGAAAACTAACCCAATCATGCCCACATACCCAGCCCCCAACCCCCACCTACCCAACCCCCGCTTCCCCCACCACCCACCGCCCTAAACCCCAGAGGGCGGAAATGGATGCTTACCCCATGTTTGAGAGAATCTCTGATGAGGAGTTGGAATCGGATCCCGCTCTGTCAAGAAAACTAACCCAATGACACCCACCTACCCAGCCCCCGCTTCCCCCCCCCACCCCTCTACCCCCCCACCCCACACACACACCTTGTACTGTGCATGCTCAGGAAGGGGTAGCATGGGTTTCGGCTTCACCCCCCCACACACACCCCACCCACCCACCCCACACACACGCACACACACCACCACACACAGAGGGCGAAAATGGATGCTCACCCCATGTTTGAGCGAATCTCTGACGAGGAGTTGGAATCGGATCCTGCTGCTGGCCTCCTCACATCATCAAGCGAGGAAGCTCAGAAGGTTGCAAGGAACCAGGGCGAGACCTATAGGAACGTGTACCGAAGACTGTCTGCCCCTAGGGTGCTGAGCGCATGATGGCGCCAGGATTGTCCAAAGCCCTCAGAGAAATGACGTGGCACACGCAGAGCCCCCCACCCACCCACCCACCCACCCAACTAGAGGTGACCGCCCTATTTGTCATTTGGGGTAGTTGGTTCCCTCGGTTGCAACCGTGGGAACCACCCTATTGGGTGTCTAGCTGGTTCTTGGCCACCCGCTGCCTGCATGGTGGTCTCTGTTCTCGATTTTTGCCAGGTTTGTTCAAAGCCCTCTAAGAATTGACGTGGCAAACGCAGAGCCCCCCCACCACCACCACCACCACCACACACACACACACAAAACAAAAAATGTGTGTTTAAATACGTACGTCCCTGTCAAAATGTGGTGGTGGGAAACAGGCACGTCTCAGTCAAAATCTGAAAGTGTCAACACGCACATCCCAGGGAAAGTGTGAGAGAGAACTGTCACCCCTCTGGACAGTGCGTGTTTCAGTGCGTGACACGTAGATGCATATGTGTTGAACTACCCTGGCCGGCGCATGCATGTTGTTCTGAGTATGTGATCTGTTGCGCAATAGTACTGTGGCACCATATATGTATGTTTCAGTCCAGGGGTAGGTCAAATAGGCTAAAGGGACTTGGTGCTGTGGTGATCATGGTGCTAACAAAACGGTACAGAGCGCATGACGGCGCATGTATGTTATTCTGAGTATGTGATCTATGGCACAGCATTGTGGTGGTACCAGATATCATGGTGTATAGGTGACGGCACAGCATTACATAAGGAACCAAACTCACTGAGCCATGACATTCATATGCATTACCGATTGCATGATTAAATCGTTGCTGTCTGTATGTTACCGTCCAGGGGGGTAGCCAATTGCACTTCAGCGACCTGCCCAACCTCAAGTACCGTTATTTTTACATTTGAACTGTTACATGGTTGCTGATCACCGTCTTTCAATTCCAAGTCACCACGTGCAATACCCACGGAAACCAGGGAGCACACTAAAAGGATTATTCTAGACTACTGTAGCATGGGGAAAATGTTTTGGTTGCTTCAGACAGCATTCCGCCTTACTGGCTTGCCGAGCTAATGTTCAAGTAGCATGGGGGAGCAGAGGATGATTTGGGAGTTGGGTTTTCGAAAAATGGCGGACTTTGTACCGGTATCTCAAATTTGGTCAGGAATCTGAGAATTCTGGAAGAATTGGCCTGCGAACATACGAAGTCTGACCTCTGCCATTGTTGGAAGACCCCTCCCGGATTTTGTGGAGCGGGCTTGTCTTGGGCCAACAATCGTCTGTCAATGACAATGTCATGTAATGAACCCAATTCATCCCCTGAATGGCTTAAAGGGAAGTTTTTGAGCCGTTTTTCTCTGTAGACTGCAGCTGCTACACAATGAGGGATCATTTGACCAATCTCTCTGTTGGAACTTGAACTTGGTTACATGGCTCCAGCCAGCTGTTTGGCTGCTCGCCGTCTTTGGCAGTAAAACGGAATTACCAGGGAAACTGAGGGAAGTGTAAAAAATGACAAATTTGTTTTTAAGTTTTTTTGAACTTTTGGAAGTCAACTTGCCAGGCGTTGTGGTCAGTGGTGCAGGACGGCTGCACAATGGGTAGCAGGGTTTAAGTCTTCTTGAACTTGAACTTGGTAGTATAGCTTCAGCCAGAAATTTGGCTGCTCACCGTCTTCGGCAGTAAACAAAGACATTATTACCAGGCAAATGTTGTTTACCGGTGGTCTTCTCTCCCCCCATGTTCCCTATTATACCGTACTCGCAGCATTAAATGGCAAGATTCCAATTTGGCAAAACCCGTTTTTTGTCCAAATTGTTTCTCAAAATTGCATCGCAAAAATAAATTGGCAAAAGTGATTTTTGTATACCTGAAAAAGTGTCAAGTTTCAGACATATAAAACACTTGGTAAAGGGTCGCTTTGCCAAATTACATTTCCTTGTGAAAATAGCAAGCCAGGGAGGGAGGGAGGGAGGGAGAGAGAGTCAGCCAGTCGCTCCCCTTGTTCCCTATCATTGTTGCCTGTTACTCTTTCTATGTATGTATGTTAGTATGTATGTACTAGTTCATTGCCCGTGTGGCCGAGGCCACCCTCCCCCCCCACCCCCCACCACCACCACCACCACCACCACCACACACACACAGGGACAATTTAAGCTCTTAGTTTGTTACAAAACGTCATGAACATTTAGATGTACTCAATGAACCAATTTAAACTTCATGAACGCAATTTATAGATGTACACCAAGTAAAAACTTCATGAACACAATGTGTAAATGTTAGAACGTCATGAACATTTATATGTACTCAATGTTTACGGATTGCACATGAGCCTCTCTTGCAATTGTTACTCGCTTACGAGCTTCTATCGAAACACTTCTGTATACACAACGTTTTCAGTGTGCACGGGACCCTCTCCTGCATTTTTCACAAAGAACTTGAGGCCAGATGGATCCCCCACCCTCGACATAGCGACATATAGTTGGCCATGAGTGAAGCAAGGGGCAGTCAAGTAGATCCCAATCTTCTTGAAGGTTTGGCCTTGACTTTTGTTGATAGTCATGGCAAAAGCAGGCCTAATTGGGAACTGCCTCCTGGTAAACACAATAGGGTTTTGCTTGCTGTCAGACGGGTGAAGTTGGATACGTGGGATGCACACGGACGTCCCAGCATGTGACCCAGTCACAATCTTGGCGACGATCAAGTGCGGCCTTAAATCCTCAACAATGAGTCGTGTTCCGTTGGCGAGACCTTTGCGAGGATTCAGGTTGCGCAGCAAGATAATTGGACACCCAACCTTTAGCTTGAGCTCATGAGGTGGCAATCCTTGTGGGTCCAAAGAGTTTAAGAATTCTGTAGGATACAATGCCACATCATCCTCTTCGACGCAATGATCATGGCTGAGGTAGATTCTGGGTTCGATGAGAGGATCATTAATATTGAAGAGGTCCATGATGGTGTTATTGATCTCATGCACTCCATCATTCTTGGGCGTTAGAATGCACCTGTTGATTAGGTTCTCTGCTGAGCAACGTTCAGAGTTAACGCATAGATCACCATAGACCTCTGAGATGAGACCCTGGAGAGAAGCATTCTGAACACAACAATCAGGGGGGATAGAGAAGGGCTCATCAACAGTGCCCTCGCCCACTGCCAACAAACCCTTTGAAAAGTTGTCTTGAGACTCTGCTGCAGCGGGTCCCAAAGTGTCCATCAACAATTGCACCTTCATGTTGATGGTCAGCCATCGCACTTTGATATGTTGCCACACCTTGGACCTCTTGAGACATGCATCAACAATAGCCGCACGTGAACCTCTTGGTACCACTGGAAGAACTTGACGGAAGTCTCCAGCACAGACTATAACCTTGCCGCCGAAAGCCACATCTCTTCTCCATTCTTGTTCAACAATAGATCCCATGATGTCCCTAAGCGACTTATCAACCGCTTGGATGGAATGCTTGTGCGCCATCGGAGCCTCATCCCACAAAATCAAACGTGCCTCTTGCAACAATATAGCATTTGGTTTTTGAAGCAAGAGGTTGCATCCCATGTCAGCACTAATGTCAATCGGGATTTTGAAGAGGGCGTGTGCGGTACGGCCTCCTTCCATCAATAAAGCTGCAGTGCCTGAGCTGGCTACAGTCCAGGGGTAGGCCAAATAGGCAAAAGGTTCAAGTCCGTTCATAACTGAAAAAAAAGAAGGGGACTTGCCCAACCGTATAGGAAGGGCTGAAAAAGAAAAAACACTGATGAACTGAATCCCAAACAATCGTTTAACCGACGGGGACCCTGAGTTCGTGCTTCATTGATCATTCATGTAATTTTCCTTGTAAATATCTATGTAATCCGACTCCGATGCTCAGTTAGTCAGTTCTTAACACCAAGCGTGCTTCTCAGTCTTTTTGGAAGTAAACTCGAACTGGAACCCCAAACTTGAACTGGGACCCTAAACTTCAACTGGGTCTGGAGCTCTAAACTTGGAAGTCAGCTTGCCAAGCATGCTTCTCAGTCTCGGATCTTTTGTTTTGCAGCAAATAAATAAATTCGGTAAATAGTTTGCCTCATTACGAGGCGTAAGGTTAAGGGGGCCAGCCTGTTTGCTTGCACAGGGGCCAACTACCAAGCGTGCTTCTTACTTTCTCAGACTCAGATCTTTTGTTTTGCCGTATTCACCTGTCATGGTTGTCTGGGTATATTCATGATTGTATGAACATATTGGATCTATTATAGGTTGACCTTGTCACACCTCCTCCAGGGGGCCCATCCATCTGGCACTGTCTTCCCCTGCGAAACATCCCCCCAGCTTTTTTGCAGTGGCCCTGAACATTGTCTTTACCCGTTTCCCTTACATTGGGCGGACCACCATGTACCAAGGTTGGTTGTGATTGAGTTAATCAGCACAAAGTGCGCTTGATTTTATGTACGAGTCATCTCAACACAGCCTCCAGCTCATGCACATGTGTTTGGATATACCACTTTCGTGTGTAGCTATCCACTTCCTAGGATGCTTCACTCGGTCTGGTGGAGGGTGCTCTTAGTATCTCTATAGCATCCACCAACATCTGCCTTTTGCCCTTTGTCTTTCTCATGGGCTGCCTCGTCCACAGGCCTGATCCATCTGGCATCGTCTTCCCCGTCAAAAACCTGACCAGCACTTGTCCAGTTACCGTGGACTTCGTCTCAGTCTCATTCCCTTGGAGCTCTCTGAATGCATCCTCCAGCTCCTGATCGGATGCTAGGGCGTACCACTCTGGTGTGTAACATTCTACCGGGGATGCTGCACTCAGTTCTGCGGGAGGTGCGTTGAGCACCTTAATAGCATCCAGCAACAGCTCCCTTTTTACCTTCATCTCCCCCCTCAAAATCCATTTCCAGGGGCCTGATCCATCTGGCATGTTCGTCCCCCTCAAAAACGCCCACAGCTCTTTTACAGTTACATTCAACTTCGACTGTGCCCCATTCCCTTGGAGCTCTCTGAATGCAACCTCCAGCTCATGATCAAGCGCTAGGGCGTACCACTCTGGTGTGTAACATTCTACCTGGGATGCTTCACTTGGTCCAGCGGGACGTGCGTTAAGCACCTCAATAGCATCCATCAACAGCTGCCGTTTGTTCCTCTCCCGCCTCCTCCAGGGGCCTGATCCATCTGGCATCATCTTCCCCTCCAAAAACGCCAACAGCTCTGGTATAGAAACCCCCAAGTTTGACTGCGTCCCATTCCCTTGAAGCTCTCTGAATGCAGCCTCTAGTTCATGATCGAGCGCTAGGGAGTACCACTCTGGAGTGTAACAATCTACCTGGGATGCTTCACTCGGTCTGGCGGGGGGGGCTGTAAGTACCTGAATAGCATCCAGCAACAGCTGTCGAACGCCCTTCCTCCTCCCCGTGCTAGTGGTACACCTTGTCCAAGAGCCTGATCTATTTGGCATTGTCTTTCCCTTCAGAAACGCCACGAGCTCTTGTGTGGTTACCCTCGACATTGTATGTGCCTCATCCCCTTGGAGCTGTCTGTACGCAGCCTCAAGCTCATGATCGAGGGCAAGGGCGTACCACTCAGGTGTGTAGCAATCTACCTGGTCTGCTTCACTTGGGCTGGCGGGAGGGGCTGTAAGTATCAGAATAGCATCCACCAACAGCTGCCGTTTGCCCTTCCTGCGCCTCCTCAGACACCTGTTCCAAGATCCTGATCCATCTGGCATTGTCTACCCCTTCAAAAAGGCCACCAGCTCTTCTACACTTACCACCAACATTGTCTGTGCCCCATTCCCTTGGAGCTGTCTGTACGCAGCCTCCAGCTCATGATCGAGTGCTCGGGCGTACCACTCAGGTGTATAACAATCCACATGTGGTACCTCATTCGCCTCCTCAAGACGCCGCTCAGCAGATGGTGTGGATGATAGGGTGTCAAAGCTAGCTCAAAGCTCCTCCGATCTGATCAAAGCAACAAGTGAAAAGGGAAGATAACATGTGTTAGTTGGGGAGAGGTGGATGAATGGACAGGGAGAAGTTAAACTTGGTTGAGGAGAGGTGGACGAATGGAAAGGGATGATGGTAGTTTGAGAGCTTGACAATGGTCAGTATATATAGACTATACCTCGTAATGATAACGCCTGGTGTGGCGTGGTGTTCAGGGAACCCGCCGTACGCGGGTAGAGAGCGGTCTTCTACCTCAACTGGACAAGCTACCATCGCGGTTGACAACGACCTGCAACGCTAAGAGCGACCGTAGGGGGAATCGAACCCCCGACTCTTCGTCCTTACGCGATTTGGTCTATATACCTAGTAGTTAACAGACCAGTTCATGACTTGTTTTAAGTGTAGTTTAAAAAACTATTCCCTAAACTACTCAGGACCTCAATCAGGGAAACAAGTTCTCAGAACTAGTCAGACTCAGGACCAGGGTACTACAAAGCGCACGCGGCAGCGCGATTTCGCGCACGCTTTTTGAGCCCCACTGCGCGTTTCGCGCAGTTTTTTCAACCCCCTGTGGGCGCAGCTCGCAATTTGTGCGCTTTTTGCACTAAAAAGCGCTGGCCAATTTGACGTTTGTGCGCTTTAAGCGCTGACCAATTTGACAAAATGTAGTAACCTGCTCAGGACTACAAACTCAAACTAGTCAGAAAACTCCGAAGTAGTTAGAAGTAGTCAAAAGTAGTCAGAACTGCCGTATGCGCCTTAAGTATTGGCAAACGGTTTGGCAAACGACCCTTTGCCAAACCGTTGTATGCTCAAACCTGAGTCCACTCCGGCACGTTTCCAAGTTACAGTGACTACAGTACTGGGCAGTACACAGTTTTTTTACCTTGTACAGCCTCGTACGAAAGGCAGCGCCCCATACAGGTGGATAAGTAAATGTAGTGAATACATACAGAAATACATACATAAATACGTACATAAATACATAAATGTACCTCATGTCTTAAATTTTACATACAATGTCTCACATACAAAAACTATAACAACTGGACCCCATCATAGTCTCCCTCTTGATCAAAGCAACATGTTTTGTTTATTTTTAGTTGTGAAAGGACTTTCACCCCAGGAGGTGGGTCTTCCGACACAAACCAGCGACCCAAAGAATTCAGTTCGAATGGCATTGCCCCTCCTACAATGTGCAAAGTGGAAAGGGGAGGCAGCAGTGGTTGAGAAGAGGAGAGTGGATGGAAGGGGAGGATTATCTTGGTTAGGGAGAGGTGAATGAATGGGAAGGGAAGTTGAAGGTGGTTAGGGAGAGGTGAATGAATGGGAAGGGAAGTTGAAGGTGGTTAGGGAGAGGTGAATGAATGGGAAGGGAAGTTGAAGGTGGTTAGGGAGAGGTGAATGAATGGGAAGGGAAGTTATTTAAAAAATCGGTTATTTAACGGTGTTGCGCTTATCTTACTCAAAGCAATGTTACATATCGTATATCATATACCCATGCCTGAGCCCCCATGCAGGTGGTGACCCATGCCTGAGCCCCCATGCAAGTGGTGACCCATGCTTGAGCCCCCATGCAGGTGGTTGGGGAGAGGTGGGAAAATGACAAGGGCGGAGCATGGAGTTTCAAACACAAACACAAACACACGCAAAAACTGAAGGACCATGCACATACCTGTCGAGGCTTGTACACATGGACAAGGCCTGGTGCTTAGCCTCAGTCGATTCAAATGGGTTGGGGCGGTATGAAAGTAAGGCAATGGCGGGAGGAGAGGGCGTAATGGCTGTCCTGGAAGAGACGATCTGATCTTAAGTGGAGCTCGAGCTGGAGTGGGTCTCATAGGGTGGGCTTGAGCGGACATTATCAGGCTTCAAGTCGTACTTGGACACTGGTGGCCACAGATCTGGAGTTGGAAAAAGGTCGGTGAGCGGGTGGTAGGGTTGGGGGGTGGGGAACTTGGGGGTTGGTTCCCTGGTTATTATTGTTCCTGCCGAAGACGGCGAGCGGCCAAATTGCTGGCTGGAGCTGTGTAACCAAGTTTAAGTGGTGGTGGTGGTGGTGGTGGTGGTGTCAAAGGTGGTGATGTAGGAGATGGTGGTGGTGGTGGTGGTGGTGGGGTGTGGTGGTTGTGGTGGTGGTGTGTGGTGTTGTGGTGTGGTGTGGTGTGGTGTGGTTGTGGTGTGGTGTGAGTGGTGGTGTGGTGTGGTTGGGTTTGGTGTGGTAGTTGGTGTGCTGTGTGTGGTGTGGTGATGGTGTGGTTCGTGTGGCGCCGTGTGGGTTCTTGTGGTGTTGGTTTGGTTCGTGTGGTTTGGGTGTTGTGGGTGTGTTTACGTGTGGTGTGGTGGTGGATGTGGTTCGTGTGGTGTGGTGTGGTTTCGTGTGGTTGTTGTTGTGGTGTGGTGTGTTCGTGTGGTGTGGTGTGGTGTGGTGTCTGTTGGTTCTGTGGTGTGGGCTTGTTTTGTGTGGTGTGGTGTGGTTCGTGTGGTGTGGTGTGTTTGGTGTGGTGTGGTTGGTTTGGTGTTCTTTTGTTCTGGTGCTGTGGTGTTGTTCCTGTTGGTGTGGTTCGTGTTGTGTGGTGTGGTGTGGTGTGTGTTATTGTAGTTGTGTGTTGTTTTTGTGGGTTGTTCGTGATTTTTTTATTTGGTGCTGGTGCTGTGGTTCTTGCTATTTTTATGCTTGTATGGTGTGGTGTGGTTTGGCTGTGGTGTGGATGTGGGTGTGGCGTTCGTGTGGTTTGGTGTGGTGTCGTTTGGTGGTGGTGTATGTGTGGTTCCGCTGTGTGTGGTGTCGGGTATGTGTGTTGTGGTGTGGTGCTGGGCATCCCTGGAGGTGGTGGTGCCGTGTTTGTGTGGTTGTGGGTGTCGGTTCGTGTGGATGTGCGTTCTTGTGATTGTCGGTGGTGTTGTTTTTGGTTGGGGGGGGTCGTGGGTTAGTGGTGTGGTGTGGTGTGGTGTGGTCTTGGGTGCTGTGTGGGTGTTGTTTGGTTTGTGGTGTGGTTCGTGTGGTGTGGGTGTGGTGTGGTTCGTGATGAGTGGTGGTGTGGGTGTGTGTGGTGATGGTGTGCGGTGTGGTGTGGGGTGGTTCGTGGGTGTGGTCTCGTGTGGTGTTTTGTGTTTGTTGTGTGGTGTGGTGTGGTGTGGTTTGGTGTTGTGTGGGTGTGGTGTGGTGTGGCTGTTGTGTGGTTCGTGTGGTGTGTGTGGTTTGGGTGTGGTGTGGTGTGGTGTGGGTTGTGTTGTGAGGTTGTGTGGTGTGGTGTGGGTGTGGGGTGTGTTGTCGGTTCTTGGGGTGCGGTGTGGTGTGGTGCTGGTTCAGTGTGGATGTGGTTCGTGTGGTGTGAGTTTCATGTGGTGTGGGGTGGTGTGGTTGTGTGTGTGGGTTTCTTGTGGGGTGTGGTTCGTGTGGGTTTGGGTGTGGTGTGGTGTGGTGTGGTGTGGTTTGTGTGGTGTGGTCGTTGTTTGTGTGGTGTTTTATGTGTGTGTGGTGTGGTGTGTTTCGTGTGGTTTTGTCGTGGTGTGGTCGTGGTCATGTTGGTGGTGGTTCCTGTTGTGGTGGTATCGTGTGGTGTCGCTGGGGGGTGTGTGGTGTGTTGTGGTGTGGTTGGTGTTGGATGTGTGGGTGTAGTGGTGTGTGTTGAGTGGGGTAATATCGTGTGATTGTGGTGTGTGCCGTTGTGTGGTCGTGGTGTGGTGTGTGTGGTGTGGTGATGGTTTTGTGTGGTGTTGTGTTGTGTGGTGTGAGTTGTGGTGTGGTTCGTGTGGTGTTGGTGTGGTGTGGTGTGGTTCGTGTGGTGTCGTGTGTGTGGTGTGTTGGTGGTGGTGGTGTGAGTGTGTTCTTGTGAGTGTGGTTCGATGTGGGTGTAGCGTCGTGGGTGGTCGGTGTGGTTCGTGTGGTGTTGTGTGGTGTGCGTGTTGTGTGGTGTGGTTCTGTGGTGGTCGGTCGTGTGGTGTGGTTCGTGTGTGGTCGCTGTGGTGTGGCTGTGGTTGGTGTGTGTGTGTGGGTGTGGTGTGGGGTTGTGCTGTGGTGTGGCTGTGGTGTGCTTCTTCTTGGTAGTGGTTCTTTGTTGTGTGGGTGCTGTGCTGCGTGTCGGGTGTGGGTGTGGGTTCGTGTGGTGTGGTTCCGTCGTTGTTAGTTCGGTGTGCGTGTTGTGTGGTGTGGCGTGGTGTTGGTGTGGTTCAGTGTGGTGTGTTGGTTGTGTGGTGTGGTGTGGGGGTGTTGTGTGGTTCGTGTGGTAGTGGTTCGTGTGGGTGTGGTTTTTGTGGTGATGACTGTGGTGATTGTCTCTTGTGTGGTGTGGTGTCGTTCTTGTGGTGATGGTGTGGTCGTCGGTTTGGTGTGGTTGTCCTGTGGTGTGGTGTGGTGTGGGTGGTGAGTTCGTGTTGTGTGGTGTGGTGTGGTGTGGTTCGTTTGTTGTGGTGTGCGTGTGGTGTGGTGTGGTGTCGGGTGGTCGTGGTGTGTTTCGGTGGTGTTGTGTGGTTCGTGTGGTGATGGAATGTGGTGTGGTGTGGGTGTTGTGTTTTGTGGTGTGTTCGTGTTCGTTTGGTTGTGTGGTTTCCTTGTGTTGTTGTGCCTGGTTTGGTGTGTGTGGTGTGGCTGGGGTGGGGATTTGTGTGAGTGTGGTGTGGGGGGTGGTTCGTGATGGTGTGGTGGGCTGATGGTGGGGCTGTAGGTTTTGTGGCTCGTGTTTTGTGTGGTGTGGATGTGGCTGTGGTGTGGTTGGTTGGTTCGTGTGGTGTGGTGGTGTTGGCTGTGGTTTCGTGTGGCCGGGTGTGGGTAGTGGATGTGGTGTTGTCCCTGGTTTGTGTGGTGTTGGTGTGGTGTGTCCTTTTGAGTGTGGTATCGTGTGGTGTGGCTTCGCGTGTGTGGTGTGTTGTTGCTGTGGTGTGGTGTGGTGTGTTGTGGTGTGGGTTGGTCCGGTTTGGGTCGTTCGTCATGGTTAGGTGTGGTTGTGGTGTGGTGTGTGTGGCGGTCGCTGTGGTGGTGCTTGTTCGTGTGTTGTGTTGCGTTTTTGCTTTGTGTTTGTGGTGTGGTGTGGTGTGGTCTTGTGTGGTTTGGGGTGGGTGTGGTGTGGTGGTCGGTGTGGATTCAGTGTCCTTTTGTCGTGTGTGGCTGATCGTTCGTGTTGGTGTGGTATCGTCGATGGTTTGTGGTGTGTTGTGTGTGGATCTGGTTCGTGTTTGTGTGGTTCGTGGTGGTGTGGTTGGTCGGTTGTGGTGTCGGTGTTGTGTGGTTTGGTGTGGTGGTGGTGTGGTGTGGCTATCGTGTGGTGTGTGTGTGGTGTGGGTGTGGTGGGGTGTGGTGTGGTGTCCTTGGTGTGGTGTGGTGTGGTGTCTGTGTGGTGTGGTTCGTGTTGGGCTGTTCGTGTGGCTGTGGTTCGTGTGGGTGTGGTGTGGTTAGCGTGGTGTGGTGTGGTGTAGTTAGTGGTGTGGTGTGGTTCGTGGGGTGGGTGGCTCGCTTGTGGTTTGGTGTGGTGTTGTTGTGTGGTGTGGCTGTGGTGTGGTCGTGTGGTTTAGGTTCCTGTGGTTCTTGTAGCGTGGGGTGGGTGTGGTGTGGTGTGGTGATAGGTGTGGTGTGGGTGCGTGGTGTGGCGCTGTTGTGTGCGATTCCTCGGCTTGGTGTGGTGTGGTGTGTGTGGATGTGGTGTGGTGTGGTGTGGTGCTGTGGTTTGTGCTATGGTGTGGTGTGGTGTGGTGTGGTGCTGGTGTGGGTGTGGTGATGGGTTTGGTGTGGTTCGTGGGTCGGTGTGGTGTGCGGTGTAGCGTGCTTGATCTCGTGTGGTGCGGTGTGGTGCTGGTTGGTGTGGTCTGGTCGTGAGTGGTGGTGTGGTGTGGCTGTGGTGTGGTTCGTGGTGGTGTGTTCGGTGTGGTGTGGTGTGGTTCGTGTGGTGGACTGGTGGTGGGTGTGGTGTGGTGTGGTGATGGTGATGCGGGTGCGTGTCCTCGTGGTTGGTTTGTTATGGTGTGTTGTGTGATGTGGTATGTGGTTGTGGTGTGGTGTGAGTGTTGTTTAGGCTTCGTGGTCGGCTTTGGTGGGGTGGTGTTTTTGTTTGTGCTGTGGTGTTGTTCTTGTAGGTGTGGTTCAGTGTGTTCGTGTTGGGTTTGGTGTGGTGTGGTGTGGTTCGTGTGGTGTGGGTGTCGGGTTCGTGTGGTTTTGTGGTGTTGGTTGTGTGGTTCGTGATGGTATTGGTTCGTGTCGGTGTGGTTCTTGTGTGTGTGGTGTGTTGTGGTGTGGTGTGGTGTTGGCTTTGGTGTGAGTGTGGTGTGGTGTGGTGACTGGGTGTGCGTTTCTTTTGGTGTGTTTTCGGGTTATGGTGTCGGGTGTAGGTGTGGTGTGCGTGTGGGTGTTCGTATCACAATGGTGGGGTGTGGGTTGGTGTGTGGGGTGTGCTGTGGTGTGGTTCGTGTCGTTGGTGTGGTGTGCGTGATGGTGTGTGTGGGTGGTGTGGTATGTGCGTGTGGTGTGGTTCGTGTGGTGTCGCGTTCGTGCTGGTGATGGTGGTATGGTGTGGTGTGGTTTCGTGTGGTGTGGGCTGTGGTGTGGTGTTGGTGTGCGTGGTGGTGTGGTGTGTGGTGCTGTGTATGTGTTCGTGGGGTGGGTTAGGTGGGGGTGGGGGGGCTTTTTGCTGGGAGTTGGGGGGGGTGGGGGGGGGGCAACACTAGCCTTTGATGCTTCAAGCACTTCTTTGCGGACCTCTGCATTGTTTGATACTCGTGGGGCACAAGGAATCAAGTTAGTGGGGACCGAAGGAAAGGAGAGGCCGTAACCTTAATAACAGGAGCCTTTGGAAAGTGCGGGTCAAGCTAGGGATCTGGAGTGTGGCAGGAGCGGCATGCAAGATTGCGAATGAGAAAAGATAAAGGGAACGGAAAGGATCGCTGTGCAGGTAGGGTAAATTCGTGCGCCCTGCCTCGAGTCTGAAGGGTTGACCCAGTTTGTCAAGTATGAGCTGCTGTGCAGCTCCAGGGGAGCTGCCAAGTTTTTGAGTCCACGAAGCTCATACCCTGCCTTGGTTTATACGTCTGGGCTCGTGTTAGTCACTACCAACGATGGCAAGCAACCTGTTGGCTGGAGCCATGTAAGCAGGTTTTTTGGCGGAGCCCCCTCTTCAAGGGGGCGGGAGCCCCCAGGTAGTGCGGTTCAGAGGCAAAATCGACTTTCTCCGATTGGGCCCAAATTTACTAGGAATGCTGGTTGAGAGAAAATAAAATGTTGGAACCTTTTTTATAGATTTTTTTAATTTATTTTTGACCCGGGTTTAGACCCATATTTATTTGTTGTTATGTTTTCGGCAAAAAATGCTTTTAAATTCGTGGCTGACTCTCACATCTGCTTTGCAAAATTTCTAAAGGCATTATGAAAGCATTGATGGGAAAGTTTCAAAAAAGTATCAAAGAAAAGGTGGAGTGTGGAGGCAAAAAATAAGCTACATGCAGTTTTTGCACCTTACCATCCCACTTGGAGTTAATGGGAGGAAGATTTGATCCACCCAATGTTTTCATAAGGAGGTGAATAGCCTTGGCCACGTAGTCCAGGACGCCCATAGAGCCATTGGACAACTCCTACGCACATTCGGGCAACGTTGGGAGGACCCCAAGGCTATTCACCTCCAAATTGAGCTCACACACACGTAGTAAGGGCCTACTCAGCCAAGACTCCAAGCCCGTCGGGCGACTGGCGCTGAGCGCCACTCGCTTAACTTCCGCCGATAAGTGAAGCAGTGCCATAAAGCAGTGCCAGTACAGTAGGGCTAGTTTACGCTAGACTCCACCGATCGTCGAATGCTGTTGGACATACATACATAGAACCCTAATGCATCGTCTTTGAGGTTACTACTGGTAGTGCATTACCGTTACCACAAGGTTCCGGCACCTGACCGTCTCCCGACCCTACGGCCAAAATTAGAATAACAGCAGAATAAAACCTGCTCTGGAGGACAAACCATCTCGCACTAACCTTATAAGACTACCAAGATGTTGCTCCGCTCCTCGGGGGGCTCCTCGCTGCAGCCCGGAGGTGGTACGGAGTCAGTCCCAATTTATGCCAGGAAGGGACAGAAAGAGATGCTTCGCTGCGGTCTCAACAACTGGATAATAATAGCGAATTAAATGGCACTGCAACAAAGAAGGTGGGGAAATCTTCGCGCACGCGGATTTTTCGAAGACTTTCACTGACAGGGTTGCCTCAAATTTGAGGCATGACAGGACCCAACCGACACCAGCCTCGAAAGCAACACATCTCCTCGAAAACTGCGCTGTTCGAGAAATTATGTAGTCGCATGTTTTCGCATTCGCACGCACTTTCATCAGCGTCAAATTCGATTTTTGACGGAGCCCCCTCTTCAAGGGGAGGGGAGAAGTTAGTCCGAGGGCAGCCAGTCCGGGGGGCTGTACTACTAGGTAGGATGTGTTTATTAGGGTTGATTTTTTCTAGTTGGGAATTTCCCTAATGATCACATTCAATAATTAAAGGATCTTTACCCTGATACCCCTTTTTAAAACTCAATACCATTGCACCACTTATCTATATGCCCCCATAGGCAACCTAGACCCCTCTTACTGGAATTCTATATTCTCTAATTCCAAAACAGAATCACCTCTTTAAAACCCATGAACCTCACATCTTTTGGTAGAGCCCCGCACAGCTCAATCATACGCGCTATCTAATTTGGTATGCCTTAGGCCAACTCCAGCCTTCCCCCCCTCTCATGATTTTATCTATAAAATAACTTCTCTCTACCGCAATTTTGTCCTCAATAATCAAGACAACCTCCCCAATAAATATGGCTCTGAATGCTAGAATATATAGAGAGAGAATTTTTCTCAACACTGCCCAACTCCACCCAAAATACGGAGGTTTACTCATGATTCCCCAATACCTAGATGTCATTAGATTCATGCATCTTGTTACAATTATCCGTTGCCCGGATTCCTCAGCTTTTCACATTCTTTCCCATCTTTCTAACATCCTCACCAAACCTTGGAACCTAGGATTATCTGGCCTCCTTTGTAATAGACCCATAATACAAAAACATATAAATAGCTCACCCCTTCTAAAAAGCTTACGCAACTTATCACTTACTTGTCCTATGAATAAACTATCACATCCGCTCAATTCCTCCTCTTATCCTTACTGAACCTTTATTTTTTAACCCCACTTCCTAAACTGAAATACTGTATATAGTCTAAACTCATGGGAAAATAGAGGGCCCTTGCCGGCATCCACGATGGTAACAGCATATCTGGGGAATACGAAACAGCCCAAGAATTTCATTACCACTCCTTAATTGGGATACACGCCTTTCTCATGAAAGGTTCAGGAGAACATAAAACCACAACCACTCGTCCGTCTCGGTCAAACCTCAGCGATCCGTAATACTCTTACATTATGATAACCTTATATGCCTAACCAAGTCACTCAAGAATTCACCAAACACTGAATTATAGATTCCTGGCTCAATTCTTTGGGGCTGGGGATAAACATCGGCTCCCTGATGGACATCTCCACATCCCAACAAACTTTATCAGGTTTCTTACCTCCCAATTACTCTCCTAGGATGCATTCAGCCAAGTTAGGAATGATATCCTCTTGCCAGAAAACCATAGATAATTCACTCAACAAAATGGTTCAAGTTTCATTGTTAAAAAACTTTGCCATTGCTTAGAAAAGAACAAAAAGATATGCTTTTTCATCATTACTTAACAAATTCCTAACCCTTTACCATCTGGCAAAGTGACACACAGTTCCAATCAAAAAAAACCATGTCATACCTTGCTTGCCACTCACAACGATTACCATTCCTCAACATTTCTTCTTGTCGATGCCCCCCTTTGTCCAACCAATCTGGTAAAAATGGGATGCTTCCAAATTTTTTCTTACTGTGAGGGAACCCAACGCTAGGTTCCACCAAAACTTCACTTTCCAAACTTCTGGATGCATTTGAAACGCCTTCTAAAAAAAAAAAAAAAACTGAACCCAACGCCGCGGGGGAGGGGGGGGGGCAAAGCACGGGGCGGGGCAAAAAAAACCCGAGTCAGCGGGCGGGAGGCGCGGGGAGCGAAAATAAAAGCGAGGCGTGAGGAAAACCGGGGGCGGATACAGGAAGTGACAGGGGGACAGGGGACAGGAACAAGGGACGAGGACTCAGACCAGGGGACAGGACAGTGACAGGACAGGACAGGACAGGACATGGTGACCAGGACAGGACAGGACAGGAACAGGGGAAAGGACAAGGACAGGAACGATTTAACCCGTAATGTAACCATTAAATTTTACATTGAAATTACATTACATGGTTTTAAAGGTCTGGTACCCTTGGGACAACACGAGGGGAGTATGAGGGGGGGGGACTCTGTGTTTAAATAAAAAACAAAAAGTACCACAAAAGCAAAAAAAAAAACCAGTACAGGTAGGGGGTGGGTATCGGAAGGACAAAAACAAACCAAACTCCCCAAAACCACCGTTTGGTGGGACGTGGTATTAAACCCCCTCGAGAAGGGGACCCAAATCTCAAACCCACGTGAGTAGGGGAGGGGGACCCTCGGTAAGATAGATGAACAACAAAGGAGAAGGAAAAAAGAAGAAGAAAAAAAGGGGGCGTGATTAAGAAATTACCACGGTTTTGCCACTAAGCAGTCCAGGGGCTTTCTGTCTTTGCTCCTTCTTACAAGTAGAAAGAATAGTCGGCTCCTGCTGAGTTTTGGCCTTCCAAAAAAGTCTAGTGCCATTCATTCATTAAAGGTTATTGAATGTTGGAATAGCAGAAGGAATGCCCACATTTTCCATTTTACCGGTAAAGGTCGGTATTCCTCAGGGGGAACAGGCCCCTGGATAAATATCCGGTAAACAGCTTCTGGTTAGCGGGGGAAAAAACGATGCTCATGCTGTTATAGGGCTCAAGGGATCTTCCGGCCCCTTGGTAAGGTCCAGGGAATTGCCAAGCCCCAACATGGGTAGAATACACGTCCCTAAGGGCTGGACAGAAAGAAGATCAAAGCAACTTAAAACAAATAGTTTGAAATATAATTTCAGACCCGACAAATTATTGGGGAATGGAAACTTCACCAGTATTCCTTACAACAGAGTGAAACATGTGCAAACACCAAGTGGCATTGTTGCATCGGGGAACGTTACAACGTAGGCGCTTGTGGAAATTGGCCTATGAACTTTTATGAGGTGATCAAACAAAAATATATACAGGG
Source organism: Chlamydomonas sp. ICE-L (assembly GCA_013435795.1). NCBI lineage: Eukaryota > Viridiplantae > Chlorophyta > Chlorophyceae > Chlamydomonadales > Chlamydomonadaceae > Chlamydomonas > Chlamydomonas sp. ICE-L. The sequence continues at coordinate 13,682,365 of JACBWV010000364.1, forward strand.
AAGTGCATTATTGAAGAGGGACATGGGAAAAAAAGGGTTGATTTCTTAGCCGATCAAGCAACGAGGTGGTCTACCTAGCGAATGGGACCGGACCCAAATCTTGGTTATAATGCGGATTGTAGGAATCTGAGGAAAAACCAATGGAAAGAATCTCCAGAGAGACAACATGGTTACTGGTATTGGATGGGCCCATGCTACGAAAAACGTAGCGAGGGGCGCAATTATCGGGAATCTAACTAGGAAGATTAAAATAGAGGAAGCTAAGGCCAAGATCGGCTAAGTCCTGATGATAAGTTAAAAGAAGAGTTCACGTTGTTCTATAAGAAGTAAAAAGGGAAGTAGGAGTAAAAATTCCCCCCTCATTGAATTTGTGGGAGGAATGAGGCTAGATTTTCGCAAAAGCACCTTCCAATATAGTGAGCATGTTCAGATAGAACAGTAAACCAGCGTCCAGAAAAAATAGGACATCGCATGCCCAAAAGTGTGTTGAATTTACAAAAAAGAGAGGAAACGTGAAGGTCTATAAGGGGGACGGGTACCAAAAACATTCAAGGGAAAACAAAGCAGTTGGAGTAGATGGCTTATACCTGGGCTGAGTTATATATTCCTAATTAGACCAAAAACAGTTCAAGGAGATTTTACCCTTTCTTACCCCCAACTCACAAAAAACACTAGTAGTCCCTATATATCAAAAGAAAACTGTTTCAATCGCATCCTGAGGATGACTATCCTAGTTTCATGTGCCGATAGTGCCATTACCCCTATCCTCAAATCCCAAAGGATCCCTCACTGAGGATGTGATAAACTATAGAGGAGGAATAGGTGCTGCCCAGGTTTTTTTTTTGGAAATCAGTCATACACTACTACCCTAAAAAATATTCTATATGGTGGGGTTGTGAAATACGAGGCGGACAATTGGGCCGAAACCAATGACAAAAAAAACATGCTTGTTCAGGCCAATTCGGTTTTAGGGAACCCAATAGGAGCACGGTGGATGCAGCTTTTAACGCGCCAACAACGGGGACCCCACACGGTGGAGCTTTTTTACCACTTTAAAAAAACCCGCATTCTGTTGCTTTTAATTGGACCTCAGAAAAAGGTGTGGCCAGTGTTGTCAACAGGAAAAAAAAAAACATTCCTTTGAAGCTACATGAAAAACAGAATGGGTATTCTCGGGCAAACCTACCTAAAAATAACCCTGAGAAACTACATGTGGTCAAAACAAGTCCGTGATGGAGAAAGTACGTGTAGGGCAAATAGTACTTTACGGCTCTGCCTTCTTAGCTGAGGGGCAGGCAGTTAAAAACAAGGAGGGATATCGTTCCCACGATTTTATTTGGTTCTCTTTATTGGGACCATACTCGAGGAAAGTTCTGTGCCCCAGAAAATGTGGGTGAGAGGGGAAGGGTTATCAGAATGATGATAACATTTGACAGAGTAAATCTTGTATGCCGATATTTAAGCTTACCATGAGCGAGTCAACCAGTTTTCAGGCGACAGGATTATGCTCCAAATTTTTGGGAAGAATTCTGTCAAAAAGCTTTACCAAGGACGGGGAAGTGAAAGGGAAGAGAAAAAAGAGCGAGTGGGGGGGGGGAGGGAAGGAAGCAGGGAAAAGTGGTAGGTTGGGGAGGGAGGGTAGCGATGGGTAAGGGGAGGGAGGGGGGATTAAAGGTAAATGGGGCCCATGGGAAGGCAAAAATAGAGGACGGGGAATGGCAGGCCCCTAGTGGATTCGGTGTAATAGTGGGGCTAGGGATGTCAAGCCTTGAATATCGTACCGGATATTTTTATAAGTGTACCGTACGATTACATCATACGGTATGGCTTATTATGTTGAAAAGCCTCTGGAGATGGAAGGCAAAGAGCGAGGGATGGGACATTGAGGAGTTACGGAGAGGGGGGACCAGGGGGGTGATGACCTTCGATTAACGATGTGTATCGGGTGATGGGTACTTAAAGATATCGGTATGATTACACCGATATAGTAGGATGCCACCCTTGACAGCCCTATGTATATGTATATGTATATATATCGCATGGGGGGACTTGGAATTCGAAAGACGAGGAGCAGACCGTGAGAGAGTTGGCTGGACAACCATGAAACAATTCAAATCCAATTTCAAATGTTGATATTTCTATCATGATCATTGCACCACCATCTAGAAGCCTCACACATGCAGACTCAACTATAGTCTGACGCAAATTGGGGGTCAGTTCGTAAAGTACATATGGTATAGTCACACTTAAAGTCCATTATTCGCTAAATCCAAGGATCCAAAACCCACCAAGACCATCCTATTTCAAGTACCCCACACATATCCGTTCGTTGAGTATTATGGTATATCAACACTTAAAGTCCATTGTTCGATAAATCCAAGGATTCAAAACCATCCTATTTCATGTACCCCACAAAATGTTTAACGGAGGACTCAGACCTCAGAAAGTGGGTTCTTGTTTCTAATCCCTACTACAATTAGTCCTTAAAAACAGATCAACAAAATATAGTGCACCCACTGGCACCGGTGCAGAGAAAGCGAGGGCTCAGTGTTTTTCATCGCACGATATTTTCGGGATTATCGTACGATATATCGTGTTTACCGGGATATGTCGTACTGGTGTAGAGTTTTACCGTGTTAGGTATCGTACGATATATATCGTGCTGGGTGGAAAAGTAAGTAATTCCAGGTCGGCTTAGACTACTGCGCCATATTTTTGGGGTGTCGCGGGTTCGATCCCGGCAGGCAGACACACCTTTCTGCGCGCAGATGCTCTCGAGGGCAGCACGCTCACCGTGGCATCAGCAGCTATGCGAGTGGTGAGCGTGATTTTCCATGCACGTCAGGTGCTATAGGGTGGGTGCCATTGGTGGAAGCGTAGTTTGGTCTAGTGGTATAATTAGCAGATTTGCCTGGATTTCCTTGCACTGGGTCTGGGCCAGGGAATTCAGTATATCGCCTTACAAATCGTACGATATATCACGATATACACGGTATATCACGTAATACACGGTAATAGACCACGATATTACCGTGTTTTCTATCTCCATCAGTATTGGTTCATTTGACTTGATTTAAGTGTATGGACGTGTAAATGGTATTTCCTGTTACATCCCCTTGGTCTTATACCGTAGGCGCATGATATGTTGGGCGGAAAATAGAGATGGCGGATGGCACCCAAAAGGGCCTAAAATCATGGCGGATTTTAAGGTTGTCGGATGTTACAGATTTGGGGGTGCTCAATAAATTGGCCCAGGGTACCAATGGCGGATGGCGGAATCCTTTTTTACATTTTTCCAATTGAAACCAGATTCAAGTGTGACTAAAATGAATCATTCTGGGCATAACAGGAGTATAAAAATATTGGACCTCTGAATAAAAAAAAACTTAGTGGAAAAATATTGGACCTCTGTAAAGAAATATTGGACCTCTATATAAAAATAACTGTGTCAACCCTGTGCAAAAAACTTGAGTAGGGCTGACCCCCCCCCCCCCCCCCCCCCCCCCCACCCCACGAGAAATTATGTAGTCGCATGTTTTCGCATTCGCACGCACTTTCATCAGCGTCAAATTCGATTTTTGACGGAGCCCCCTCTTCAAGGGGAGGGGAGAAGTTAGTCCGAGGGCAGCCAGTCCGGGGGGCTGTACTACTAGGTAGGATGTGTTTATTAGGGTTGATTTTTTCTAGTTGGGAATTTCCCTAATGATCACATTCAATAATTAAAGGATCTTTACCCTGATACCCCTTTTAAAACTCAATACCATTGCACCACTTATCTATATGCCCCCATAGGCAACCTAGACCCCTCTTACTGGAATTCTATATTCTCTAAATTCCAAAACAGAATCACCTCTTTAAAACCCATGAACCTCACATCTTTTGGTAGAGCCCGCACAGCTCAATCATACGCGCTATCTATAATTTGGTATGCCTTAGGCCACTCCAGCCTTCCCCCCTCTCATGATTTTATCTATAAAATAACTTCTCTCTACCGCAATTTTGTCCTCAATAATCAAGACAACCTCCCCAATAAATATGGCTCTGAATGCTAGAATATATATAGAGAGAATTTTTCTCAACACTGCCCAACTCCACCCAAAATACGGAGGTTTACTCATGATTCCCCAATACCTAGATGTCATTAGATTCATGCATCTTGTTACAATTATCCGTTGCCCGGATTCCTCAGCTTTTCACATTCTTTCCCATCTTTCTAACATCCTCACCAAACCTTGGAACCTAGGATTATCTGGCCTCCTTTGTAATAGACCCATAATACAAAAACATATAAATAGCTCACCCCTTCTTAAAAGCTTACGCAAACTTATCACTTACTGTCCTATGAATAAACTATCACATCCTCTCATTCCTCCTCTTATCCTTACTGAACCTTTATTTTTTAACCCCACTTCCTAAACTGAAAATACTGTATATAGTCTAAACTCATGGGAAAATAGAGCACTTGCCGGCATCACGATGGTACAGCATATCTGGAATACCGAAACGCAAGAATTCATTACCACTCCTAATTGGATACACCGCCTTCCTCATTTGAAGTTCAGAGAACATAAACACACACTCGTCGTCTCGTCACCTCAGCGATCCGTAATATCTCTTACATTATGCATACCTTATATTCTACCAGTCACCAAGAATACACCAACACTGATATTATAGATTCCTGGCTCAATCTTTGGGGCTGGGATAACATCGGCTCCCTTGATGACATCTCCACCTCCAAACTTTATCAGGTTCTTACTCCCATTCACTCTCCTAGATGCATTCAGCAATGGAATGATATCCTCTTGCCAGAACATAGATAATTCACTCACAAATGGTTTAAGTTCACTTGTAAACTTTCCATTCTTAGAAAAACAAAAGATATGCTCTACTCATTACTTAACAATTCCCTACCTACCCTCTGCAAAGTGACACACACGTCCAATCAACCATGTCCTACCTGCTTGCACTCCACCGATACCATTCCTCACATTCTTGTCGAATGCCCCTTTGTCCAACCACTCTGGAAATGGGCATGCTCAATTTTTTCGTACTGGAAACCCAACGCTAGGTTCACCAACTTCACTTTCCAACTCTGGATGCATTAACTCCTTTCTAAAACTGACACTCCTCTTTGGATTTTTTTGTCAATCCCTGTCTTCAAAACTCTCTCATCTGGCGTGCTCGTTGATCTAAACTCTATTCTGATAAAACCTGGTCCTTACATTATTACATTACTTACATTACATTACATTACATTACATTACATTACATTACATTACATTACATTACATTACATTACATTACATTACATTACATTACATTACATTACATTACATACATTACATTACATTACATTACATTACATTACATTACATTACATTACATTACATTACATTACATTACATTACATTACATTACATTACATTACATTACATTACATGTTAAAGTCTACTTGACACCGCGAGGGAGTATGAGACTCTGTGCTTTAAACAAAAACAAAAAGTACCCACAAAGCAAAAAAACCATTACATTAGGGGTGTATCGAGGACAAACAAACCAAACTCCCAACCACCGTTTTGGTGACGTAGGTATTAAACCCCCTAGAGCAGGACCCAAATCCTAACCACTTAGAGTGGCGGAGGTAAGAAGCTTAACAAATGAGAAGTCACAAGAAGAAGAAAAAAGGGATAATAAATTACGGTGCCACTAAGCAGTCCAGGGCTTCCTGTCTTGCTCTTCTACAAGTAGAAAGATAGTCGGCTAGGTTGCTCCAAAAAGTCGTAGTGCCATTTCCATTCATAAAGGTTCTGAATGTGGAATCGCAGAATTCGACATTCCATACCGTTAAGTCGGTATCCTCATGGACAGGCCTGTAAATATCTGTAAACAGCTTCTGGTAGCGGAACTATGCTCATGCTGTATAGCTCAAGGGATCTCCTCAGCCCTTGTCATGTCCAGGGATTGCAGCCCCAACATGGTTAGAATACACATCCCTAAGGCTGACAAGAAGAATCAGCACTTAACAAATAGTTTGAAATATAATTTCAGACCCGAAATTATGGAAACTTTCACCAGTATCCTTACAACAGAGGAAATGTGCAGCACATTGGCATGCATCGGGAACGTCAACGTAGGCGCTGTGGAATCCTATGAACTTTTCAATGAGGTGATAACCAAATCTCTACAGGAAGTGCATAAGAGACATGGAAAGGTGATTTCTAGCGATCAACGAGCTGGTCTACCTAGGAATGGACCGACAAACTCTTGGTATAATGCGGATTGTAGGAATCTGAGGAAACAATGGAAAGATCTCCAGAGAGAAACTGGTTACTGGTATTGATGGCCATGCTACGAAAGTAGCGAGGGCGCAATATCGGAATCTAACTAGAAGATTAAATAGAGAAGCTAAGGCCCAGAATGCTAAGTCCCTGATTGATAAGTTAAAGAAGAGTCCACGTTTGTTCTATAAGAAGTACAAGGGAAGTAGGAGTAAATTTCCCCTCATGAATGTGGAGGAATGGGCTAGATTTTCGCAAGCACCTTCCAATCTAGTGAGCATGTTCAGATAGAAGTAACCAGTGTCCCAGAAATAGACATCGCAGCTGCAAGTGTGTTGAATACCCCCATCTCTGAAACTGAGGTCTATAAGGAGCTTAGAAAACTTCAAGGGAACAAAGCCGTTGGAGTAGATGGTATACCTGCTGAGTTCTATATTCCTATTAGACCAAACAGTCAAGTGAGATTACCCTTCTTACCCCCAACTCAAAACATATTAGTCCCTATAATCAAGAAACTGTTCAATCGCATCCTGAGTGATGACTATCCTAGTCAATGTGCAGATAGTGCCATTACCCCTATTCCTAAATCCAAAGGATCCCTCACTGAGTATGATAACTATAGAGGAATTGCGGTTGGATCAGTCCTACACTCCTACCTAAAATATTCTCTATGGTTTTGAATACGAGGCGGACCAATTGGGCCGAAACCAATGACAAACATGCTGTCAGCCAATTCGGTTTTAGACCCAATAGGAGCACTGTGGATGCAGCTTTTATACTGCGCCACACGGACACACGGTGGAGCTTTACCACTTTAAAAAACCCGCTATTCTGTGCTTTAATTGACCTCAGAAAAGCTTGTGGCAGTGTCAACAGAAACATCCTTTGAAGCTACCTTGAACAGATGGGTATTCTCGGCAACTACCTAAATACCCTGAGAAACATGTGTAAACAAGTCCGTATGAGAATACGTGTAGGCAATCGTACTAGCTCTGCCTTCTTAGCTGAGGCAGGCGTTAAACAAGGAGATAATCTTTCCCCGCTTTTATTTGGTCTCTTTATTGACCAACTCGAGAAGTTCTGTGCCAATAAATGTGGTGAAGAGGAAGGTATCAGAATTGCTGATAACATTTGCAGAGTAATCTTGTATGCCGATGATTTAGCTACCATGAGCGAGTCACAGTCAGGCTTACAGATTATGCTCAATTTTTGGAAGAATTCTGTCAAGCTTACAAGACGGAAGTAAATATATCTAAATCTGATGTTGTTGTATTTAATATGGTACCCAGGAGTGTGATGTAGTCGGATGTCATGTATGTATGTTACAGTCCAGGGGTAGGCCAAATAGGCTGAAGTAGTGACGTGTAATATGGCTAGGGCTGTCAAGCTGTCAGCTGTACCACTAGGACACGAGTGCCTTACTGGCATCTGATTCAGATGCCAATAAGGCACTCGTGTCCTAGTAGTACACCAGACAATAATGCATGTCCCGGGAGGAGAACAAATTACCCAGAGGTTCCACAAATCAACATCAAAGCTCTCTTCCACGGTCTTCCGATTAGGGGCAACTGAGTACTGATCAGACCCGCACACCGCCTGTGTACGGCGACCTTCTGGGGAGGATCGAACCCCCTCATTTTCCTCCCGAGTCAGGCATTATTGTCTGAATCAGATGCAGGTAAGGCACTCGTGTCCTACTAGTACAGCTGACAATAATGCCTGACTCGGGAGGAAAAGGGGGGGTTTCGGTCCTCTCCAGAAGGTCGCGATACACAGGCGGGTTGCGGGTCTGATCAGTACTAAGTTGCCCCCAGCGTAAGACCATAGCCGAAAAGCTTGGCTGTAGATTAGTTGAACCTTTGGGTAATCTGTTCTCCTCCCGGGACATGCATTATTGTCAGCTGTACTACTAGGACACGAGTGCCTTACTGGCATCTGAATCAGATGCCAATAAGGCACTCGTGTCCTAGTAGTACAGCTGACACAAGCTTTATATCGTACGATATTTATTATATCGTGTACCGTACGATACATCATACGGTATGCTTATTATGTGAAGCGATATTATGCATATCGGGTGATGGATATTATGCGTATCGGGTGATGCGATACTATGTGTATCGGGTGATGGGTAACTTACGATATCGTATGATACACGATATAGTAGGATGCCACCCTTGATAGCCCTATGTATATGTATATGTATATATATCGCATGGGGGGACTTGGAATTCGAAGACGAGGAGCAGACCGTGAGAAGAGTTGGCTGGACAACCATGAAACAATTCAAATCCAATTTCAAATGTTGATATTTCTATCATGATCATTGCACCACCATCTAGAAGCCTCACACATGCAGACTCAACTATAGGTCTGACGCAAATTGGGTCAGTTCGTAAAGTACATATGGTATGTCACACTTAAAGTCCATTATTCGCTAAATCCAAGGATCCAAAACCCAGCCAAAACCATCCTATTTCAAGTACCCACAACATATCCGTTCGTTGAGTATATATGGTATATCACACTTAAAGTCCATTGTTCGATAAATCCAAGGATTCAAAACCATCCTATTTCATGTACCCACAAAATGTTTAACGGAGGACTCAGACCTCAGAAAGTGGGTTCTTGTTTCTATCCCTACTACAATTAGTCCTTAAAAAACAGATCAACAAAATATAGTGCACCAGCTGGCACCGGTGCAGAGAAAGCGAGGGCTCAGTGTTTTTCATCGCACGATATTTTCGGGATTATCGTACGATATATCGTGTTTACCGGGATATGTCGTACTGGTGTAGAGTTTTACCGTGTTAGGTATCGTACGATATATATCGTGCTGGGTGGAAAAGTAAGTAATTCCAGGTCGGCTTAGACTACTGCGCCATATTTTTGGGGTGTCGCGGGTTCGATCCCGGCAGGCAGACACACCTTTCTGCGCGCAGATGCTCTCGAGGGCAGCACGCTCACCGTGGCATCAGCAGCTATGCGAGTGGTGAGCGTGATTTTCCATGCACGTCAGGTGCTATAGGGTGGGTGCCATTGGTGGAAGCGTAGTTTGGTCTAGTGGTATAATTAGCAGATTTGCCTGGATTTCCTTGCACTGGGTCTGGGCCAGGGAATTCAGTATATCGCCTTACATCGTACGATATATCACGATATACACGGTATATCACGTAATACACGGTAATAGACCACGATATTACCGTGTTTTCTATCTCCATCAGTATTGGTTCATTTGACTTGATTTTAAGTGTATGGACGTGTAAATGGTATTTCCTGTTACATCCCCTTGGTCTTATACCGTAGGCGCATGATATGTTGGCGGAAAATAGAGATGGCGGATGGCACCCAAAAGGGCCTAAAATCATGGCGGATTTTAAGGTTGTCGGATGTTACAGATTTGGGGTGCTCAATAAATTGGCCCAGGGTACCAATGGCGGATGGCGGAATCCTTTTTTACATTTTTCCAATTGAAACCAGATTCAAGTGTGACTAAAATGAATCATTCTGGGCATAACAGGAGTATAAAAATATTGGACCTCTGAATAAAAAAAAACTTAGTGGAAAAATATTGGACCTCTGTAAAGAAATATTGGACCTCTATATAAAAATAACTGTGTCACCCTGTGCAAAAAACTTGAGTAGGGCTGACCCCCCCCCCCCCCCCCCCCCCCCCCCCCCCCCCCCCCACGAGAAATTATGTAGTCGCATGTTTTCGCATTCGCACGCACTTTCATCAGCGTCAAATTCGATTTTTGACGGAGCCCCCTCTTCAAGGGGAGGGGAGAAGTTAGTCCGAGGGCAGCCAGTCCGGGGGGCTGTACTACTAGGTAGGATGTGTTTATTAGGGTTGATTTTTTCTAGTTGGGAATTTCCCTAATGATCACATTCAATAATTAAAGGATCTTTACCCTGATACCCCTTTTAAAACTCAATACCATTGCACCACTTATCTATATGCCCCCATAGGCAACCTAGACCCCTCTTACTGGAATTCTATATTCTCTAAATTCCAAAACAGAATCACCTCTTTAAAACCCATGAACCTCACATCTTTTGGTAGAGCCCGCACAGCTCAATCATACGCGCTATCTATAATTTGGTATGCCTTAGGCCACTCCAGCCTTCCCCCCTCTCATGATTTTATCTATAAAATAACTTCTCTCTACCGCAATTTTGTCCTCAATAATCATGACAACCTCCCCAATAAATATGGCTCTGAATGCTAGAATATATATAGAGAGAATTTTTCTCAACACTGCCCAACTCCACCCAAAATACGGAGGTTTACTCATGATTCCCCAATACCTAGATGTCATTAGATTCATGCATCTTGTTACAATTATCCGTTGCCCGGATTCCTCAGCTTTTCACATTCTTTCCCATCTTTCTAACATCCTCACCAAACCTTGGAACCTAGGATTATCTGGCCTCCTTTGTAATAGACCCATAATACAAAAACATATAAATAGCTCACCCCTTCTTAACAGCTTACGCAAACTTATCACTTACTGTCCTATGAATAAACTATCACATCCTCTCATTCCTCCTCTTATCCTTACTGAACCTTTATTTTTTAACCCCACTTCCTAAACTGAAAATACTGTATATAGTCTAAACTCATGGGAAAATAGAGCACTTGCCGGCATCACGATGGTACAGCATATCTGGAATACCGAAACGCAAGAATTCATTACCACTCCTAATTGGATACACCGCCTTCCTCATTTGAAGTTCAGAGAACATAAACACACACTCGTCGTCTCGTCACCTCAGCGATCCGTAATATCTCTTACATTATGCATACCTTATATTCTACCAGTCACCAAGAATACACCAACACTGATATTATAGATTCCTGGCTCAATCTTTGGGGCTGGGATAACATCGGCTCCCTTGATGACATCTCCACCTCCAAACTTTATCAGGTTCTTACTCCCATTCACTCTCCTAGATGCATTCAGCAATGGAATGATATCCTCTTGCCAGAACATAGATAATTTACTCACAAATGGTTTAAGTTCACTTGTAAACTTTCCATTCTTAGAAAAACAAAAGATATGCTCTACTCATTACTTAACAATTCCCTACCTACCCTCTGCAAAGTGACACACACGTCCAATCAACCATGTCCTACCTGCTTGCACTCCACCGATACCATTCCTCACATTCTTGTCGAATGCCCCTTTGTCCAACCACTCTGGAAATGGGCATGCTCAATTTTTTCGTACTGGAAACCCAACGCTAGGTTCACCAACTTCACTTTCCAACTCTGGATGCATTAACTCCTTTCTAAAACTGACACTCCTCTTTGGATTCTTTTGTCAATCCCTGTCTTCAAAACCCTCTCATCTGGCGTGCTCGTTGATCTAAACTCTATTCTGATAAAACCTGGTCCTTACATTATTACATTACATTACATTACATTACATTACATTACATTACATTACATTACATTACATTACATTACATTACATTACATTACATTACATTACATTACATTACATTACATTACATTACATTACATTACATTACATTACATTACATTACATTACATTACATTACATTACATTACATTACATTACATGTTAAAGTCTACTTGACACCGCGAGGGAGTATGAGACTCTGTGCTTTAAACAAAAACAAAAAGTACCCACAAAGCAAAAAAACCATTACATTAGGGGTGTATCGAGGACAAACAAACCAAACTCCCAACCACCGTTTTGGTGACGTAGGTATTAAACCCCCTAGAGCAGGACCCAAATCCTAACCACTTAGAGTGGCGGAGGTAAGAAGCTTAACAAATGAGAAGTCACAAGAAGAAGAAAAAAGGGATAATAAATTACGGTGCCACTAAGCAGTCCAGGGCTTCCTGTCTTGCTCTTCTACAAGTAGAAAGATAGTCGGCTAGGTTGCTCCAAAAAGTCGTAGTGCCATTTCCATTCATAAAGGTTCTGAATGTGGAATCGCAGAATTCGACATTCCATACCGTTAAGTCGGTATCCTCATGGACAGGCCTGTAAATATCTGTAAACAGCTTCTGGTAGCGGAACTATGCTCATGCTGTATAGCTCAAGGGATCTCCTCAGCCCTTGTCATGTCCAGGGATTGCAGCCCCAACATGGTTAGAATACACATCCCTAAGGCTGACAAGAAGAATCAGCACTTAACAAATAGTTTGAAATATAATTTCAGACCCGAAATTATGGAAACTTTCACCAGTATCCTTACAACAGAGGAAATGTGCAGCACATTGGCATGCATCGGGAACGTCAACGTAGGCGCTGTGGAATCCTATGAACTTTTCAATGAGGTGATAACCAAATCTCTACAGGAAGTGCATAAGAGACATGGAAAGGTGATTTCTAGCGATCAACGAGCTGGTCTACCTAGGAATGGACCGACAAACTCTTGGTATAATGCGGATTGTAGGAATCTGAGGAAACAATGGAAAGATCTCCAGAGAGAAACTGGTTACTGGTATTGATGGCCATGCTACGAAAGTAGCGAGGGCGCAATATCGGAATCTAACTAGAAGATTAAATAGAGAAGCTAAGGCCCAGAATGCTAAGTCCCTGATTGATAAGTTAAAGAAGAGTCCACGTTTGTTCTATAAGAAGTACAAGGGAAGTAGGAGTAAATTTCCCCTCATGAATGTGGAGGAATGGGCTAGATTTTCGCAAGCACCTTCCAATCTAGTGAGCATGTTCAGATAGAAGTAACCAGTGTCCCAGAAATAGACATCGCAGCTGCAAGTGTGTTGAATACCCCCATCTCTGAAACTGAGGTCTATAAGGAGCTTACAAAACTTCAAGGGAACAAAGCCGTTGGAGTAGATGGTATACCTGCTGAGTTCTATATTCCTATTAGACCAAACAGTCAAGTGAGATTACCCTTCTTACCCCCAACTCAAAACATATTAGTCCCTATAATCAAGAAACTGTTCAATCGCATCCTGAGTGATGACTATCCTAGTCAATGTGCAGATAGTGCCATTACCCCTATTCCTAAATCCAAAGGATCCCTCACTGAGTATGATAACTATAGAGGAATTGCGGTTGGATCAGTCCTACACTCCTACCTAAAATATTCTCTATGGTTTTGAATACGAGGCGGACCAATTGGGCCGAAACCAATGACAAACATGCTGTCAGCCAATTCGGTTTTAGACCCAATAGGAGCACTGTGGATGCAGCTTTTATACTGCGCCACACGGACACACGGTGGAGCTTTACCACTTTTAAAAACCCGCTATTCTGTGCTTTAATTGACCTCAGAAAAGCTTGTGGCAGTGTCAACAGAAACATCCTTTGAAGCTACCTTGAACAGATGGGTATTCTCGGCAACTACCTAAATACCCTGAGAAACATGTGTAAACAAGTCCGTATGAGAGTCCGTGTAGGCAATCGTACTAGCTCTGCCTTCTTAGCTGAGGCAGGCGTTAAACAAGGAGATAATCTTTCCCCGCTTTTATTTGGTCTCTTTATTGACCAACTCGAGAAGTTCTGTGCCAATAAATGTGGTGAAGAGGAAGGTATCAGAATTGCTGATAACATTTGCAGAGTAATCTTGTATGCCGATGATTTAGCTACCATGAGCGAGTCACAGTCAGGCTTACAGATTATGCTCAATTTTTGGAAGAATTCTGTCAAGCTTACAAGACGGAAGTAAATATATCTAAATCTGATGTTGTTGTATTTAATATGGTACCCAGGAGTGTGATGTAGTCGGATGTCATGTATGTATGTTACAGTCCAGGGGTAGGCCAAATAGGCTGAAGTAGTGACGTGTATAGGCTAGGGCTGTCAAGCTTTAATATCGTACGATATTTATTATATCGTGTACCCGTACGATACATCATACGGTATGCTTATTATGTGAAGCGATATTATGCATATCGGGTGATGGATATTAATGCGTATCGGGTGATATGCGATACTATGTTGTATCGGTGATGGGTAACTTACGATATCGTATGATACACGATATAGTAGATGCCACACTTGACAGCCCTATGTATATGTATATGTATATATATCGCAATGGGGGGACTTGGAATTCGAAGACGAGGAGCAGACCGTGAGAAGAGTTGGCTGGACAACCATGAAACAATTCAAATCCAATTTCAAATGTTGATATTTCTATCATGATCATTGCACCACCATCTAGAAGCCTCACACATGCAGACTCAACTATAGGTCTGACGCAAATTGGGTCAGTTCGTAAAGTACATATGGTATATCACACTTAAAGTCCATTATTCGCTAAATCCAAGGATCCAAAACCCAGCCAAAACCATCCTATTTCAAGTACCCACAACATATCCGTTCGTTGAGTATATATGGTATATCACACTTAAAGTCCATTGTTCGATAAATCCAAGGATTCAAAACCATCCTATTTCATGTGCCCACAAAATGTTTAACGGAGGACTCAAACCTCAGAAAGTGGGTTCTTGTTTCTATCCCTACTACAATTAGTCCTTAAAAAACAGATCAACAAAATATAGTGCACCAGCTGGCACCGGTGCAGAGAAAGCGAGGGCTCAGTGTTTTTCATCGCACGATATTTTCGGGATTATCGTACGATATATCGTGTTTACCGGGATATGTCGTACTGGTGTAGAGTTTTACCGTGTTAGGTATCGTACGATATATATCGTGCTGGGTGGAAAAGTAAGTAATTCCAGGTCGGCTTAGACTACTGCGCCATATTTTTGGGGTGTCGCGGGTGGAAAAAAACTTAGTGGAAAAATATTGGACCTCTGTAAAGAAATATTTGACCTCTATATAAAAATAACTGTGTCACCCTGTGCAAAAAACTTGAGTAGGGCTGACCCCCCCCCCCCCCCCCCCCCCCCCCCCCCCCCTAAATATAAATAAGAGGCATGACTAATATATATTTTTACAGTCCAGTGGTAGCCAAATAGGCTAAAGAGAAGTGCCCAACTGAGCGACAAGAGGGGACTTTCACTGGGCGAAGCCCCATGATTCTGACAGTTCTGGGCACAGGATTCTGTCAGCTTCCAGACACACTAGGTTGCGCCAGCTTTGGCTGAATACGGTAGCCAGTCAGGGGAGCTGCCTAGAAGCTGCTGTTTATACCTAAAAAGAAAAACACTGAAGGCAACGTTCACTCCAAACTTTCTTATCATACTACTTAGTCTGTCAATGCATCAGAAAACCCCTCATCATCAGGATATGTATGCATTTGTACAGAACGAAATTTAAAAGAAAATCAATGAGCAGCCGTCAGGAATGAAGGGAGTTGTCTAAAGGGAGTAACTACCCCCCAACTGTGTGTACTGCACTGACCGTATTGTCCTGGCGAAATGTTGGCGGATGGCCCAATCCGCCAGCGCTCCCCGCCTGGCAAAAATCATCTCATCCGCCATCATATCATGCGCCTACGTTACTGATTTTCCCCCAAAAGGATCTAAAAATATCGTACGGTATCGATATCGTATGATATACCACGATATATCGCACGGCAATTGAAAACACCGTACGATATTGACAGCCCTATATTATATGGCAAATCCTAAAATCCGGCCGAAGACGAAGTGGAGCTTAATATAGTTATAATGCTTGGGAGAATAGGAATATCTATCCAATACTTTGGTTGGCCCTTATTGTGGTAAAAAGAAAAAGAAAAATCATTATACAATGTACCCTCGTAGACATGTATGTTTCCGAGTCGAGGATTTGGCTCAATTCTCAAACAATTAATCGACGGTGAGCATCCCGGAGTTGTCTGAACATTATTAAGCCATGGAAGAATTCAATCCATTTCGACTATTCGACTCATATGGGCGCATCCGATTTAGCCCCTGGCCAAGATGAGAATGTGAAAATAGTCGGAGATCTTGGAATTGATTGCTGCTAAAATGCCAGTATCAAGCAGCTCGACAGCACAGCTCAACGCCGTAGCTCGACAGCTCAGCTCAACAGCTCGACTGCACAGCTCAACGGCACGGCTCAACAGCTGGACAGCACAGGGAACTGGGAGGTCAAAATCAGAGTCGAAATTATAAAATGTGATCCATCAACCGGAACCAACGGCGTCTTCTCTTCTGAGACTGACAGGCCCTCTGCTGACAGGACCAGGCGGGGACAGGTGAGGGACTATGGCTCTGCTACAGTATGGCCCGGTTTCTGTGCTCGGCCGGTCGACGGAACTGGACGGGTACAAGCGGGTTCAAGTCTGCACGCGTCTGCACGTCGGAAATCTAGGCTCGAGTCATCGGAACGAGGAGCCCCTCATCAGAAATCATTGCTTCAAAGAGAAGCCTTCCCTGTGCGATAGCACGGAAGTGGATGCCAGGCGCCTGGAAGCGTCTGACGAACAGGGCAGGTGAGGTCAGACGCCAGAGCTTCTAGAAGGGTTCGGTTGTGTAGCTGACATTATTGTGGGGACTCAAAGATCAATTCTATAATCCCAATGAAGTGGGGTTGCGCACTCCTACCGGCTGTGCTTTTACTATGGGGTTGCCGATCGGGTTGCGCACTCCTACCGGCTGTGCTTTTACTATGGGATTGCCAGAGGCAGGGATGATCCAGGTTGCAAGTGACATCGCGCTGATTCAGCCTTTCAGTTTCTGATGATGATGGCTACATTATCCTGGTGCCCTGCTAAGCTGCTGCTCTTGTGTGCCCGCAGAAATGCATCATCAGGGTCGACTGGTCATGGGTCGGCATCTCCTGTGGGATTGGCTCCGCCTTACATATCGACGAAATCCTCGAGTCTAGACCGGAACCGACCGGAACCATGTCGGAAGCGAATCACGACTTCATGCGACTTCAGGCCACATCTGTTGATCAATCCAGGTCATGCGTAAAAAACAACCCTAACTCGATAAGGTCGCGAGCAAGGTCGTGAATCCACTCCATATATCCGCTGCACATCCGACATTCCCTACCGTGCATAGGAATCGACAATTCTGTCCGTTTGTGGCTCTCGAGAATATAGCATGAAACAGGCGCTGCAGGTTGGGATATCTGAAGGTTATGAACAAGCTAGCCCACCATAATGCCCACCACGGAGGCATGCCCACGCCACCTAGCCAAAGCGACAGCTCGACAAACAGAGTTCCCTATCATGCCTCGTCCTACAGAAACCATTCACTCCGCCACGCCTGGACTGATATCTGCGTCCGGACGCAGATACGCGTTTGAGCTCTAAGAATCTTGGACGCAACGACCTCATCGGTGAGCATCAAGTGAACGGCCGTCTCACAGACGTTAACCTGCAACCTCCTCGACCCTATTTCACCTCACGCACACCATTTCCGGCGAAGCCCTTTTCTCTCTTCCCCTGTTCGCGCTCCCATCCCTTATTTGAGCTGCTTCCAGCTGCAACGCCGCTTTGCTGCGTTTTTTTAAAAGAAAATCGAGAGCTTCCTCCACTCACACCTTCCTTCGCACGCCCCACAGATACTTCCCACCAGATACTTCCCACCAGATACTTCCCTGCTTCCCACCTCCCTTCTGTACAGCACTTCTATCACCAGCAGCTGTGGGCCAGAAGACCATTTCCAACACGTGCATCATTAGCGTTTGAGTTCGCTGCTCTCGGAGCCCATAGCTAACAGCACGAGCCACACGACGTCACGACGGACTAGCTTCAAGAAATCGCCAGCAACAAGGTCGCCCTAGGGTCCGATGCGAGATGGCTTTGTGAACATTAGCGCTAGCGCGATTGGAGAGACGTGCTGTTTTAAAATGCCAAGGTAGGTGGATTCCAGGATGCGGTGTCCGGGAAACGCGATACAGATCTATGATGGGGGTGGTGGGTAAGTGGCTTGCCCCTTTGGCTCTGAGCAACTCCTGGGCTGTAAAGATACTAGAGCTGGCTTCCTGAAATTGTTCCTTTTATTTGTCTAGGACTTGTTTATAGAGCTTGTTAGTAAAAGCCTGCATTCACAGACATGACTGTTTCTAAGCTGATCAACTAGTTGTACGAGTCAGTTGTATGATCATTGACAAAGAGCAAGTAGGATCAGTGTAAGGGAGGATAACTATATGGAATGTGTTAGAATCCAAGACGATTGGAGGTCAGGGGTAGGTTCGGGAGGGGTGGGGTACCAGGCAGTGCTGCCCTGGTCACTGTTTTCCTTTTCGGCTGTGAGCAGCAGTCTAGGCAGCTCCCCTGGCTGGCTAAATCAACCAAACCTAAAGCAACCTAGTGTACCTTGAAGCTGAGGTGATCAGCTTCCTAGCGCTGCTGAAATTTTGAGGCTTATCCAAGGGGCTGGCACAGGGAGCTGCCTAGAACCTACCCCTATGCCGAAAAGAAAAATAGTGGCCCTGGTCTGACCTGCCCTGCAATACCACTCACTCCAACCCACTCCAGCCCGCTCTAACCCTTGCTGCAATTTCTGCAGTGTGGCTACCATGACAGGCGTCCCTGTTACCTTCTTAGACCACTTCCTGGGGCAGCAGCAACAGGAGCAACAGCAGCAGCAACAACAACAGCAGCAGCAGGAGCAACAGCAGCAACAACAGCAGCAGCAGCAACAGCAGCAACAACAGCACACACAACAGCAGCAGCAACAACAACAACAACAACCGCAGCAACAGCAGCAGCAACAACAACAACAGCAGCAGCAGAATACTGAGGGTGATGCAAGCAGCCCTGAAGCTCAAGCCAGCCGACGTGTTTACACCAGCATTGATGATTTTGTGAAGAAGGTTGAGCTCTATCGGGGGCTAGTATCAACTGTGTACAAGGCCCAGGAGAAGGCCACAGCTAGTCCTGTGGTGATCAAGTGCTATCATAAAAGAAGGATGTTGGAGAAGCACTACCGCAAATTGGAACGCGAGGTATGTAGGTTTATTGGTCCCTGGCAATATTATTTGTACTGCCTAAGACGGAGAGCAGCCAAATTGCTGGCTGGAGCCATGTAACCAAGTTCAGGTTTAAGTATGTTGGCTTGATGTTTCGGGTCAGGGGTGTTGATGCTGGTGGGGGTGAAGGAAGACAGAAGTGTGGAATGCAGTAGGGTTGGGATGAAAAAGAGAAGAAGACATTTTGTCGTTGTTAACGTTTAACTGGTATTTTTTGTTTTTTAATGCCGAAAACGGTGAGTAGCCAAATTGCTGGCTGAAGCTATGTAACCAAGTTCAAGTTCAAATATGGCATGATGCAGGGTTGGGATGCAGGGAGAGGATGTGACACCTGTTGAAGTTTTCCCCCCTGGTTTATATTACATTAAGGGCGCCTGGAGGCGCGTCCCGAATGAAATTGTAAACGTAATGAATTTAATTTGATCTGATGTAATTTTATTTGATGTTGTTTGATTTGATTTAATTGGATTTAATTGGATTTGTTTTTTGGCACTCTGAATTGTTCATATGTTGTAGGAGGAATAGGCTTACAAGTTGATTTCCCTGGTTTATATAACATATAGGAATGTGGTTGGCCCCAGTGCAAGCAAACGGGCTGGACCCCTCAACCTCATGCCTCGTAATAAGGTGTACTATTTATTTATATAATATATCTGAATATATAATATATTTAAATGTCAAGCACAATATCGTACAATGACAATACCGATGTTTCCCGTGTGGGCACCGTACGATATTTCCAAATGTCGTACTCACACAAATATGGTAACCACCCTCATGTAACATAGAGCAGTCCTCTTGCTTGAGGCTTTTCTTTGTTTGTTTGAAATTATGTTTCAGCCTCAACCCAGGTGGTTGTTGTTGTTGTTGTTGTTGTTGTTACAGTCCAGGGGTAGGCCAAATAGGCTAAAGGGACTTGCCCAACCATGACAGGAGGGACTAAAACGAAAAAGCATCAGAACCCTAAAATATAAGCTAAAACCATAAACCCTAAAAGATAAAATGTAAATCATAAATCCTAAATTGTACGCTGCAGTTTATCTGGATGAATCTGACCAAGGGCTACTACGTAAAACCTAAAACATAAACCTGCAACCTTAAAATGTACGCTGCAGTTGAACAGCATGCATCTGACCAAGGGCAAATACGTTAACCCTAAAAACTAAACCCTAAACCCTAAAACGTACGCTGCAGTTGAACAGCACGAATCTGACCAAGGGGGAGTGCGTGAACCCTAAAACCCAAACCCTAAACCCCAAAACGTACGCTGCAGGTTGACAGCATGAATCTGTTCAAGGGCAAGGATGTAAACCCTAAACCCCAAACCCCAAACGCCAGGTGAACAGCATGAATCAGACCAAGAGCAAATACGTAAACCGCATAACCCGAACCCTAAAATCTAAACCCTAAAAGGTACGCTGCAGGTGAACAGCATGAATCTGACCAAGGGGGAGTACATGAACCCTAAACCTCAAAACGTACGCTGCAGGTGAACAGCATGGATCTGACCAAGGGGGAGTACGTGAACCCTAAACCCTAAACCCTCGACCCTAAAACGTACACTGCAGGTGGACAGCATGAATCTTACCAAAGGCAAATCCGTAAACCGCAAACCCCAAACCCTAAACCCTAAAACGTACGCTGCAGGTGAACAGCATGAATCTTACCAAGGGCAAGTACCTAAAACCTAACCCCCAAACCTAACCCCTAAAACGCACGCTGCAGGTGAACAGCATGAATCTTACCAAGGGCAAGTACCTAAAACCTAACCCCTAAACCTAACCCCTAAAACGTACGCTGCAGGTGAACAGCATGAATCTGGCCAAGGGGGAGTACGTGACTGAGCTCTTCTCATACTTTGAGGATGATGACTGCATCTACCTAGTCATGGAGTACTGTGAGGGAGGGGACCTGTTCAAGAGCCTGCTTAAGAGGGGTGGTAGGCTGGATGAGCAATACGTCAGTGTCCAGGTATGTTTGCAGAACACGTCTAGATAGCCCAATGCAACACAACACACACTAAGACCACCACAACCACCACAACCACCACTGCTTCCTTTTCCAACAGATAATCACCCATCTCTTGCGAGTGCTGGAAAAGTCTCTCGCACTCCGAGGTCTGCATCGTGATGTTAAGCCCAACACAACATAACACAACACACACTAAGACTACTGCCACCTCCACTCACTAAGACCACCGCCACCACCACAAACTAAGACCGCCACCGCCACCGCCACAACTGTTCCAATAGATAATCACCCCACTCTTGCTAGTGCTGGAAATGTGTCATGCACTCTGAGTTCTGCATCGTGATGTAAAGCCCAATGCAACACAACACACACTTAGACTACTGCCACCTCCACACACTAAGACTGCTGCCACCTCCACACACTAAGACTGCTGCCACCTCCACACACTTAGACAGCTGATACCTCCACACACTAAGACTGCTGCCACCTCCACACACTAAGACTGCTGCCACCTCCACACACTAAGACTGCTGCCACCTCCACACACTAAGAACAGCACCACCACCTCCACCGGCACCACTGCTACCTTTTCCAACAGCTCTTGCGAGCACTGGAAAAGTGTCACGCACTCCTATCTATTTCTGCATCGTGACGTAAAGCCCAACGCAACACAACACACACTAAGACCACCACCACCGCCATCACTGCTACCTTTTCCAACAGATAACCGTCCCTCTTTTGCTAGTACTGGAAAAGTGTCACGCACTCCGATTTCTGCATCGTGATGTAAAGCCCAACCCATCACAACACACACTAAGACCACCACCACCACCACCACTGCAACCTTTTCCAACAGATAATCGCCCCTCTCTTGCGAGTTCTGGAGAAGTGTCATGCGCTCCGAGTTATGCATCGTGATGTAAAGCCAGAGAATCTATTTCTCACAAGCTCAGGAAAGCTGAAGTTGGGGGATTTTGGATTGGCCATCAACTTTGATGAAGAGCTTCCCTTTTGCCGCTCCGGGACTCTGGACTACATGGCACCCGAGGTATGTATGTATATATGTATGTATGTATGTATGTGTGTATGTATGTATGTATGTATGTTACAGTCCAGGGGTAGGCCAAATAGGTTTAAAGGACTTGCCGAACCGTGATAGGAAGAGCTTCAAAATAAAAAACATTGATAAACTGAACCCCAAACCCGAGGTACAGATTGTGGTGAAGGTCTCATGTACTGCATGAATGCATGTGCTGTCCTGTGTCGTGTTGTGCTGTATGTTTCTGTACTGTACTGAACTGACTCTGGACTACATGGCAACCGAGGTATTTTTTAACACAAATGAAACCATTTCCACCATTGCATGCCAATGTAGATTATCAATTACATGCGAATTTTATCACTGGTGAAAAAACGCTTACATTGAGTGAATCTGAAAACCTCAGTGATTAGGAGCTGACCTTTTGCTGCTCCGGGACTCTGGACTATTTGGCACCTGAGGTATTTATAACACAAATAGAGCAAATTCCACCATTGGATGCCAATGTAGGTTATCAATTACGTGCAAATGTTATCACTGGTGAAAATATGTTTATATTTAATGAATCTGAAAACCTCAGTGATTAGGAGCTGACCTTTTGCCGCTCCGGGACTCTGGACTACATGGCACCCGAGGTACAGATTGTGGTGAAGGTCTCATGTACTGCATGCATGCATGTGCTGTCCTGTGTTATGTGGTGCTTTGTGTTTCTGTACTGTACTGTACTGTACTGTACTGAACTGACTCTGTAAATGGCACCCGAGGTATTTTAAAACACAAGTAAAGCCAATTCTACCATTGGATACCAATGCAGGTAAAGAATTACCTCGAAAGTTACCATAGAAACCAGGGTACTTAAAATGGCCAAATTGGCCAGCGCTTTAGCGCAGTTGAAAACAAAAAAACTGCGCTTTGTAGTGCAAAAAGCGAAAAATTTGCTTGCAGCGCCTACAAGGGGTTGCAAAAAACTGCGCTTAAAGGGCTGAGGGGGTCAAAAAGTCAGCGCTCAAAAGCGCAAAAGCGCGCGCTTTGAATTACCCTGATAGAAACGTGTACCTAAACATCACAGTGCGAATGTTATCACTGCTGAAAATACGCTTATATTTTATGAATCTAAAAACCTCAGTGTGAAGGAGCTGCCCCTTTGCGTTCTGGAACTCTGGACTACATAGCACCCAAGTTACAGATTGTGGCAAAGGTCTCTTGTACTGCATGCATGTACTGCATGCATGCATGTGCTGTCCTGTGCTGTGCTATCCCGTGTTGTGTTGTTTTGTGCTGTCCTGTGCTATCCTGTGTTGTGTTGTGCTGTCCTGTTCTGTCCCGTGTTTTGTTGTGTTGTGCTCTCCTGTTCTGTGCTGTGCTGTCCTATCCTATGCTGTGCTATCCTCTCCTGTGCTGTCCTATCCTATGCTGTGCTATCCTCTCCTGTGCTGTGCTGTGCTGTGCTGTCCTATCCTATGCTGTGCTATCCTGTGTTGTGCTGTGCTGTCCTATCTTATGCTGTGCTATCCTCTCCTGTGCTGTGCTGTGCTGTCCTATCCTATGCTGTGCTATCCTCTCCTGTGCTGTGCTGTGCTGTCCTATCCTATGCTGTGCTATCCTCTCCTGTGCTGTGCTGTGCTGTCCTATCCTATGCTGTGCTATCCTCTCCTGTGCTGTGCTGTGCTGTCCTATCCTATGCTGTGCTATCCTCTCCTGTGCTGTGCTGTCCTATCCTATGCTGTGCTATCCTCTCCTGTGCTGTGCTGTGCTGTCCTATCCTATGCTGTGCTATCCTCTCCTGTGCTGTGCTGTGCTGTGCTGTCCTATCCTAAGCTGTGCTATCCTCTCCTGTACTGTGCTGTGCTGTCCTATCCTATGCTGTGCTTTCGTCTCCTGTGCTGTCCCATGTGTTTTGCTGTCCTGTCCTGTGCTGTGCTGTCCCGTGATGCATTGCATTGTGTTGTGTTGCACTGTGCTGTACTGAAGTGAAGTGGAGTAAAAGATTCCCCTGAGTGCTCCTCCCTCTCTGCCACCACTCTCACGACCAAAAGCATCAAATCCACCATCCCAAAGGTCTACATCTAAGCTGTGGGTGTCCTTGCATATGAGCTTGTTTGCAGCAAGCCCCCCTTCGAGGTGGAGGATGAAGCACTGACCCCCTCCCCCCCCCCCCTCCTCCCTCTACTTTTTCAGGTCCTCCAGAACCCAGAAACAGAGCTACAGGAGTGCCCCTCCCTCTCCGCCACCTCTCTCGTGTCCGAAGGCATCAAACCCATCACCCCAAAGGTTGACATCTGGGCTGTGGGTGTCCTTGCATACGAGCTTGTCTGCGGCAAGCCCCCCTTCGAGGTGGAGGATGAAGCTCTGACAGCACACTTGATCAAGCATAGCAACCACATGAATCTGCCAACCTGGACGAGCAAGCTGTGGTACGACTTTGTGAAGCAGGCTCTGATGAAGGATCCGAACGAGAGGCCAGATGCTGCATCACTCATGAATCATCAGTGGTAGGTTTGAGCACAGGAGGGCTGTGTGTGTAGAAGGGGGGGGGGGGGGGGGGGGGGGTGAAGCTGGATCTGATGAACGATCCGAACGAGAGGCCGGATGCTGCATCACTCATGAATCATCCTTGGTGGGTTTGGACACGGGAGGGCTGTGTTCACGGTGTGTGGGGGGTTCGGGTGGGGTTGAATTGTTTGGTGGATGGCTGGATGGGCACGGGAGGGCTGTGTGTGTGGGGGGGGCGGGGGTGTGTGGGGTGTGTGTAGGGGGGAGGAGGACCCAAACGAGAGGCTATATCCTGCATCACTCATGAATCATCCCTGGTGGGTTTCGTGTTGTTTGGTGGAAGGGGGGAGCGACCTGTAAAAGCTGTGTGTGGTGTGTGTGTGTTTGGGGGGGAGGGGGGGGGGGGGGGGGGGGGGGGGGGGGGGGGGGGGGGGGGGGGTGGGGGGGGGGGGGGGTGGTTTGGGTGTGTGAGGGTGAAGCTAGCTCTGATGAAGGATCCGAATGAGAGGCCGGATGCTGGATCACTCATCAATCATCCCTGGTAGGTTTGAGCACAGGAGGGCTGTGTGGGTGGGTGTGTTTGGGTGGGTGGGTGAGGGTGAAGCTGGCTCTGATGAAGGATCCGAATGAGAGGTCGGATGCTGCATCACTCATGAATCCTCCCTGGTAGGTTGCAGAGCACTGTTTTATTTGCAACAATCAGCTCACATTGTAAACAAACAATGTCTTTCTCCACCCGCAGGATTCAGAGCAACTTGCAGAGGGCCATCTGTAGAGGCGTTGGAGACAGCGCTGCTTTAGAGGATCTGCTTACACCCTTAGCTTTGGGCAACACAAAGAAATTCCAAGGTCCCAAACGATCGCCCTGTGCATCTTTCCTCGAAGGACAGCTCGTGGAGCTGGCGATGAAGGAAGCTCCCAAGAAGCTGGTTGGTCGGCCCGAAGGCAGCCAGACTTTAGATACCCAGAAACCGGTCGACTTACTGGTTTCATCATCGCACGAGCACCCACCCATGGACAGGTTGAAGTCATGCAGCACTTACTGCATGAAGATCGCTGACACTGCCACTTCATCTTCTTTGAATCTGTCGGTGAAGCTTACTGCTTGTCCACCATCAACAATGATGCTGACGGGGAGCAGCAGTAACAGATCATCCGTCCAAGCGCAGTCCACTGGCAACGCAGTTCCACTGTTTGGGTTTAAGATGGAGGAGGTGAAGCGCTTCAGCATGCGAGGCCCTCCAAAGTTCTCTGCACTGACCAAGACGCTGGTTTCAGCATCGTACGAGCGCCCACCTATAGAGCGGTCGATGTCATGCAGCACATACTGCAAGAAGAGCAGTGGAACGAGTACAACAGCACCACTGACAGGATTTCAGAAGATTCCAGATTCTGATCACCTTTCAGATCTGATCAGATCAGATTTCAGCAATTCAGTGCCACTAGCCAGGTTGAACAAGGATGTGGAGTGCATGAGCACGCAAAGCCTACCCAAGGTCTCTGCACTGACCAAGATGATGCTGGAGGGGGGCACCAGTAATAGATTATCCGTCCAAGCACAGTCCACAAGCGTCATGCCCTTGGCACCATCAAAATCAGTCGGCAGCACTGCCACTCTGGCCAAGATGCTACTGAAGTGGAGCAGCAGCAGTAGAGTCTCCATGCAAAAACATCCTGCAAACGATAAGTCCTTGCCTCCTTCAAACTCAGTGCGCAGCACTGCGTTTGATGCGCCAGTTGAAATGGTTGTGGATGAGAAGGTTCCTGTGATGAGCTTCACTCTTGGACTGCCAACTAGGGCCAACACTTCAACTTCTCTGAATCTGTCAGAGAGCCTTGCTGCTTGCCCCCCATCAACAATGCCTCCCAGTAGTGACATCATCCAGACATTTGACCCATCACAAAGCAGGCAGCCGCCAGTAGAAGGAGAGGAAAATAATTCTGCTGCTGCTGCTGTTGATCCTCAGGATGCCATAGCCGCTGCTGCTGCCAGTGATTCTGACGGTGCTGCTCTTGATGATGCTGTTGCCACCAGCACTGCCTGTGATGTCAGTCTTGCTGCTGCTGCCGGTGATGCTGGTGGTGTTGCTCTTCATGCTGACGTTGCCCCTAGCACTGCCTTTGATGACAGTGCTGCTGCTGCTGCCGGTGATGCTGGTGGTGTTGCTCTTCATGCTGACGTTGCCCCTAGCACTGCCTTTGATGACAGTGCTGCTGCTGCTGCCGCCAGTGTAGCTGCTGCTGCCAGTGATGCTGATCGTGGTGCTCTTAATGATGCTGTTGCCACCAGCACTGCCTGTGATATCAGTGCTGCTGCTGCAGCTGCTGTCAGCAGTGATGCTGACGGTGCTGCTCTTAATGTTGCTGTGGTAGATGATGCTGATGATGCCACTGAAGCCATTGCTGCTGCTGTAGCGGTGACAGCGGTGGAGGTGGCTGATGCCAACAGCGCTGCCTGTGATGTCAGTGATGCTGATGCTGCTGCCCCCGTAGGCATTGCTGCCGATCTAGCGGTGACGGTGGCGGCAGCAGCAGCTGGTGCTAACAGCACTGCGTGTGATGTCCTTGCTGCTGCTGCTGCTGCTGCTGCCGGTGACACTGATGGTGGTGCTCTTAATGATGCTGTTGCCTCCAGCGCTGCCAGTGATGCTGATGGTGGTGCTCTTCATACTGCCGTTGCCACCACTGGTGCCTGTGTTGTCAGTGATGCTGATACTGCCAAAGCCATTGCTGATGCTGCTGGGGCACCGGCGGTGCTGGCGGCGGCTGCTAATTCTGTGGCTATGGCTGCTACTGCTTCTACTCCCATAGATGCCTGTGTTTTCTCTTCCTCCCAATCTGTTCCCTCCTCTCCGGTTGAAATGCAGAAGCTTGATATCATGTTCAACAGGCGCTTGATTGAACATTCGCTGTCAGAAACTGGGCAGGAGATCGACACCACTTGCCAGGACACACTCTCCAAGGAGGAATCAGTGGACGTTAACCCGACAGAGGGAACCACTCCACGCCCTCCATCAACAGATGGACTTACTCTTTGCAATCCATCAGATTGTACCTCTCCATGCACTGGTGTACTCACTCTTTGCGCTACATCAACAGATGGAATCACACATGGACTCACAAATGGTATCACAACAGATGGACTCACAGGTGCCTCGACAGATGGTCTCGCTCTTTGCACTCCATCAACAGATGGAATCACACATGAACCAACAGAGGGCATCACTATGTGCTCTCCCAGACAGGGAACCACTCCATGCCCTCCATCAACAGATGGACTGCAACTCACAAGTAGATTCACATATGCCTCCACAGATGGTCTGACTCTTTACACTCCATCAGATTGTACCTCTCTGTTCACTCCATCAACAGATGCTCTGACTCTTTGCACTCCATCAGATTGTACCTCTCCGTGCACTCCATCAACAGATGGTCTGACTCTTTGCACTCCATCAGATTGTACCTCTCCGTGCACTGCATCAACAGATGGACTCACAAATGCGTCAACAGAGGGCATCACTCTGTGCACTCCAATGTTTGGAACTCCTTTATGCACTCCCTCAACAGATGCACCGCAACTCACAGATGCCCCAACAGATGGTCTCACTCTCTGCACTACACCAGCAGATGGAAATTCAACAAGCACTCAATCTCAGGCCTCCACCCCTAGGGAAGGGGGACACAGCTGCAGTACAGTGCAGTTTGGAAAGCGTGCTGAGGGCGACGAGGCCTGTCCCACGCCGCACCGTGGGTCTGGCATTAAGGCCAGGATGATGTTCCACCTTAAGCAACAACATCAGGCATCTGAGCTATGAGGATCTCTGTCCCCAAGTTGCACTGCGGTGCATTTTGGAAAGCATGCTGAGTGCATCCTAACCGAACACAATCACCAATCGACGCCTAGCAAGGGGTTGTTTTCAAACTGGCATTATGCTTTTTGAGTGCAGAGTATGGAGGCAGCAACATCGCACTGTTGGCAATTTGATTCTTCTTTTGCTCCTTATTCTTCATATCCAGTTCCGTGCAGTTTCCTGATCATTCATTCCATGCTTTCCTGGAACTGTGCATGTTGTGTTTACATTGCTTTGTAGCAATTTCTGTTTTAATTGTGAAAGGTAGTTCACCCCAGGAGGTGGGTCTCCCTACACAAACCAGCAACACCGAGTCTATTATTATAAAAAATATGGCACCAAACTAATGTCTTTTTTGTCTTACCTAGACATGTTTGGTATTATAAACGTAAGAAACTTGGGTTAATCAAATCATACCAAGTGGGCCCCCTAACTAAAGTTAGGTCATGTTAAGTTTATTGTCTTTTATCGTGTGGCATATGTTGCTGTTGGTGATAACACTTCCAACTTTGTGGCTCAGGAATTGCTGTGCCCAACTTTGGGGAATTGGGGAATTACTATGCCCCACTTGATAGCTGCATTGTACAGATGTTTACCGTTTTGAACTTGAATTTGATTCTATGCGGAAATGTCATCGTATGTACGTATATTGCTTGTACTATTATAGGACGTGTTAGCAAAGTGTTTACCTGCTGGATGGCAATAGCTGTAGTTATTATGTGCATAGTACTTTGTCTTAGCTCTTATGTTGTATTCTTGCAATTCGTTAATGATTGTTTGGGTTTTAGTTCTTAGTGTTATTTCTTTATATTCCCTCCTTTCATGGTTGGGCAAGTCTCTTAAGCCTATCTGGTCTACCCTTGGACTGTTACAACATACAGATGTCTCTGCTTCTATAATACACACGCACACATCTTTCTGTCACGCTGGCTGAAGCTATGTAACCAAGTTCAAGTTCAAGATTATACACACACATCTTTCTGTCACGCACCATCTTGAGCGGAAACGCTTGAATACCTTCGGTACTGACTCAGTAATAATTACACAACGTACCATAGTCCGTGAACCCTGAATCGTGTCCTAGTAGTGAAGCGATCTGTGCCTCAACATATTGCGTTAAAGAAACAGGCCAATTCCCAATGCACTATTACTGGTTGAAGTAATTAAATTCTGGAACTCTATGGTGTAATACTGCGATAGTAATTCTGGCAAGATGAGGGACGTTGCCCTTGCCGATCTCAATATGGCCAGAGGACGCAAAGACTGTTGGAGCAAGGATGTGTCTGATGCCCTAGCGAAGTTGTACTCTTTGGAAGATTCCCAGGATGAATCTTTGGCCACCAATTTACATGGAGGTGTGGGACCTTTGAAACTTAAACCAGTTAACTGGAACAAAGTGGAAAATTTCCTATTCACCAATCATCTTTTCTTTTACTATAGTACCAAGTCTTCAGATACACGCCATAGGGATGAAAGCTCAGGATCACAAGGACGGAAGAATGCTGTGACCAGACCTGGATGTCCTCCTCATGGGATGAGAGTGGAAAACCTGAGATGCTCAATTATCTCATCCGAGACCAACCTCACAAGGTGGTGCGTAATATGTCAGATTTAGAACTTCCCCCCACTACCTATAAGTGGAAACTGATAGATGCAAAACGTCCAATCGTTCCTTGGAAGGATCGAGTGTGTCACCTTCGTGATTATGAACAAGATGAACACCATGTGGTTTTTGAATGTACTGACGAAGCCTAGAGAAGCTTCCTTTGTTCATCCATGAATGTATGAAGAGACTGGATCAAGTCTTTTTTGACAGGTATGACTGGGTATGAATAGGTTATTTTATGTACTGTTTTTTTCGTTTAGAAGAAGAGGAACATAAATATATAAAAAAGTGATTTGTTCGAGTTTACATTTTCCTGGTTATAATGTTTTTACTGCCCAAGACGGAGAGCAGCCAAATTGCTGGCTGAAGCTATGTAACCAAGTTCAAGTTCAAGTACCATAGTCCAATGATCGCGACCATAAATAAGTTATATATACTGGCAATGAAATAGGATTATTATTATAATCCAGATGCTTTTCGAGTATCAGTCTACAACTACTGTGAAGCAGGGTACTACAAAGCGCGGCAGCGCGATTTTGCGCACGCTTTTTGAGCCCCACTGCGCGTTTCGCGCAGTTTTTTCGACCCCCTGTGGGCGCAGCCCGCAGTTTTTGCGCTTTTCGCACTAGAAAGCGCTGACCAATTTGACGTTTGTGCGCTTTAAGCGCGGGCCAGTTTTACAAAATGTAGTACCCTGCTGTGAAACCGAAAGATTACTATTTTGGCTTTAGCTTGTCATTTATCGGATCAATGGAGTCAACACACATGGTGGCTGTCATGCTTAGGTTGCTCATGCTCCGGGTCCTTAATTTCTTCAAAGCTACCAGAGCTGCTATGCACGCCCTTGGGATGTAGCTCTTTGGTTCATTCGTGTTATTGTGTTTTGCTGCTCTTCAACCCGCTGCGAAAGGACGTAGTGCTCATGCTTCAGGTCCTCAATTTCCTCAAAGAAGGCTGGGTCAAACGCATTCAACTCGTTGCGCAAGTCTCGGTTCTCCTCCTCCAGATCAGCCATTCGCTCTTGCGCCATGGCTAGGGCCTCTCCATCTCCTGGTGGTGGTAGAGTTTGTTCAGTGGTACAGAACGGGTTTATGGTTTGGTAGAGTTTGTTCAGTTACCAGATTGCTGGAGGACAAAGAGTCGTGGGTTCGACTCCCCCTTCGCTCTTGGCGTTGCAGGTCGTCGTCAACCGCGATGGTAGCTTGTCCAGTTGAGGTAGGAGACCGCTCCCCACCCGCGTACGACGGGCTCCCTTAACACCACACCCTACCAGGCGTTATCATTACCTTTGTTCAGTTGTACTTCCCGGAGCATATAGTGTTCAGTTGTACAGACCGGTGCATAAATGGTTCAGTTGTACGGAGTTGCAGGTAAATAAATACCATGGTATTTGATTTACTGCCTAAGACGGCGAGCAACCAAAATGCTGGCTGAAGCTACGTAAGCAAGTTCAAGAACATAAATACATGTACCAATGCGAGGCCTCGTAAACTAGTAAACACAGCAAGTTGAAGGCAAGTGTTTTATGTATATAAACATGGATGGATGGGCAAAGGCATGGATGGATGGACGGACGGGAGGACCGCTTCTCACCTGCTCCCATCATGTCCTGATGCCGGCCCTCCATGTCCACCAGCACACGAATGACACATTCATTATGCGGGAATGAATGTTTGGGTGAATATCATGGCTTCTCACCTGCTCCTGCCATCTCCTGTTGCCTGCCCTCCATGTCCACCAGTACCAGCTTCAGGTTGCGCACTTCCTCATCCCTCTGGCTCAGCATTACCTCTAGAGCTCCGAGCTGCTGCCCCACAGAGCTTTCTCTAGGCTCATTTGATTGGCCACTACGCACCTGAGAGCGCAGCTGGGCATTGGAAGCCTGCAAGGTAAATGGTAAGGTATAGAGTAATTATTATTATTATTATTATTATTATGCACTCTGAAGTAAAGACAACCTGTCAGTGAAAACAGTTGCAAACTAGGGGCAAGGGGGTCAATGAAAACACAGGGGTGGGGGTGGGGGGGCAACTGAGAGCGCAGATGGGCATTGAAAGCCTGCAAGGTAAATAGACATGGTAAGGTATATAGTTAAGCGAGTAGCAGCACAACCACCACACAACCACCACCACCTTCACACCACACCACCACCTGCGAGCGCAGCTAGGCACTGGAAGCCTGCAAGGTGAATAGTAAGATATATTATTATAGTTATTATTATTATGCACTCTGTAGTTAAGACAACCTTGGTACAATGGGTTCAGTGAAAACAGTTGCAAACTAGGGACAAGGGGGTCAATGAAAACACAGGGGTGGGGTGGGGGTGGGGTGGGGGGGGGGCACCTGAGAGCGCAGCTGGGCATTGGAAGCCTGCAAGGTAAATGGTAAGGTATATAGTTAAGTGAGTAGGCTGGTTAAGGTGTATAGGGATGGTAAGGTCAATAGTAAAGTGAATGGTCAGGTTAATATGTATTGTCCGGTATATAGGTATGGCAAGGCAAACAGGAAGGTGAATATGTATGGGAAGGTAAATAGTATAGTGAATAGGCATGGTAA
Source organism: Chlamydomonas sp. ICE-L (assembly GCA_013435795.1). Classification (NCBI taxonomy): domain Eukaryota; kingdom Viridiplantae; phylum Chlorophyta; class Chlorophyceae; order Chlamydomonadales; family Chlamydomonadaceae; genus Chlamydomonas; species Chlamydomonas sp. ICE-L. The sequence continues at coordinate 13,715,007 of JACBWV010000364.1, forward strand.
GGTAAACAGGGATACTAAGGCGAATACTAAGGTAAATTGTAAAATGGATAGGCATGGTAAGGTATATAGGTATGGTAAGGTCAACAGTAAAGTGAATAGTAAGGTAAATAGTATAGTGAATAGGCATGGTAAGGTAAACAGGGATGGTAAGGTGAATAATAAAGCGAATATGTATGGTAAAGTATGTAGGTATGGCAAGGTAAATAGTAAGGTGAATAGTAAGGTTACAAGTCAGGTAAATGGTCATGTGAATAGGTATGGTAAGATAAATAGTATCCTATTTAGCTTACCATCCCTATACACCTTACCATAGCATTATTTCATTACATGTAACTCAGCCATCATTCGCCTTGAAGGGGTTATTTTGCGTTATGCTTTTGAGTGCAAAATAAAAAAAAGAGAACGCCTGGAGGGGCGTGGTGTTAAGGGGACCCTCCTGCACGCCGCAGCTGCGGGAAGTCACCATGGCAGGCATAGTAAGTGTCACCCTGCATTGCAGAGTATGGAGTCAGCAACCAACCCATTCCTGTTCACCTTGCCAGTGTTTCTTTTTTCGGCTACGCATGGCAGGTTCCCGCCAGCCCCATTAGCCAGCCACTGGGGCAAAACCAAAGCCTGCAGCTGCATTGGAATGCCTGTCATGTCAGCTTTCAGTTACACTAGCTAGCTTCAGGTTTGGCCCAAGGACAGAGAAAGGGAGCTTTCTAGAAGCTGGTACGCGTAGCCAAAAGAAGAAACAGTACACCTTACTAGACCACTATTTCGTTACTTGCTACTCAGCTATCATCCACATGTCATAATGTCGGCCCCCACCTATAGCCCCCATTTAATATCCAAAGGAGCCTACGGTGCTCTTCTCAAACTCGAGCATGAAGCGAGCCCAAGTAGTGGCAAGTCGAGCGATGAATTCGAATATAGAGTCCGTAGGGTAATAGTTTTTGCAAACGAAAGGCTTTTGCAGGACAACCTGTTTCATTACCTGTAATGATAACGCCTGGTGGGGCGTGGTATTAAAGGAACCCGCCGTACGCGGGTAGAGAGCGGTCTTCCACCTCAACTGGACAAGCTACCATCGCGGTTGACAACGACCTGCAATGTTTAGGGCGACCGTAGGGGGAATCGACCCCCCGACCCTACATCCTCAAAGCGACTTGGTGTACAACTACACCAATCGATTTGCTGAAAGGGGCTATTACCTGTAACTCAGCCATCATTCGAGTGGCTGTTGAAGATTGGCTTCGTAACTTGTCCATCTCAGCTTTAGCAGCTGCGACCACCTTCTGCAGCTCCTTGCGCTTGGTTACCTCCTGTGTGTGCGGATGTGAATGCATTCACGTGACTGTGTGCGCATGTGACTGTGTATGCATGTGCCTGAGTGTGTCGGTTATTGTGTTCGCACGAGACTGCAAGCAAAAAAGCCAAGTCAAGCAAAAAAAAGCCAAGTCAAGCAAAAAAGCCTAGGCAAGCTAACAAGCCAAAAGCAAAGCCAAGGCAAAATCAGCAAACCAGAATTATACCACCCAGAACATCAGGGAGATAAAAAAGCATATGTAGAGGAACAGGCAGGTCATGTAAAACACACACAGAGCAGCAGGAGCTGAACAATTTCTGTCATTCAACGAATTGCATGTAATTGGTTGCCTACACAGAGGCGGAACCAGCTATGTATGTATGAATGCATGTATTCATGTATGTATGTATGGTACAGTCCATTGGTAACCAAATGAGCTATAGGGACTAAACCAACGCACTGCCATGTACTTGGCTGTTGGCACAGAGGCTGACGTAGCTATGCCTGTCCGTACGTCTATCTGTGTGGTACAGTCCAAGGGTAGCCAAATGGGATAAAGGGACAAACCAACAAACAGCCAGCTATGTACTTGATTGTCTGCAGAGAGGCTGACGTAGCTATGTATGTCTGTACGTCTTTCTGTCTGCCTGGTACAGTCTAAGGGTAGCCAAATGGGGTGGTGGAACAAACTAACTAACTAACGAAACCAACGAAAAGCCATGAACTTGGTTGTCGGCACAGAGGCTGACATAGCTATGTATGTTTGTCAGTCTGTGTGGTTCAGTCCAGGGGAAGCTAAAAGAGCTAAATGGACCAAACCGTCTCTGTCTAAAGCTCAACAATGTCTGTCATTCAACACACTGCCATTTACTTGGTTGTCTGCACAGAAGCTGAAACAGCTATGTATGTCTGTCTGGTACAGTCCAGGGGTAGCCAAAAAGGCTGAAGGGACTAAACCGTCTCTGTCAAAAGCTCAGCAATCTGTTTAAAGCTCAACAATCTATGTCATTCAACGTACCGCCATGTACTTGGTTGTCTGCACAGAGGCTGACATAGCTATGCTTGTCTGTCTGTCTGTCTGTCTGGTTTAGTCCAGGAGGTAGCCAAAAGGGCTAAAGGGACTAAACCGTCTCGGTCAAAGCTCAACAATCTGTGTAAAGCTCAACAATCTCTGTCATTCAACGTACTGCCATGTGCTTGGTTGTCTGCACAGAGGCTGACATGGCTATGCTTGTCTGTCTGTTTGTATGGAACAGTCCAGGGGGTAGCCAAAAGGGCTGAAGGGACTAAACCGTCTTTGTTTAAAGCTCAACAATCTATGCCATTCAACGTACCGCCATGTACTTGGTTGTCTGCACAGAGGCTGACGTAGCCTTCTCCAATGCGACCTTCAAGTTGTTGATGGTGGACAGAAGCTCAGCCTCTCGGGCAGGCGTGATACCCCCCTTGACTGTGCGCGTACCCCCCCTGCCCACGGTGGCACTCTGCTGAGCGGCGTCAGAGCCAAAGAGTTGAGTGATGCGTGACTTAAGTCGGGTGGCGGTTGCCTGGGCTTGGTCTCGCTCCAACTGAAGGGTGAAGATCTCCGCGTCCTGCAAAAGGGAAGTAGGATGGGTTCTCAACAATAGTTTGTAATCACACAAAACGTCATGCTCGTATACTAAAGATCATGAATATTTTGATTATCTCTGCATCCTGCAACAAGGCTGAAGGGTGGGTTCTCATCAACAGTTTCTATCACACAGAACATCATGCCCGTCTTCTATCACACAAAAGTGATGCGCGACTTCAGTCGGGTGGCGGCTGCCTGGGCTTGGCCTCGCTCCATCTGAAGGGTGAAGATCTCCGCGTCCTGCAACACGACAGAAGGGTGGGTTCTCAAAAACAGTTTTCTATCACACATGACCCCAGCACTGACCCAAATCTCTACCCAGAGTCCAAAACCACACATGGAGTAGGCCTAAACCCATGAAGCTACCAGGTGAACCACTTTCTGAACTGAAACAAAAATCTCACCAGCCCTTGTCAGAACCCTAAACTCTAAACCCTAAAAATCTCACCAGCCCTTGTCAGAACCCTAAACTCTAAACCCTAAAAATCTCACCAGCCCTTGTCAGAATCCTAAACTCATATATTATATGTGATATGTTGTCCTGAAGATCCCCAATACCGCAGTACCCACTGGTTTGTCCTACCCTGCCCACCACACGCTCAGCTCACCTTATCCACCATAGCTCCCGCATCAGTTGACGTTGTGGCCCCAGCAGACCCACTGCCTAACCTCCTGCTTGCCCTGGCCACCTCCACCTTCAGCTCCTCCACTTGCCTCTCTAGCTCACCGCACTGCTCCACGTACTGCCTCAGCATTGCAGTGTCCCGTGCACTTCCCCCGGCAGCTCCAGCGCTCGGGCCAGCTCCACCACTGCTGCTGCCAGCCACTGCACCGCCTCCACTGCTCATTCGATCGGCAGCAGCAGCTGCGCGCTTCAGCCGCTCGTCAGCATTTCGGAGGGCGGCCGCCTGGCGATCAACCTCGACCTGGCCAAGTTTGTTTGGTTTGGGTTTGTTTGTGATGGGTTTGTTTGCGATGGGTTTGTTTGAGATGGGTTTGTTTAGGATGGGTTTGTTTGGGATGGTTTGGGATTGTTTGGTTTGGGTTCAGGGTTCGGCCAGCGCCGCCGCTGCTGGGGCCAGCGACTGTACCACCCCCACTGCTAATTTGATCAGCTGCGCGCTTCAGCTGCTCGTCTGTGTTTCGGAGGTCGTCAGCCTGGCGATCAACCTCGACCTGGCCAAGTTGGGTTGGGATGAAATTGATTGGGGTGGGATGGGATGGGTTCAGTGTGAGTGAGTGGGGTTGGGATGGGATGGGATGGGTTGGAATGGGTTGGGATGAAATGGATTGGGGTGAGATGGGATGGGTTGGGATGGGTTGGGATGGGTTGGGATGAAATGGATTGGGGTGGGATGAGTTGGGTTGGGATGGGTTGGAATGGGTTGGGATGAAATGGATTGGGGTGGGATGGGATGGGTTGGAATGGGTTGGAATGGGTTGGGATGAAATGGATTGGGTTGGGATGGGATGGGTTGGGATGGGTTGGAATGGGTTGGGATGAAATGGATTGGGATGGGATGGGATGGGTTGGGATGGGTTGGGATGAAATGGATTGGGGTTGGATGGGATGGGTAAAGTGCAAGTGAGCGGGGTTGGGATGGGTTGGGATGGGCCTGCTAGCGCTTTGTACTTCTCAGCACCCTTCTGGGCCTCTGGGACCTCCTCCCCCTTCTTGCTCATCTTCTTCCTTGAGCCCACGATCCTTCCATTACGCCGCACCATTTCCTCCCACTGAGCCACTGCTGCTACCAAAGGTGCTTCTCAGCACCGTCATCATCATCACCACCACCACTGACCACCCACCACCACTGACCACCTGACACCATCACCACCAACATCATCATACCCTACCCGCAGCTTGTCTTCCTGCGCCTTGTAATTCTCAGCGCTGTCATCATCATCACCACCACTACGACTGACCACCCAACACCATCACCACCAACATCATCATACCCTACCCGCAGCTTGTCTTTCTGCGCCTTGTACTTCTCTGCGCCGTCATCATCATCACCACCACTACCACTGACCACCCAACACATTCACCACCAACATCGTCATACCCTACCTGCAGCTTGTCTGCCTGCGCCTTGTACTTCTCAGCGCCGTCATCATCATCACCACCACCACTGACCACCCACCACCATCACCACCAACATCATCATACCCTACCTGCAGCTTGTCTGCCTGCGCCTTGTACTTCTCAGCGCCGTCATCATCATCACCACCACCACTGACCACCCACCACCATCACCACCAACATCATCATACCCTACCCGCAGCTTGTCTTCCTGCGCCTTGTACTTCTCAGCGCCGTCATCATCATCACCACCACTACGACTGACCACCGAACACCATCACCACCAACATCAGCATACCCTACCTGCAGCTTGTCTGCCTGCGCCTTATACTTCTCTGCACCCTTCTGCGCCTCCGCCACCTCCTCTCCCTTCCTGATCATTTTCTTCCTCATGTCATCGATCCTGCCATTAAGTCGCTTTGATTCTTCCCACTGAGCCACTGCCGTTCGACTTGCTGATGATGCTGATGCTGCCTGCACTCACAACACAAATTAATAATTCATGTTTGTATGTATGTATGTATGTATGTTTGTATGTATGTATGTTTGTATGCATGTATGCATGTACGTTGTTACAGTCTAGGTGTAGGGCAAAAAGGCAAAAGGGACTTGCCCAACCGTGTAGGAAGGGCTTAAAAAAAAAGCACTGATGAACTGAACAAAAAACAATCGTTATGCGGACGGAGGCCCTGACTTCGTGCTACAGTGATCATTCAATTTATACATCCCGTCACAGTTGGGCAAGTCCCTTTAGCTTACTTGGCCCTCCCCTGGACTGGCCCACCCCTGGACCTACCATACTTACATCCATCATAAATTAATAAACACAATCAAATTCGTTCCTGTCATCATCCTCACCATTCCCATCATGGCGATTCATTAGTTGTCCTCCTCCGCCCCATCACCACCATAGAGGCCTTGGAATGACCAATCACCACCACCCACCACCATAGGGGCCTTGGAATGACCAAACACCATAGCAAAAAAAAATACATATATAGAATGCCAATGGTCTACAACAATTAAGCCACTCAATCCTCCGCACCTGCTGATGAGTCTCCAAGGCCGCTACCACAGCCTGATCAAAGGGCTTGGCTTGACTCATGGAACTCCCCTGGTTGGGGCGGTCCGTAATGGCGCCCCCCCCCACACCCCCAGCCACACCAATGGTCGACAATAATTACACCACTCAATCCTTCGCACCTGCTGATGAGTCTCCAAGGCCGCTGCCACAGCCTGATCAAAGGGCTTGGCTTGACTCATGGAACTCCCCTGGTTGGGGCGGTCCCTGATGGCGCCCCCCCCCACACCCCCACCCCCAGCCATACCAATGGTCGACAATAATTACACCACTCAATCCTTCGCACCTGCTGATGAGTCTCCAAGGCCGCTGCCACAGCCTGATCAAAGGGCTTGGCTTGACTCATGGAACTCCTCTGGTTGGGGCGGTCCCTGATGGCTCCCCCCCCCCCCCCCCCAACCCCCCCCACCCCCAGCCATACCAATGGTCGACAATAATTACACCACTCAATCCTTCGCACCTGCTGATGAGTCTCCAAGGCCGCTGCTACAGAGCTTGCCACCGCTTGATCAAAGGCTGGGTCACCGGGGCCAGGCTTGGTTCGTGGCCCTCCCCTGGTTGGTGCGGTCCCTGGACGGCGGGCTGGGCCTCCTCCACCGTCATCTCCAGTATCACCACCGCCACCCCCACCCCCACCGGGTCGGTAGCTTGAGGGAGGAGCACCACCTGCTTTCGTGGTGGCGTTGCATTTACATGAGTGTTGTGTTTAGGCTGTGCTACACTGTGGGCAAGCCCCCCCCCCCCCCCCCCCCCCCCCCCCCACTCCCAGCACCACCACTGGGTTGGTAGGCTGAGGGAGGAGCACCACCTGCTTTTGTGGCGGTGCTGCATTTACATGAGTGTTGTGTTTAGGCTGTGCTACACTGTGGGAAAGCCCCCCCCCCCCCCCCCCCACCTCACCCCCCCCCCCAGCACCACCAATGGGTCGGTAAGCTGAGGGAAGAGCACCACCTGCTTTTGTGGCGGTGCTGCATTTACATGAGTGTTGTGTTTAGGCTGTGCTACACTGTGGGAAAGCCCCCCCCCCCCCCCCCCCCCCCCCACCAGCTCACCCCTCCCAGCACCATCAATGGGTCGGTACGCTGAGGGAGGAGCACCACCTGCTTTCATTGCGGTGTTGCATTTACATGAGTGTTGTGTTTAGGCTGTGCTACACTGTGGGAAAGCCCCCCCCCCACACCTCACCCCCCCCCCCCAGCACCACCAATGGGTCGGTAGGCTGAGGGAAGAGCACCACCTGCTTTTGTGGCGGTGCTGCATTTACATGAGTGTTGTGTTTAGGCTGTGCTACACTGTGGGAAAGCCCCCCCCACCCACCCACCCCCCACCTCACCCCTCCCCAGCACCACCAATGGGTCGGTAGGCTGAGGGAGGAGCACCACCTGCTTTCATGGCGGTGTTGCATTTACATGAGTGTTGTGTTTAGGCTGTGCTACACTGTGGGCAGCCCCCCCCCCCCCCCCCCCCCCTCCCCCCCCACACACACCAACACCGGGTCGGTAGGCTGAGGGAGGAGCACCACCTGCTTTCATTGCGGTGTTGTATTTACATCCGTGCTGTGTTTAGGCTGTGCTACACTGTGCCCACCACCACCACCATGGCGGTAGCCTGAGGAATAACCAGTGGAGCACCACATGCTTTCGTGGGGGCATAGCTTTCCTTTTCAGCTACTAGCAGCAGCTTCTATGCAGCTCACTGAGCCAGCCACGGGGCTAAGTCACAAGATGTCAGCTATTCTGGACAGCTGATTCTGGCAGCTACCAGATGCACTAGGTTGTGTTTGCTTTGGACGAATAGCCACTCAGAGGGGCTGCCTAGAAGCTGCTGCTAGTAGCCAAAAAGGAAAACTATGTCGTCGGGGCTTTACAGTGGTGTTGCAATTGCAATGGTGCTACAAATACATTGGTGTTGTATTAAGACAACGCTAAACTGTGGCTGCTTCATAACGTGGCTGCGCTGTATTTTCAGTGGTGTAAGTTCAGGCTGTACGGAAGCTGCCGCATTCAAAACGTTTTGATCTGGGGATTGGGTGGGCATATGATTATGCTTTCACGTGGCATGATATTTAGTTATTTGTCTATGTTGGGACATACACAACATATCATGTTGGATTGTCCCACCTGTTGCTGAGTTCTCATCCTGCTGCACGGTTCTCTTCAGTTGCGTATGATTTATTTGTGATGTAGCATGATGACGCAAAGAAAAAGGTGCGTGGACCATGCCCCAATGATACATGTACCTGGATGTTCTAAGAAGGTATTATTCTACGTATTGGTATTGCTCTACGAAAGGTTCTACGTATTGGTATTGTTCTACAAAAGTATAATTCTGAGTCCTCCTACATGTAGGTCCACATTATTTATGCTGCGAAATACACCAGCATGTCCTGTATGGTCGCCCCACCTGTTGCTGAGTCATCATCCTGCTGCACGGTACGCTTCAGTTGCGTATGATTTATTTGTGATGTAGCATGATGCTGCAAAGAAAAAGGTGCGTGGACCATGCCCCAATGTACCAGGATGTTCTAAGAAGGTATTATTCTGTGTATTGGTATTGGTCTATGTAAGCTTCTACGTATTGGTATTGTTCTACATATTGGTATTGCTCTACGTATTGGTATTGTTCTACGCATTGGTATTGTTATCCGTATTGTTATTGTTCTACATATTGGTATTGTTCTACATAAAGTATTATTCTGCGTCCTCCTACATGTAGGAACACATTATGTATGCATCGACATACACCAGCATGTCCTGCTGGATTTTGCTTACCTGGCTATGCCTTAACCGGCTAGACTTTTTAAACACGCACACGTAGGAACGCATTATTCATGTTGCGACATACACCAGCATGTCCTGTTGGATTTAGCCTATCTGGCTACGCCTCGACTGTATAAACACACACATGTATGAACACATTATTTATGCTGCGACATACACCAGCATGTGCTGTTGGATCCCCCCACCTGTTGCTGAGTCCTCATCCTGCTGCACAGTTCGCTTCAGTTGTTGGTTCTGCCTCTCTAACACGTTGATGCGCTTTTGAAGCTCCTCCATTTGCCGCCGCCCGTCAAGAGTCATTCCACTGGCAAGATCTACAGCCTGCAGGTTGGTGAGGTCAGTGAGAGGGGATGGTGGCGGTGTGTGGGAGGTGGCTGTGGGTTCTGCTGTCACCCTTCAAGAGTCATCCCACTGGCAAGATGTACAGCCTGAAAGTTATGAAAGGACAGACAAGGACGTGTATGGACGGACACTTGCCGCCGCCCGTCATGAGTCATCCCACTGGCAAGATGTACAGCCTGAATGTTGTGAAAGGACAGACATGGATGTGTATGGACAGACAGTTGCTGCCGCCCGTCAAGAGTCATCCAACTGGCAAGATGTACAGCCTGAAAGTTGTGAAAGGACAGACAAGGATGTGTATGGACGGACATTTGCCGCCGCCCATCAAGAGTCATGCCACTGGCAAGATCTACCGCCTGCAAGTTGGCGAGGTTAGTGAGAGGTGGTGGTCTGTGGTAGGTAAGTGAGAGGTGATGGTGACGGTGTGTGGGAGGTGGTGGTCTGTGGTAGGTAAGTGAGAGGTGATGGTGACGGTGTGTGGGAGGTGGTGGTCTGTGGTAGGTAAGTGAGAGGTGATGGTGATGGTGTGTGAGAGGTGGTGGTGTATTCTGCCGCCGCCCTTCAAGAATCATTCCACTGGCACGATCTACAGCCTGTAAGTTGTGCATGGACAGACAAGGTATGCCGCTGGGTCAACAAAGGTGATGGTGAGTGTTGAGTGGCAGGTGATAGTGGATGGAGGTGGCTGTGGCATCTTGGCTACCTGTAGACTACCTATAGGCAGGGGTTGGCTATGTTATTTAATATGAGTGAATAAATAATAATATATAATATTAGTCCGACGAGCCGTCTCGCCAGAATCTAAAATTATTTGAAAAACTAATATTATTGTGAAACTAAAATAATATTAGTTAACATTAGTTTTTCAAACACTAATATTAGTTGCCGTTCCCTACCTATAGGCCACTAAGATCTACTGCCTGTAGGATGTGAAAAGACAGACAAGGATGTGAAAGGACTCCAGCCTTTTAAGTCTGCTCAGCGTCTTCGACAATTCTCATTCAAATTCCTAATTTCCTGTACCAAAATTTGGGTCATAGGCACAAGGTGATTGAGATATATGCCTGGTTCAAGTTTCTTGGACAGCTGTACCATAGTCCCCTTTTTTCCAACCTACCGTGCTCTCTAACCTACCGTGCTCTATGGTGCATACAGGTAGCTGTATCAGCTGCATCTGAGTAGCGATAAGAGCTGCATGTAGGTAGCTATAGGTAGCTGTAGGTAGCTGTATGAACTGCATGTAGGTAGCTATAGGTAGCTGTAGGTAGCTGTATGAGCTGCATGTAGGTAGCTATAGGTAGCTGTAGGTAGCTGTATGAGCTGCATGTAGGTAGCTATAGGTTGCTGTATGTAGCTGTATGAGCTGCATGTAGGTAGCTATAGGTAGCTGTAGGTAGCTGTATGAGCTGTGTGTAGGTAGCTATAGGTTGCTGTAGGTAGCTGTATGAGCTGCATGTAGGTAGCTATAGGTAGCTGTAGGTAGCTGTATGAGCTGCATGTAGGTAGCTATAGGTTGCTGTAGGTAGCTGTATGAGCTGCATGTAGGTAGCTATAGGTAGCTGTAGGTAGCTGTATGAGCTGCATGTAGGTAGCTATAGGTTGCTGTAGGTAGCTGTATGAGCTGCATGTAGGTAGCTGTATGAGCTGCATGTAGGTAGCTATAGGTAGCTGTATGAGCTGCATGTAGGTAGCTATAGGTAGCTGTAGGTAGCTGTATGAGCTGCATGTAGGTAGCTATAGGTAGCTGTAGGTAGCTGTATGAGCTGCATGTAGGTAGCTATAGGTTGCTGTAGGTAGCTGTATGAGCTGCATGTAGGTAGCTATAGGTAGCTGTAGGTAGCTGTATGAGCTGCATGTAGGTAGCTATAGGTAGCTGTAGGTAGCTGTATGAGCTGTGTGTAGGTAGTTGTATGAGCTGTGTGTAGGTAGCCAAGATGCCAAAGCCGCCTCCATCAACTCTCACCTGCCACAGAGTGCTAAGCTCTCTAACCTCCCGTGCTCTCTTACTCATAGACTCGAAAGGTGACTGGTGGTGGTGGGCTGGAAAAGCACAGCACAAAGATATATACCTGGTTCAAGTTTCCCAGGATAGCTGCACCGTACTGCAACCCCTTTTCCAACCTACCGTGCCCTCTGCATTCTTCAGCTTCAGCAGCTCCATGCGGACAGCTGTACCGTACTGCGACCCCTTTTCCAACCTACCGTGCTCTCTGCATTCTTCAGCTTCTGCAGCTCCATACGGACACGTGCAAACTCCTTCTCCAGCTCAGCATTGCGCTCCAAGGCGCTGTTCAGTTGAGTGCGTAGGGAGTCTGCAATTCCATCAGCTGCACGATCACCAGCTGGACCCATGGCAGCTTCATCTCGCGCCATCTGAAGTTGGCAAGAGTAATGGTTGGTAAGGGTAAGGGTATTTGACAAGGGCAAGGGTAGGGGTAATCGTTGGTAAGGGTAAGGGTAAGTTTGGCAAGAGCAAGAGAAATGGTTGGTGAGGGTAAGGGTAAGTTTGCATTCTTTCTTCAGGAGTGTGTATGCAGGAGTGTGTATGAATGGACTATAAACATGCAGACTATATACATTCCATACAACATACTATCCACACAATTGCATTCTTTCTTCAGGAGTGTGTATGTATGTTGTAACAGTCAAGGGATCGACGGCAGGACCCATGGCAGCTTCATCTCGAGCCACCTGGTGTTGGCAAGGGTAAGGGTTAGGGACCGGCATATCATATTATATCATATAAACTGCCTAGTTAGACTGCCGTCGTCATATTGCCGTTCCCTAGTAAGGGTAGGGTTACCAGGCAACGGGACCCATAGCAGATTCATCACGAGCCATCTGGTGTTGGCAAGGGTAAGGGTAAGTTGTTCAAAGGATAGGGCAAGGGCAAGGGTTGGTAAGGGTACGGGGAATGGTTGGTAAGGGTAAGGGTAAGGGTAAGGGTAAGGGTAAGGGTAGTGGTTGGTAAGGGTAAGGGGAATGGTTGGTAAGGGTAAGGGGAAGTTTGGCAAGGGCAAGGGTAGTGGTTCGTAAGGGTCAGGGTAAGTTTGGCAAGAGCAAGGGTAAGTATTCTTCAGCTTCTTTGCTAGACTGCGGTCGCTGTCAACTGCCATGGTAGCTTTGTCCAGGTAAAGTCGCAGCTCGTTCCCTACCGCCTAACGATGGGGCTCCCTTAATACCCTCACCAGGCGCTCGCACAACTTTTTCTCACCTGCAGCTGCTGCATCAGATCCCTCGCGGTCTTCATGATCACTCACTTGCACTACATCACTCACTAAATTTCTCACCTGCACTACATTATTCACTACATCACTCACATCATGACTCACACCATCATTCACCTGCACTACATTACTCACTACATCACTCATTAAATTTCTCACCTGCACTACATTACTCACTACATCACTCACTTCATGACTCACACCTGCACTACATTGCTCACTACATCACTCACTAAATTTCTCACCTGCACTATATTACTCACAACATGACTCACACCTGCACTACATTGCTCACTACATCACTCACTAAATTTCTCACCTGCACTACATTTCTCACAACATGACTCACACCTGCACTACATTGCTCACTACATCACTCACTAAATTTCTCACCTGCACAACATGACTCACACCATGACTCACCTGCACTACATTGCTCACTACATCACTCACTAAATTTCTCACCTGCACTACATTACTCACAACATGACTCACCTGCACTACATTTCTCACTACATCACTCACTAAATTTCTCACCTGCACTACATTACTCACAACATGACTCACCTGCACTACATTGCTCACTACATCACTCACTAAATTTCTCACCTGCACTACATGACTCACACCATCACACACCTGCACTACATTGCTCAGTACATCACTCACACCATCACTCACCTGCACTACATTACTCACAGCATGACTCACCTGCACTACATTGCTCACTACATCACTCACTAAATTTCTCACCTGCAATTTATTACTCACACCATCACTCACCTGCAATACATTACTCACTGCATTATTCACCAGAACTTCATGACTCACACCATCACTCACCTGCAGCTGTTGCATGAGATCCCTCTCGCGGTCTTCAAGATTACGGACCAAGTCATTGAGTCTCTCCTGCTCCTTCCAACTGGCGCCGTTAATGTCCCTGTAACAGCCAGATGTTGGGTTTGGATGGTTTGGGTTTGGTTGGTTTGGGTTTGAAGTTTGGATTGTTGGAGTTTGGATGGTTTGGGTTTGGATGGTTTGGGTTTGGATGGTTTGGGTTTGGATGGTTGGGATTTGGATGGTTGGGGTTTGGTTTGGGGTGTAGGGCTGAGTTGGGCTGAGTTAAGTTGAGTTGGGCTGAGTTGGGTTGAGTAGGGCCCAGTTGGATTTACTAGGGCTGAGTAGATCTGGGTAGGGTGGGGCAAGGTAGGGCAGTTAATGTCCCTGAAACGGCCAGGCGTTGGGTTTGGATGGTTTGGGTTTGGATGGTTTAAGTTTGAATGGTTTGGGTTTGGATGGTTAGGCTTTTGTTTGAGGAGTAGGGCCGAGTTGGGTTGAGTAGGGCTGGGTAGATCTGGGTAGGGCAGGTTAGGGTAGGGCAGGGTTGAGCAATGTCATAAATATCCACTTACTCGTCCACTTCCCGTCTGAATTTATCAGCGAGGCGAGATTCAAGGGCCTTCACCGCCTCTTTCAGTTTCAGGAGGGAAGCGTCACGCTGCCTCAACTGAGACGACAGCTTGGCCACCAAGGCTTTGCTGGGACCATCATCCCTGGGGCGGTCCAGCTCGGCCTGAAGACGTGCAATCTCAGTCTCAAGTTTTCTCAGCTGCACAGGTGGTGGGTTGGAAGAGGAGGGTTTGGGGCAGGTGGTGGGTGGGTTGGGTTGGGGCAGGCGGTGGGGTTGGGTTGGATTGGGTGGGGGAAAGTGGTGGTGGGCAGGTGGTGGGTTGGGAGAGGAGGGTTTGGGGCAGGTGGTGGGTGGGTTGGGTTGGGGCAGCTGGTAGGGGTGGGTTGGGTGGTGGCAGGTGGTGGTGGGCAGGAGGTGGGCAGGTGGTGGGTAGGAAGATGGGGGCAGAAGATTCTGATGTCAGGCATGTCAGGCTAACATGTCAGCATAGCATAGCATGCTAGCATGCTAGCATAGCATGCTAGCATGTCAGATCAATAGAGAGGTACACGGATCAAATCATCAAAGAGCCCTGACCATCAAGAGCTCCAATCTTTGCTTAGAGCTTGAAAGTTGAGGTATGTGTATGTCGTTGCAGTCCAAGGGTAGCCAAAAAGGCTATAGGGACTTGCCCAGCCTTGTGCATGTTGATATAGTCCATGGGTAGCCAAAAAGGGAAAGGGACATGCCCAACCTTGTACTATTTTAATACAATTATAACTACTTTCTCCTCACCTGCACCTCAAAATTCTGGCGCAAGAAATCCATGGCATCGCAGCCACTCTGACGATGGGAGTTGATGGTCAGGGCAGTGTGTGTTTGTGTTGTGTTTGTAGGTGTGTAGTCTTGTTAAGGTTCATATTTGGGGGTTAAGGTTCATAGTTTTGTTAAGGTTCAAATTTGTATTTCACACACAACAAATACAACAATCTTCTCCACACCTGCATCTCGCAATTCTGGCACAAGACATCCATAGCGACGCTCTCAAAAGGAGGCAGTTGATGATGGGATTTCAAGTAGGCTAAAAGGACTTGTCCAACTACTACTATTTCAATACAACAATTAGTACTGTTTAAATACAACCACTTTTATTAATACAACCTCTTTTAATACAGCTACTACTACTATTTCAATTTCTCCTCACCTGCATCTCGTAATTCTGGCGCAAAACCTCCATGGTATCGCAGGCACTCAGACGCTGGGGATTTGATGGTCCGGGCAGTGTGTGTTTGTGTGTGTTTGTGTTGTGTTTGTTGTGGGTGTGTTGTGTTTGTGGGTGTGTAGTAAACCCTCACCTGCATCTCATAATTCTGGCGCAAAACATCCATGGCCGCGTCCTTCTGGTCCAGCTGATTCTTCAACATGTGAATCTCGCTTTGCTTTCGATCCAACAGGTCACGCAGCTCTTGTAGCTCCCCATAGGCTCCGTCTCCTTCTCCTCGAGGAAGTCGATTCAAGAGGTCCTGGGCAAAACACACGGACGCAAAGGTGTAAATACGTACGAAGGTACGCTGAGGTACGGCAATACAATATTGTCTTGGTTATGCATCTAACAGTGGGGGAAGTCAGTTCAAGAGGTCATGGGCAAAGCACACGGACGCAAAGGTGTAAATAAATGTCAAGGTACGCAGAGCTACGGAAATACAATATGTTACTAGTAGGGTCAGGTCAGGTACGCACGGAGAGTATTAGGGTAAGGTAAGGTAAGGTACGCAGATGTGCGGTAATATATTATCGTCGAAGTTATACACCAGACATTGGGGGAAGAGGTCCTGGGCAAAGCATACAGATAAAAATGGGCCATCATCCAAAGAATAAGTACTTTGGGCACATGTTCAATGACACTGACGACATAAAGGTACACAGAGGTACAGTAATACAATAGGTGACTATTAGGGTAAGGTCAGGTACGCAGGGGAAGTATTAGGGAAAGGTGAGGTAAGGTAAGGTAAGGTACACAGAGGTGCAGTAATGTATAATAACGTTTAAGTTATCCACCAAACATTGGGTGAAGTCGATTCAAGAGGTCCTAGGCAAAGTCCAGGTGCAGCAGGGGACGGGTGTTATAGAATTGGCAGAGTAATGGTAAGTAATGGGTAAGATGTTAGGATGGTACTGGTGGAGTAATGGTAGAGTAATGGTGGAGTACTGGTAGAGTAATGGGTAAGAGGTTAGCATGGTACTGGTAGAGTAATGGTAGAGTAATGGTAGAGTACTGGTAGAGTAATGGGTAAGAGGTTAGCATGGTACTGGTAGAGTAATGGTAGAGTACTGGTAGAGTACTGGTAGAGTAATGGGTAAGAGGTTAGCATGATACTGGTAGAGTAATGGTAGAGTAATGGGTAAGAGGTTAGCATGGTACTGGTAGAGTACTGGTAGAGTACTGGTAGAGTACTGGTAGAGTACAGGTAGAGTACTGGCAGAGTACTGGTAGAGTACTGGTAGAGTACTGGTAGAGTACTGGTAGAGTAATGGGTAAGAGGTTAGCATGGTACTGTGTGAGTAATGGTAGAGTACTGGTAGAGTACTGGTAGAGTAATGGGTAAGAGGTTAGCATGGTACTGGTAGAGTACTGGTAGAGTAATGGTAGAGTAATGGGTAAGAGGTTAGCATGGTACTGGTAGAGTAATGGTAGAGTACTGGCAGAGTACTGGTAAGTAACTTTGTAGGAGAGTACTGTAGAGTAACTGGAAGTTTTATGGGTAAAGAGGTTAAGAGGGTACTGGTATAGTAATGGTAGAGTCTGGTAGAGTAATGGTAGAGTCATGGTAGAGTATGTCGAGTAATGTAGATTAATGGGTAGAGGTTAGCATGGTACTGGTAGAGTAATGGTAGAGTACTGGTAGAGTAATGGGTAAGAGGTTAGCATGGTACTGGTAGAGTAATGGTAGAGTACTGGTAGAGTAATGGGTAAGAGGTTAGCATGGTACTGGTAGAGTAATGGTAGAGTACTGGTAGAGTACTGGTAGAGTACTGGTAGAGTACTGGTAGAGTACTGGTAGAGTAATGGGTAAGAGGTTAGCATGGTACTGGTAGAGTACTGGTAGAGTACTGGTAGAGTAATGGTAGAGTAATGGTAGAGTAATGGGTAAGAGGTTAGCATGGTACTGGTAGAGTAATGTAGGTAACTGGTAGATTTACTGGTAGAGTCCAGGAATAGTACTGGTAGAGTACTCCGTAAGTAAGTAGAGTAATGGTAGAGTACTGTATAGTACTGGTAGAGTACTTGTAGAGTACTGGTAAGTATGGTATAGTAATGGTAAGGGTTCGCATGGTACTGTGTGAGTAAATGGTAGAGTAAATGGTTGAGTCATGTTAGAGTCAATGGGTAAGAGGTTAGCATGGTACTGGTAGAGTAATGGTAGAGTAATGGTAGAGTAATGGGTAAGAGGTTAGCATGGTACTGGTAGAGTAATGGTAGAG
Organism: Chlamydomonas sp. ICE-L; assembly: GCA_013435795.1. NCBI lineage: Eukaryota > Viridiplantae > Chlorophyta > Chlorophyceae > Chlamydomonadales > Chlamydomonadaceae > Chlamydomonas > Chlamydomonas sp. ICE-L. The sequence goes on from JACBWV010000364.1 coordinate 13,732,293, forward strand.
TACTGGCAGAGTACTGGTAGAGTAATGGTAGAGTACTGGTAGCGTACGGGTAAGTTTAATGGTAGAGGTTAGCAAATGTACTGGTATAGTATGGTAGAGTATTGGTAGAGTAATGGTAAATTAATGGTAATTACGGTATAGTAATGATAGTAATGGGTAATAGGTTAGCATGGTACGGTAGCGTAATGGTCGAGTACTGGTCGATTAATGGTTAATATGTTAGCATGTCTGTGTAGATTAATGGTAAGAGTACTGGTAGAGTATGGTAAGAGGTAGCATGGGTACTGGTAGAGTATGGTAGAGTACTGGTAGAGTACTGGAGAGTAGGGTATCGTGTGAGTAATGGTGAGTAATGGTTGAGCAACTGGTATAGATAGAGTAATGGTAAGAGGTTAGCATGGGTTACTGGTTGAGTAGTGGTATAGTCGTAATGGATTAGCTAGTACTGGAGAGTATAATGGGTAAGAGGTTGCATGGTACTGGGTAGAGTATATGGTAGAGTAAAGGTTAGAGTAATGGTTAGAGTAATGGGTAGAGGTAGCATGGTACTGAGTAGAGTAATGGTAGAGTTACTGGTAGAGTATGGTAGAGTAATGGTAATAGGTTAGCATGGTACTGGTCGAGTAATGGTAGAGTAGTGGGGAGTAAAAACTTGGGTTTTTTGAAGAGTAGTAATGGGTAAAGAGTGTTGACATGGTACTGTTAGGTAATGGTAGAGTACTGGTAGAGTATGGTAGAGTTATGGGTAAGAGGTTAGCATGGTACTGGTAGAGTTACTGGTAGAGTACGGGTAGAGTACTGGTAGAGTACTGGTAGAGTAATGGGTAAAAGGTTAGCATGGTACTGGTAGAGTAATGGTAGAGTAATGGGTAAGAGGTTAGCATGGCACTGGTAGAGTAATGGTAGAGTACTGGTAGAGTAATGGGTAAGAGGTTAGCATGGTACTGGAAGAGTAATGGTAGAGTAATGGTAGAGTACTGGTAGAGTAATGGGTAAGAGGTTAGAATGGTACTGGTAGAGTAATGGTAGAGTAATGGTAGAGTACTGGTAGAGTAATGGGTAAGAGGTTAGCATGGTACTGGTAGAGTACTGGTAGAGTAATGGTAGAGTACTGGTAGAGTAATGGGTAAGAGGTTAGCATGGAACTGGTAGAGTACTGGTAGAGTAATGGGTAAGAGGTTAGCATGGTACTGGTAGAGTACTGGTAGAGTACTGGTAGAGTACTGGTAGAGTACTGGTAGAGTACTGGTAGAGTACTGGTAGAGTACTGGTAGAGTAATGGGTAAGAGGTTAGCATGGTACTGGTAGAGTAATGGTAGAGTACTGGTAGAGTACTGGTAGAGTAATGGGTAAGAGGTTAGCATGGTACTGGTAGAGTACTGGTAGAGTAATGGTATAGTAATGGTAGAGTAATGGGTAAGAGGTTAGCATGGTACTGGTAGAGTACTGGTAGAGTACTTGTAGAGTACTGGTAGAGTAATGGTAGAGTAATGGGTAAGAGGTTAGCATGTTACTGGTAGAGTAATGGTAGAGTAATGATATAGTGTTGGTAGAGTAATGGTAGAGTAATGATATAGTATTGGTAGAGTAATGGTAGAGTAATGATATAGTATTGGTAGAGTTATGGTAGAGTAATGATATAGTATTGGTAGAGTAATGGGTAACAGATTAGGATGGTACTGGTAGAAGCGACGCTGGGGTAGACTGTTTGGTTTGTAGTCGGTTAAGGGCTTCTCTATTATTTTACACATATGCTTAATGAGCTAGAAACTTCCCTGCTGATTGTCCGAAACCACATGCGTAAATGTTATCAGATTTACCATGAAAGCTTTTTTTTTTTAATTAAATTAAAATTTTAAACATTAAATCCCACACCTTGAGTGTGGGCGAGGCCATTGTATGTCACAGCAATCAATCAAAGCAACAATTAAAAAGCAGCAAATGAAAAGATGACAAGGGCGATCAAGTCTGTGTGCATGTTCGTGCTGAGTTTGTGCTACAGTGATGATTTTATTATACAATTATAATTAAATTAACTTCCCACCAACATTCACATCCCCCAATACACCAACATCAACATCCACCACCATCATCATCCACCAACATCATCATCCACCACCATCATCATCCACCAACATCCCACCAAGCACTGCTCACCTTGAGGTTCTCAATGGACTGATCGTTGCGCTCGAACAGCTTTTGGTTGAGCCGTTCAATCTCTTGCCTGTCATGAGCGTGTTGGGCCAGCCACTGCAGGGAAGAGGTCAGTTATGGAATTAGTTAAGTATCACATGTGTCATTTATGAAATTAGTTTAGCATCGCGTGTTGGGCCAGCCACTGCAGGGAAGAGGTCAGTTATGGAATTAGTTAAGTATCGCATGTGTCATTTATGGAATGGTATTAGTTAAGAGGTAATTTATGGCATTAGTTCAGTATTACATGTTGGGCCAGCGACTGCAGAGAAGAGGTCACTAATGGCATTAGTTAAGTATCGCATGTGTCCCAGTTCAGTAACTGTTCTATTTGTGGGCGTGCTTGGTTGGTACGTTACTAGTTACGCTAGAAATTGAAATTGAAATTGTTACATCCGAGTAATGTGCCACTCTCAGGACGTGAAGTTAAGGAGTTACGCTAGATGTTTGTGTGTTCGGCCAGCAATTTGCATGTGTCCCAGTTCAGAAGGGTATGGATGGTAGTTTAGGACTTGCGCTACTTGTGGGTGTGTTGGGCCAGCCTATGCATGGGAATGGTCACTAAGGCACGTGTGGCATGTGTCCCAGTTCAGAAGGGTTCGGATAGTAGTTCAATACTTCTGCTTGTTGTTGGTGTGTTGGGACAGCCACTGCATGGGTATGGTCACCAAGACACCATACGTCACAATGGGTAAAAACACGCTTCTATAGCCTCCCCTTCCCCCCCAACCCAACCTCACACACCTTCTTGACCTTCCCTAAAATCTTCATGCCCCCTCTGCCCCCCTGCCCTGCAATTCCCCCCCCCAACCCCACACACCTCCTACTTGCCCTCCTCTAAAGTCTTCATGCCCTCTCTGCCTCCCTGCTCTACCCCCCCCCCCCCCCCCCCAACCCACACACCTCCTTCTTGCTTCCTACAAAGTCTTCATGCCCTCTCTGCCCCCCCCCCCCCCAACCCCCAACCCCCAACCCCACACACCTCCTTCTTGACCTCCTCTAAAGTCTTCATGCCCTCTCTGCCCCCCTGCTCTACCCCACCACCCCAACCCCATCCCACCCCCACCCCATCCCACCCCACACACCTCCTTCTTGACCTCTTATAAAGTCTTCCTTCCTTCTCTGTCCCCCTGCACCCCCTTAACCACATCCCACACACCTCCTTCTTGCCCTCCTCCAAGGTCTTCAAGGATGCGGCGATGCGCAGGTCTCGCTCATGGATGCGGCTCTTCAACTCGTTGATGGTTGCCTCCGCCACGGCTTTCATCTGGTCATCAAAGGATGGTTAGGTGTTGGCGTTTAGTTGTTGGAGGGCATGCTATGTTGGGTTGGGCTGGGTTACTGTAGGTTACGTTGGGTGTTTATGGCTTGGTGTCGGTGGTTTGATGTTGCTGGTTACGTTAGGTGCTGGTGGCTTGGTGTCGATGGTTAGGTGTTGGTGGTTCAGGCACACTGTGATCGCAGCTTAGGTGTCAATGGTTACTGTACGTAGGGTTGGGTGTTGGTGTAGGTGTTGTTCGCCGCCTCCTCCACGGCTTTCATCTGGTCATCAACGGATGGTTAGGTGTTGGTGGCCAGTACGAGATTGTTGGGTGTTGGTGGTTAGGTGCTGGTGGGCATGAAGGGATGCTTATGGGTTGGGGGTTGGGGGATGGTTAGGTTTAGTGTGCAATGGCACCGTTTGGTGGGCGATGCGCAGGTCTCGCTCATGGATGCGGTTCTTCAGCTTGTTGATGGTAGCCTCTGTCACGGCTTTCATCTGGTCATCAAAGGATGGTTAGGTGTTGGTGGCCAATACGAGATTGTTGGGTGTTGGTGGTTAGGTGATGGTGGCCATCGAGGGATGCTTAGGAGTTGGGGGATGGTTAGGGGTTAGGATGGTTAGGTGATGGTGGCCAGCACGAGATTGTTGGGCGTTGGTGGTTAGGTGGTAGGGGATAGTTAGGGGTTAGGATGGTTGGGGGTTACCATCAACGGGTGGTTGGGTGTTGCTGGGAATAAAGGGATAGTTAGGGCTTAGGATGGTTGGGGGTTGCCATCAATGGGTGGTTGGGTGTTGCTGGGAATAAAGGGATAGTTAGGGCTTAGGATGGTTGGGGGTTGCCATCAATGGGTGGTTGGGTGTTGGTGTCTAGTTGTTGGAGGTTATGCCATGCTGGGTTGGGCTGGGTTAATGTAGGTTAGGTTGGGTGTTGGTGTCGGTGTTGATGGTTACGTTAGGTGTTGGTGGTTTGGTCTCGGTGGTTAGGTGTCGGTGGTTCAGGCACAAAGAGGCAAAGGAGCTTGCTCAAATGTGACAGGAGAAGCTTAAAACGAAAGAGCACTGATGAACTGAACCCCAAACAATCATTTCATACCACCCGACATTGATATCTAGCACATTGAAACCTTCCTGCCCAACAGCAGTTTCACCCTGTTGCTTCAACAATGGGCTGATCCAGCCGCCATCATCCAACCACCACACCACCACCACCAATCCCCCCCCCCCCCCCCCCCCACTCACCCCCACCCCCACACACATTGAACCCTACCTGCTCTATAATAGTCTCATCCAGTTGCTTCAGCAATGGACTGATCCAGCCGCCATCATCCAGGGTTATTTTTAAGGAAAATTTGTCTCCTTCCTTTTATCGCAATATTGGCTCTGGAGCCAATTGCACAAAATCCAGAAAGAGCAAACATTACAGGGTTCCTAAATCCCTTAGAATTCAAGTAAAAAAAAGAAAGATTTGAATTCAAATGTTATTGTCTGCCGGTCTGCAAGCTTTAATCCTTAAACTTCATCTGATGATACATTTGATAAGGGTAGATTCCACACATTTCTTTATACTGCCCAAACCTGTATGATTTTTCATTATACACGCAAGGGTGAGATGTGGTATGTTTATAACTCTCCCTTACTCACGTACACACCGAGTCTCGAAACTCTGGGTTTCATCGCAGGGCCGTTTCCAAAACGACAGGTTTTATCGCATAATTCAAAATGTTGCAGCTAAAAAACCCAACACGCATTGAAACCTACCTGCTCAACAACAGTCGCGTCCTGTTGCTTCAGCAAGGGACGGATCCACCCCCCGCCATCACCCTCCCCCCCCCCCCCCACACACCAGTTACTACTTTTTGTCAAATTGGCCAGCGCTTAAAGCGCACAAGCGTCAAATTGGTCAGCGCTTTGTAGTGCAAAGTGCGCACAAACTGTGCGCTGCGCCCACGGGGGGTTGAAAAACTGCGCAAAACGCGCAGTGGGGCTCAAAAAGCATGCGTGAAATCGCGCTGCAGCGCGTGCTTTGTAGTACCCTGACACAGACACATTGAATCCTACCTGCTCAACAACAGTTTCATCCTGTTGCTTTATCTTCTGAGAGTCTAGCGCGCTCATCAGTGCAATGGACTGATCCTTCAGCCGCTCCAAGGCATCGTTGTGGTGGCGACGAACATCATTCAGCTCCGCGGTCGTGAGAGATAGCTCATTCTGGAGCTTTTGGCTCTCCTGCAGTGTGCAGGGGAGACAGAGGATGCATGGGGGCAGAGGCAGTGTGTTCAGGAGGTGCATAGGAGGCAGCGGGTGCATGGGTTCATGGGTGGCGACGAACATCATTCAGCTCCGCGGTTGTGAGAGAGATCTCATCTATTGAATTTTGGCTCTCCTGCATGGGTGCAGGGGAGACAAAGGGTGCATGGGCTTAAAGGCGGAAGGTTCAGGGTGTGCATGGGAGGCAGCGGGTGCATGGGTTCATGGGTGGCAACGAACATCGTTCAGCTCCGCGGCCTTTAGAGAGATTTTATTCTGGAGCTGTTGGCTCTGCTGCAAGAGTGCAGGGGAGACAGAGGGTGCATGTGTTTAGTGGCGGAGGGTTCAGGGTGTGCGTAGGAGGCAGCGGGTGCATGGGTTCATGGCTGGCGACGCACATCGTTCAGCTCCGCGGCCGTGAGAGAGAGAGCGCTCATCCTGGAGCTGTTGGCTCTCCTGCAAGAGTGCAGAGGAGACAGAGGGTGCATGAGGGAAGAGGCAGACGATTCAGGGGGTGCATAGGAGGCAGTGGGAGCATGGGTTCATGGGTGGCGACGCACATCGTTCAGCTCCGCGGTCGTGAGAGAGAGAGAGCTCATCCTGGAGCTGTTGGCTCTCCTGCAAGAGTACAGAGGGGGCAGAGGGTGCATGGGGGAAGAGGCAGACAATTCAGGGGGTGTATAGGAGGCAGCGGGTGAATGGGTTCATGGGTGGCGACGCACATCGTTCAGCTTCGCGGTCGTGAGAGAGATTTCATCTTTTGAATTTTGGCTTTCCTGCATGGGTGCATAGGAGACTGAGGGTGCATGGGTGCATAGGAGACTGAGGGTGCATGGGTGCATAGGAGGCAGCGGCATCGTATACATAATCATTGTGCTCTCATATTGTCATATTTGTCATCTGTATCATTATTGTGCACTCATGTTTGATATCTCCAGTGCCGACCTGTCTGACGTGCTCTGCCCCCTGTCTGTCTGTCTATCTGTGCCTACCTGTCTGTCTGTCTGTCTGTGCCTACCTGTCTGTCTGTCTGTCTGTGCCTACCTGTCTGTCTGTGCCTACCTGTCTGTCTGTCTGTGCCTACCTGTCTGTCTGTCTGTCTGTGCCTACCTGTCGGCTGTAATGTCCTTGCCTGACTGTCTGTCTGTCTGTGCCTACCTTCCCTGGCTGTCTGTCTTTGCCTACCTGTCTGTCTGTCTGTCGCCTACCTGTCTGTCTTCTGTCTGTTCCTACCGTCTGTCTGTCTTTCTGTCTGTCTGTGCCTACTGTCTTTTCTGTCTTCTGTGCCTACCTGTCTGGTCCACGGTGCTACCTTCTGTCTGTCGTCTGTGCCTACCTGTCTGTCTGTCTGGTCTGGGGCCTACCTGCTGTCTGTCTGTCTGTGCCTGACCTTTCTGTCGGTGCCCTACCTTCTGTCTGTCCCTGCCTGTGTCCGCTACCTGTCTGCTTCTGGTCATTGTGCCTACCTACCTGTCTGCCTTGCCCGTACCGGTCCTGTCTGTCTGTTGTTCCTGTGTCCTACCTGCTCTCGTCTTCTGTCGCGCCTACCTGTCTGTCTGTCTTCTGGGCGGTGCCTAACCTTTCTGTCTGTCTGTCTGTGCCTACCGTCTGTCTGTGCCTACCTCTGTCTGTTGCCTGCCTGTCTGTCTGTGCCTACCTGTCTGTCTGTGCCTACCTGTCTGTCTGTCTGTCTGTGCCTACCTGTCTGTCTGTCTGTCTGTGCCCTACCCTGTCGTCTGACTGTCTTTACGACCTACCTGTCTGTCTGTTCGTGGCCTACCGGTCCTGTCTGTGCCTACCTTCTGTCCTGTCTGTCTGTGCTACCTTCTGTCTGTGCCTACCTGTCTTTCGTGTGCCTACCTGTCGTGTCGTCTGTCTGTGCCTACCTGTCTGTCGCTTTGCCTACCTACCTGTCCTGTCTGTCTTTGCCTACCTTCCTTCTGTCTGTCTGTGCTGTGCCTACTGTCTGTCGTGCCTACTACCGTTCTGTCTGTGCCCTCCTGTCTATCTTTTCCTACCTGTTCTGTCTGTCTGTTCTTTGCCTACCTGTCTGTCTGTCCTGTGCCTACCTGTTCGTCTGTGGCCTACTGTCTGTCTGTCTTGTCGGGGCCTACCGTCTGTCTTCCTGTCTTGTGCCTACCTGTCTGTCTGTCTGTCTGTGCCTACCTGTCTGTCTGTGCCTACCTTTCTGTCTGTTCTGTGCCTACCTGTCTGGTCTGTCTGTGCCTACCTGTCTGTCTCTGTCTGTGCCTACCTGTCTGTCTGTGCCTACCTGTCTGTCCTGGCTGTGCCTACCTGTCTGTCTGTCTGTCTGTGCCCGACCTGTCTGCTGTGCTACCTAGTCTGTCTTCTGCCGTCTGTGCCGACCTGTCTGTCTTCTGTCCTGGCTACTTGCTGTCCTGTCTGTCTGTGCCTACCTGTCTGTCTTGCCTAACCGTCTGTCTGTGCCTACCTGGTCTTCTGTCTGTCTGTGCCTACCTGTCCTTTCCCCTGTTCTGTCGGTGCCTACCTTTTCTGTCTGTGCCTACCTGCCTGTCTGTCTGTCTGTCCTGTGCCTACCTGTCTGTCCTCTGTTCTGTCTGGGCCTCCTGTCTTTCGTCTCCTACACTGTCTGTCTGTGCCTACCTGTCGTCTTGCCCTAACCTGTCGTCTGTTGCCTACCTGTCTGTCCTGTCGGTCTACCTGTCGTCTGTCTGTCTGTCCTACCTGTCTTCCTGTCTGTCTGTGCTACCTGTCTGTCGGTCTGTCTGTGCCTCCTGTCCTGTCGGTTCTGGCTGTGCTACCTGTCTGTCTTTGCCTACCTGTTCCTGTCTGTGCCTACCGGTCCATGTCGTCTGTCTGTGCCGACCTGCTGTCTGATGCCTACCGTCTTTCTGTCTTGTGCCTACCTGTCGTCTGGTGCCTACCTGTCCTGTCCTGTCTGTGCCTACTGTCTGTCTGGTCTGTCTGTGCCTACTGTCTGTTTTGTTGCCTACCTGTCGGTCTGTCTGCCCTGTTCTGTCCTACCCTGTCTGTCTGCGTCTGTGCCGTACTGTCTGTCTTCTGTCTGTGCCTACCTGTCTGTCCTGTGCCTACCTGTCTGTCTGTGCCTCACCTGTCTGTCTGTCGGTCTGTGCCTACCCTGTCTGTCTTTCTGTCTGTGCCTACCTGTCGGCTTGTCTACCTTCCTGTCTGTCTGTCTGTCCTGTGCCCTACCGGTCTGTTTGTCGGCTGTCCTACCTGTCTGTCTGTCTGTCCGGCCTACCGTGTCTGTCCTGTTCCTACCGTGTCTTCTGTTTTGCCTACCTGTCTGTCCTGTGCCTACCTGTCTTGCTGTGGCCTACCTGTCTGTCTGTCTGTGCCTACCTTGTCCTGTCTGTCTGTTCTGGGCCTACCTGTCCGTCGGTCTGTCGTGCCTACCCTGTCTGTCTGTGTCCTCTACCTGTCTGTCTGTGCCTACCTGTCTGTCTGTGCCTACTTCTGTCTGTCCTACCTGTCTGTCCTGTGCTACCTGTCCTTTTTGTGCCTACCTTCTGTCTGTTCTGTCGTGCCTACCATGTCTGTCTGTCTGTCTGTCCTGTGCCCTACCTGTCCTGTCTGTCTTCGTGCCTACCTGTCTGTCTGTCTGTCTGGTCTGTGCCTACCTTCTGTCTGTGCTAACCTTCTGGCTGTCCTACCTGTCTGTTCTGTCCTTTCCTGTCTTTGCCTACCTTTCTGTCTGTCTGTCCTGCGCCTACCTTCTGGTCTTGTCTGTCTGTTCTCCTGTCGTTCTGTCTGTCTGTGCTCCTGTCGTCTTGCCTACTGTCCTGTCCTGTTGCCTACCTGTCTTCTGTGCCTCCGTCTGTCTGTCGGTCTGTGCCTACCTTCTGTCTGGGTCTGTCTGTGCCTACCTGTCTGTCTGTCTGTCTGTGCCTACCTACCTGTCTGTCTGTCTGTGCCTACCTGTCTGTCTGTGCCTACCTGTCTGTCTGTGCCTACCTGTCTGTCTGTCTGTCTGTGCCTACCTGTCTTTCTGTGCCTACCTGTCTGTCTGTGCCTACCTGTCTGTCTGTCAGTCTGTCTGTGCCTACCTGTCTGTCTGTGCCTACCTGTCTGTCTGTCTGTCTGTGCCTACCTGTCTGTCTGTCTGGCGGTCTGTCTGTGCCTACCCTTTCCTGGCTATGTTCCTACCCCTTCTTGTCTGTGCCTACCTGTCTGTCTGTGCCTACCTGTCTGTCTGTGCCTACCTGTCTGTCTGTGCCTACCTGCCGTCTGTGCCTACCTGTCTGTTTGTGCCTACCTGTCTGTCTGTCTGTCTGTGCCTACCTGTCTGTCTGTCTGTCTGTCTGTGCCTACCTGTCGGTCGCTGTCTGTGCCTACTGTCGGCGTCTGTCGTTCTGTCTTTCCTTGCCTACCTGTCTGTCCTGTGCCTACCTGTCTGTCTGTGCCTACCTGTCTGTCTGTGCCTACCTGTCTGTCTGTCTGTCTGTCTGTGCCTACCTGTCTGTCTGTCTGTCTGCGCCTACCTGTCTGTCTGTCTGTCTGTGCCTACCTGTCTGTCTGTCTGTCTGTGCCTACCTGTCTGTCTGTGCCTACCTGTCTGTCTGTGCCTACCTGTCTGTCTGTGCTACCTTCCTGCTCGGCTGTCTGTTCCTACCTGTCCGCTGTCTGTCTGTGCCTACCTAACCTCTGTCCCTTCCTGTTCCTTTCTGTCTGTCTGGCCTACCTGTCTGTCGGTGCCGACCTTTCCTCCCTTTCTGTCTGTCGCCTCCTTCTTTCTGTCCTACACCTGTCTGCTGTGCCTACTCCTACCTGTCCTTCTGTCAGTCTGTCTGTGGCCTACCTGTCTGTCCTGTGCCTACCTGTCTGTCTGTCTGTCGTGGCCTACCTGTCTGTCGTCTGTCCTGTGCTACCTGTCGCCGTTCTACCTGTTCTGTCTGTGCCTACCTGTCTATCTGTGCCTACCTGTCTGTCTGTCTGTCTGTGCCTACCTGTCTGTCTGTCTGTGCCTACCTGTCTGTCTGTCTGTGCCTACCTGTCTGTCTGTCTGTCTGTGCCTACCTGTCTGTCTGTTCTGTGCCTACCTGTCTGTCTGTCTGTCTGTGCCTACCTGTCTGTCTGTCTGTCTGTGCCTACCTGTCTGTCTGTGCCTACCTGTCTGTCTGTCTGTCTGTGCCTACCTGTCTGTCTGTCTGTCTGTCCCTGCCTACCTGTCTGTCTGTCTGTCTGTGCCTACCTGTCTGTCTGTCTGTCTGTGCCTACCTGTCTGTCTGTCTGTCTGTGCCTACCTGTCTGTCTGTGCCTACCTGTCTGTCTGTGCCTACCTGTCTGTCTGTCTGGTGCCTACCTGTCTGTCTGTCTGTCTGTTGCCTACCTTCTGTCCGTCTTCTGTGCCTACCTGTCCCTGTCTGTCTTTCTTCTAACCTTCTGTCTATCGTGCTACCTGTCTGTCTGTCTGTGCCTACCTGTCTGAAATGCTCAGCCTCCTGCCTGGCGTGCTTCAACGACTCAATCTGCTTCAGCATCATCTCTCTGTCAGATTGAGTGTGTGATGCCATCATGCCCTTCAGTCGCTTCCCAGCATCAACACTGACTGCAGAACGGGCAAGTGGTGGTGGTGGTGGGTGCTAGTCTCCAATTGGGTTTGGGGGTGGGTATTGGTGTTGGTGGGTTTGGGTATTGGTGTGGGTTGGTGTGGGTTGGTGTTCTCTGTCAGTTTCAATGTGTGACACCATCATGCCCTTCAGTCGCTTACCAGCATCAGCACTGACTGCAGAACGGACAAGAGGTGTTGGTGGGTGCAAGTCTCCAGTTGGGTTTGGGGGTGGGTATTGGTGTTGGTGGGTTTGGGTTTTGTGTTAGTGGGTTTTTATGTGGATGCAGGTGGGTGTTTAAGTTTTAGTGGGTGTCTAACTTTCACCCCTTTTTAGTGGGTGAATAGCTATGTTTGGCTGAATGAATGTCTAGAAGCTGCTGCTTGTAGCCAAAAAGAAAAGCCCTGGATACATCATAAAGTCCAAGTACAACCCTAGCCCTACCTCTCAATGGGTTGCCTGACTTAGAGTCCCCTGTGTCCCCTCCTTGACCTGTCAGCACATTGGTTAACCTACTAGGTTGCGTCAGGCTTAGCTGAATTGCCAGTCAGGGAAACTGCCTAGAAGCTGATGATGTAGCGGAAAAGAAAACACTGGGTACAACTCGAGTCATACCTCTCAATGGGTTGCCTGACTTTAGGTCCCCTGTGTCCCCTCCTTGGCCGGCCAGCACATTGGTGAGGCGCTCTTGGAGCTTGGACATTTCATCTTGTAGCATGCGTGCTTGTGCATAGGCTGCCTGCTTGTCTGCCTCCAAGTGTAGCTGGTTGCTGAAGAACTCTGCCTCGTACTTCTCTAGAAGCTCGTGCAGCTCAGCATTGACTCGCTCAACATAATGCACCTTTACAGGGGTGAAAGGTTGGGTAAGTTTAATAAGGGTTGTGTGTAGGCGGCCTGTTCGTCTGCCTCTAAGTGTAGCTGGTTGCGGAAGAACTCTGCCTCGTACTTCTCTAGAAGCTCGTGCAACTCAGCATTGACTCGCTCAGCGTAATGTACCTTCACATGGGTGACAATTAGGCATTTTTTAGTTATAGTTAGGGATGAGCGTAGACAGCCTGCTGGTCTGCCTCTAAGTGTATCTGGTTGCTGAAGAACTCTGCCCCGTACGTCTCCAGAAGCTCGTGCAGCTCAGCATCAACTCGCTCAACATAATGCAACTTTGCAAGGGTGAAAGGTTGGGTACGTTTAGTTATAGTTAGGGTTGTGCATAGTCAGCCTGCCGGTCTGCCTCTAAGTGTAGCTGGTTGCTGAAGACCTCTGCCTCGTACTCCTCCTGAAGATCGTACAGCTCAACATTGACTCGCTCAACGTAATGTACCTTTGCAGGGGTGAAAGGTTGGGTAAGTTTAGTTGTAGTTCGGGTTGTGCATAGACAGCCTGCTGGTCTGCCTCTAAGTGTAGCCAGTTGCCATCACCATCCAACCACCACCACCATCACCCCACTTTCCCACCACCGCTACAACCCCACCCCACCATCCAACCACCACCACCACCCCACCTCCCCACCACCGCTACAACCCCAGCCCCACTATCCAACCTCCACCACCATCAGCCCACCTCCCCACCACCGCTACAACCCCACCCCACCATCCAACCACCACCACCACCATCACCCCACCTTCCCACCACCACCGCTACAACCCCACCCCACCATCCAACCACCACCACCAATCACCCCACCTTCCCACCACCGCTACAATCCCACCCCACCATCCAACCACCACCGCCATCACCCCACCATCCCACCACCGCTACAACCCCACCCCACCATCCCACCACCACCACCATCACCCCACCTTCCCACCACCGCTACAACCCCACCCCACCATCCAACCACCACCAAACCTTCTCACACATGAGCGACTACATCTACACCACCACCGCCACAACCCCACCCCACCATCCACCAATCCACCTTCTCATGCACGAACATCCCAATCTACACCACCACGCACCACAACCCCGCCGCCACCACCACCACCATACAACCACCCCACCCCACCACCGCCACAAACTCACCATCCAACCACCACCACCCCACCTTCTCACACATGAGCACCTCCTTGCACACGCAAGCCATTGTACAGTTGTGTGTTCATTTGCGTAGGTGTGCAAGACAAGTAAACGAAGGTCCTCACCTTCTCACGCAGTATTACCTCCTTCTACACCACCACCATCCAGCCACCACACCTACCAACCATCCAACCACCACACCTACCAACCATCCAACCACCACACCTACCAACCATCCAACCACCACACCTACCAACCATCCAACCACCACACCTACCAACCATCCAACCACCACACCTACCAACCATCCAACCACCACACCTACCAACCATCCAACCACCACACCTACCAACCATTCAACCACCACACCTACCAACCATTACACCTACCAACCGCCACACCACCATTACCATTGTTCACATGTATGCATAGGTGTGCAAGTCAAGTGTAAAAGAGCTTGACTTCTCACACATGGGCACATCCATCTACACCACCACCTTGGCACCTTCCAACCCCCACACCTACCAACCACCATTATCATTGTACATAGGTGTGCAAGTCAAGTATGAAAGGGCCTCACCATCTCACACATGGTGTTCTCCCCACCCTCACTCCACCATCCAGCCACCACACCACCACCATCCGGCCACCACACCACCACCATCCGGCCACCACACCACCACCATCCGGCCACCACACCACCACCATCCAACCACACCACCACTTCAAATAAAAGAGCCTCACCTTCTCACACATGAGCACCTCCATCTACACCACCATCATCTAACCACCACCACCACACCACCACCATCCAACCACCACACCAACATTACCATTGTACATATGCGTGCATAGGTGTGCACGTCAAGAATAAAAGGACCCCACCTTTGATCGCATGAGCACATCCATGTACACCACCACCACCCCACCATCAACCCACCTCCCCACCACCGCTACAACCCCACCCCACCATCCAACCACCACCACCCCATCTCCCCACCATGCGACCATCACCCCACCTCCCCACCATCCCCCCACCACCGCTTAAACCTCACCCCACCATCCAACAACCACCACCTCACCTTCTCACGCATGAGCACCTCCTCTCTCTGCAGCTTGCCACGCTCCACCTTCAGCTGCATCATAGCTTCCGACAGCCTGGCAGCATCGCGTGCAGCTTCTGACACACCCTTGTTGGCCAAGGCCTCCAGATCCTAGATAGGTGCCGTTGGAGAGTGGTAGACGTCAGAAGTCTTAGGCTCTTAGCTTTTTTTGGTTGGTTGGGTTGGTTCTGTCTGGTTGGTTCTGTCTGGTTTGGTTGGTTGTGTCTGGTTTGGTTATGTCTGGATTGGTTGGTTGTTTATGTCTGGTTGGTTGGGTTTGATTGTTTATGTCTGGTTGTTTAGCTCAATTTTTGCACATAGGGGCAGCATGGCAACTGGATGGGACAAAGAGAGGACTCCTCTTCTGTTTGGATAGTTTGGTTTGTTTGATTTGATTGGTTTGTTTGGTTAGGTCTGGTTGGCTTGGTTTGATTGGTTTGGAATCTAGAGGCACTTCAGTAGATGTGTTGGATAGTACCATTGTTTTACCTCAGTGAGGCTGATCTTAGCCTTGGACTCTGCTGTCATACCCCCAAGCTTCTTACTGTGTCGCCTGGCAAGGTCCAAGCTGTCAGCAATGGCATCGTTCTACAGGCAGTTCACTAGCTGCGTCGGATACTATCAATGCCTTACCTCAGTGAGGCCCAGCTTAGCCTTGGACTCCTCCGTCATACCCTCAAGCTTCTTACTGTGTCGCCTGGCAAGGTCCAAGCTGTCAGCAATGGCATAATTCTACAGGCAGTTCACTAGCTGCGCCGGATACTATCAATGCCTTACCTCAGTGAGGCCCAGCTTAGCCTTGGACTCCTCCGTCATACCCTCAAGCTTCTTGATGCTTCGCCTGGCAATGTCCAGGGTGTCGGCAATGGCATCATTCTACAGGCAGTTTACTAGATGCGTCGGATACTATCAATGTCTTACCTCAGTGAGGCTCAGCTTAGCCTTGGACTCCTCCTTCATACCCTCAAGCTTTTTGATGCTTCGCCTGGCAAGGTCCAGGCTGTCGGCAATGGCATCCTTCTACAGGCAGTTCACTAGATGCGTCGGATACTATCATTATCTTACCTCAGTGAGGCTGAGCTTAGCCTCGGACTTCGCCGTCATACCCTCAAGCTTCTTGATGCGTCGCCTGGTAAGGTCCAAGGTGGTGTTGAATCCACCGATAACATGTACAAAATCCTTGAGTCTAGGGCTAGCACATGGAAACCCACCCCATCAAAATCCTTGAGTCTAGGGCTAGCACATGGAAACCTACCCTATCAAAATCCTTGAGTCTAGGGCTAGCACATGGAAACCCACCCTATCAAAATCTTTAGTGTACACAAATAAAAAGGGATACTGTCTTACCTCAGTGAGGCTGAGCTTAGCCTCGGACTCCACCTTCATATCCTCAAGCTTCTTGATGCGCCGCCTGGCAAGGTCTAAGCTGTCAGCAATGGCATCGTTCCTGGTCTTCAGTTGCTCAAGTTTGCGAGCGTACAGTTGAGCCTTCCACTGTTCTGTGCGACCTGCTAGGCTCATGTCCAACTGGGCGTGCGCCTCGTGTCGCTGCTTGTCCGCCCAACGAGCCTGATTGTGGATGGTGATGAATGAGGTGATGATGTTGATGTTTTTTCAGGATTCTGTGATCATGTCCAACTGGGCGCGCGCTTCATGTCGCTGCTTGTCCGACCAACGAGCCTGATTGTGGATGGTGGTGAATGTGGTGATGGGTATGATGATGGTGATGATGATGACGATGTTTCGTCAGGAATATGTGATCATGTCCAACTGGACGTGCGCTTCATGTCGCTGCTTGTCCGCCCGACAAGCCTAAATGTGGATAGAGACACAGCGGAAATTGGTATTAGATGGAATATGAAAAGAGCAACACAGCAACCATTAGTATTAGATGGTATAAAAAAAAATCACAGCGGCCATTGCCTTCAGCTGGAATATAAAAAGGGTGACACAGCGACCATTGGTATTAGATAATATATGAAAAGAGCGGCACAGCAACCATTCGTTTCACATAGTACATGAAAAGAGCTGTGATTCATACCTGATCTTGGTAAGCGACACAGCGACCATTGTTATTAGATGGTACCTTACATGAAAAGAGCAACACAGCGACCATTGAGTTCAGATGAAATATGAAAATAGCATATCACCCTATCTTGGTGAGCGACACAGCGGCCATTAGTATTAGATGGAATATAATAAAAGAGCAACACAGCGACCATTGATATTATATTGTATATGAAAAGAGCGACACAGCGACCATTGGTATTATATGGTATATGAAAATAGCTATGGTTCTCACCTCATCTTGGTGAGCGACACAGCGACCATTAAGTTCAGATGTTATATGAAAAGAGAATGTCCCCTGATCTTGGTGAGCGACACAGCGACCATTGGTACTATATGGTACATGAAAAGAGAATGTCCCCTGATCTTGGTGAGCAACACAGCGACCATTAGTATTAGATGGAATATAATAAAATAGCAACACACCTGATCTTGGTGAGCAACACAGCAACCATTGGTATTAGATGATATATGAATAGAGCGACACAGCGACCATTGGTATTGTATGGTATATGGAAGTAGCTATGGTACTCACCTGATCTTGGTGGGCTACACAGCGGCCATTGAGGCGCACAGTGTCAGAGCGCAGCCGTCGCAGCTCCTTCTCAATCTCAACACGCTCTGCTTCGGACCGATTCAATGCATTGCGCACAAGGGACTCCTTGGCCCTGCAACATGGGAAGGCGGGAACTGTGTCAACAGCGACAAGGAAAGGCAACAACTGTGTCAACAGCAACAAGGAAAGGCAACAACTGTATCAACAGCAACAAGGAAAGGCAACAAAGAAAAGCAACAAGGAAATGCAACAAGGGAAGGCAACAACCGTGTCAACAGCAACAAGGGAAGGCAACAAGGGAAGGCAACAATGAAAGGCAACAAGGGAAGGCAACAAGGGAAGGCAACAAGGGAAGGCAACAACTGTGTCAACAGCAAGAAGGAAATTTTGAAGGGTGGCTCTGGCAAAGCCCATACACCAATAACTCTCTATTCGTTGAGACCACACCAGCCTGCCTTGTAAAAAAATGGAAACTCCAAAGGTGTCATTCCCCACCTGCAATGATCTATCTCAAGATGAAGCTTCCCAATGATGGCTGCTAGGTCGTTCTTGCCCATGGCTCCCTCAGTGCAGCCCACAGTTGTGGTTTTTTATATATAACGTCATATGATGCAGTTTGTATGATATCATATGATATGCCGGTCCCTACTGGTTAGTGTCTTTCCCACCTGCAATGGTCTATCTCAAGATGAAGCTTCCCTATGATGGCAGCTTGGTCGTTCTTGGCCATGGCATCCCTCAGTGCAGCGCGCAGGTTTGTGATATCTGCTAGATGGCGCTGACGGTCTCGAGTTGCAACTTGAAGGCGGCGCTCCGCATCCTGGGGGACGTGGTTCAGTTATGTTATGCTGTTATCAGTTTTTAATGTTTTTTGTGAGTTTTTGTGAGTTTTTGTTTTCAGTTCCATATCTTTTTGTGTTTTCACTTTTTTTGTTTGCGGTGGTCTCCAGTGGCAAAATGCCCCTAAACTAAAAACAATACACCCTGAAGCTATTAAAGGCAACAATACATTTTAAGCGACTATGATAAACCTAAGTATTACCTCCACCTTCTGCAAGCAAAATTGCTGTCCCCCTAAACCTCACGCCTTGAAATGTGGCGTTCTATATATTTTTTTATACTAACTAAACTAACTATTTATATATATATTAATTAACTAACTAACTATTTAAACTAACTATTTATACTAACTAACTTTGCCTTGCAGGTCATGCGGACCACATAGCAAATTGGTCATGCTTGCCCTTGCACGTGACGATATATAAACAGTGCTGCCACCCATCTCCATCCACCACCTCGACCCTGTAGGTCATGCAAGCCACATTGGAATGGGTCCAGCCTACCCCTACACACTCAAACATATCAAAATTGCAGTTACCCATCTCCATCCCTCACCTCCACCCTGTATGTCATGCTAGCCACGTTGGAATGGGTCCTGCTAGCTGCCTCTTCAGCCTCCATCAAGCGATGCATCAGCTGGTCCACCTCAACCTTGGGCTTGGACCCTTCCAGTCGAAGCTCCAGGTCTGCTGCAGAGCTCCGGCAAAGATCAAGCTCGCCAGCGTTCTGGCCTAGGCGCACTTCAATTTCTTTCATTCGAGCCTGCGCAGACAGGCACAGCCCTTTTAGCCTGCCTATGTCTAGGGAACGGCACCATGGCGTGATATGATGTCATGTCATCATATGATGCCGGCAGTCTGACTGGGCAAAAGTTACCATTTAAATACAATATCATATGCTGCAATTTGAATGATATCATATGATATGCCGATCCCTACCTATGTTTAGCTATGAGGATCTCTGTCGCCAAGTTGCAGTACGGTGCAGTTTGAAAAGCATGCTGAGGGCGACGAGGCCTGTCCCACGCCGCACCGTGGGTCTGGCATTAAGGCCAGGATGATGTTCCACCTCAAGCAACAACAGCAGGCATATGAGCTATGAGGATCTCTGCCCCCAAGCTGCACTATGGTGCAGTTAGGAAAGCATGCTAAGTGCATCCTAACTAAACACAACATCAATAGACGCCTAGCAAGGAGTTGTTTTCATACTGGCGTCATGATGAGTGCAGAAGAAGAAAAAAATATATTGACCTTTTGTACGTCCAGTTGGCTATCAAAAGCTGCGACGCAAGCCTGATATCGTCGGAATCATAGGTTTAACAAGAACAAAATATACCCGAGCTTCCTGAAGAGATTTATGGAACCAGGGCTTTTTTTTCAAACCTGAAAGTTTTTCTTTCTGGTTTTATGGTTGTAGGCTTCCTCCAGGAACAGTGTTTCAGTGCATTCTATAGCTTTTTACAGCTTTTAGGGCCATTAACAGGGGAAAGACAACTCTTTTAGCAAAATTATATAGCGATTTTTTCGTCAAAACGGGGTCAAAACTAGCGACCGCTATATATAGCGGTAAAAAAAGCCCTGCCTAGAACCTATCTCGTTCAGTCTCAACCAGCTCCAGCCTATGGATTATGTGCTTGTATCTATCAGATATCCATTTATACAAATGCAAACTAAAACAAGCTCAAGTGACATGCCCGTCGGAACCACGTTTTTTTGTTACAGTCCAGGGTAGTGGATTTCATCGAAATTTTGTTTCACCTACAATTTGGTAGGCGGACGGAGGGGACTAAAACTAACTATCGCTCTTCTTTACTTTTTTGATTCGGCCGTCTGGCGACAAAGATAAGGGCATTCAGCTGAGGGGGTACCCAACTAGGCTTCAGGGACTTGCCCAACCTTGGAATCAGGAGGAACTAAAAAGAAAAAGCACTGATGAACTGAACCCCAAAACAATCTTTCGACGAAGGCAAAGGCCCAATCAGGACAAAACCTACCTGAGCTTCCTGAAGATATTTTTGGATTCTATCTTGTTCAGACTCAATAAGCTCCAGTCGGCGAGCACTGCTCTCAAAACCTATCTGAGCTTCCTGAAGAGATTTCTGGATCCTATCTCGTTCAGACTCAACCAGCTCCAGTCCGCGAGCACTGCTCTCAAAACTTACCTGAGCTTCCTGAAGAGATTTCTGGATCCTATTGTTCAGACTCAACAAGCTCCAGTCGGGGAGCACTGCTCTCAAAACCTACCTGAGCTTCCTGAAGAGATTTCTGGATCCTATCTCGTTCAGACTCAACCAACTCCAGTCGGCGAGCGCTGCTCTCTTGAACAACCTTCGAGGCAATCAACTCCTGTGAGAGTTTTTTCTCCAAAAACTTCAAGTCCCTGGCTGTGCTAGCTCCCTGTCCACCACTGCCGTTCTCTCCGGGCCCCCCCCCTGACCCGTAGCTGCCGTTGCTTCCTCCACCGTACGGCGTACTACTATAGGCGTTGGTACCGGTACCATACCCGCTGTTGCCACCGCCAGGCATGGCGCTGTTGTTGGGGTAGCCTGTGTTGGTGTGATGGGGCTGACCCCCTGGGTGAAGGGTGCTTGTGCTGATGCCTGGGTAGCCACCACCTGCATGAGGATTTTTGATGTTTTAAATTGTTGCATGATTCTCTGTAGCCTGTGTTGGTGTGGGGGGGTTGACCTCCTGGGTAAAGGGTGCTTGTGCTGATGCCTGGGTAGCCACCACCTGCAAGAGGATTTTTGATTTTTAAATTGTTGCATGATTCTCTGTAGCCTGTGTTGGTGTGAGGGTCGACCTCCTGGGTGTAGGGTGCTTGTGCTGATGCCTGGGTACCCGCCACCTGCATGAGTAATTTTGATTTCTTGAATTGTTGCATAATTCTCTGTAGCCTGTTGGTGTGAGGGTTTACCTGCTGGGTGAAGGGTGCTTGTGCTGATGCCTGGGTAGCCACCACCTGCGTGAGTATTTCTGTTGTTTAATGGTTCTCTGTAGCCGGTTGGTAGGGTAGGGTGGTATGGTTCTCTGTAGCCTGTGCTGGCTTGAGGGGGCAGGTTGGTAGGGTGGTGTGGTTCTCTGTAGCCCGTTGGTTGGGTAGCCTGTGCTGGCGTGAGGGGGCAGGTTGGTAGGGTGGTGTGGTTATCTGTAGCCCGTTGGTTGGGTAGCCTGTGCTGGCGTGAGGGGGCAGGTTGGTAGGGTGGAGTGGTTCTCTGTAGCCCGTTGGTTGGGTAGCCTGTGCTGGCGTGAGGGGGCAGGTTAGTAGGGTGGTGTGGTTCTCTGTAGCCCGTTGGTTGGGTAGCCTGTGCTGGCGTGAGGGGGCAGGTTGGTAGGGTGGTGTGGTTCTCTGTAGCCTGTTGATTGGGTAGCCTGTGCTGGCGTGAGGGGGCTGACCTTCCGGGTGAAGGGTGCTTGTGATGATGCTAGGGTAGCAACCACCTGCGCGAGGAATTTTGATTTCTTGAATCGGTGCATGGTTATATGTAGCCTGTTGGTTGGGTAGCCTATGCTGGCATGAGGGGGCTGACCTCCTGGGTGAAGGGTGCTAGTGCTGAAGCCTGGGTACCCGCCACCTGCGTAAGTAATTTTGATTTTTTGAATTGTTGCATGATTCTCTGTAGCCTGTTGGTGTGAGGGTTGACCTCCTGGGTGAAGGGTGCTTGTGCTGATGCCTGGGTAGCCACCACCTGTGTGAGGATTTCTGTTGTTTAATGGTTTTCTGTAGCCTGTTGGTAGGGTAGCCTGAGTTAGCGTGAGGGGGCTGACCGCCTGAGTGAATGGTGCTTGTGCTGATGCTGGGGTAGCCACCACCTGTAATGTTGAGAGTATGTTATTACAGTCTGGGGGTAGACAAATAGGCTCAGGGACTTAGCCAACCATGATATGAGGAGAGGCTTGAACGGGGAAAAAGACTGGTCATTTATTTGTAATGCCAAAGACAGCGAGCAGCCAAATTGCTGGCTGAAGCTGTGTAACTCAGTTGAGGTTCAAGTTCAAGTCAAGTTCAAGTCAAGTTCAAGTCGAAAGACTGGTCAGCTCACCTGTATGAGGAGGAGCTCCAAACGCACCACCTCCCTGTCGTGTACCAGCACTGCCTAGTATACCACCATACACTTCCATCTGGCGACATTTTTCCCTGGATAGAAAAAAGGAGATGAGGTGACCGGGAGGATGAAAGTAAGGAAGCAGGAAATATATTATCATCATCATCATCATCATCACCACCACCCTCAGGGCCTGGTAACTTCGAGCTGGATGGAAAAAAGGAGATAAGGTGACTATGAGGATGATTGCGACCATTCAGCAAAGACTGGTGCACAAAGTTCCGCTGTTTTTCTTGTGGGATGCGTCGCAATTCTGTCACTGCGTGGCGACGCATGGGATCCGGCTATACATGGAAAATTCCTCCCCCCTTTGTACCCCTCGGGGTTTGAGGGGCAGCGCGTCGCACTAGGGTCGCACTGAGTAGCTCACTTTGCAACACATTGCAAGAAAAAGTACATATATCCCACTATTCTTTTAGCACACTCACATGTAGGGAACGGCAATATGATATCATATGATGCCGGCAGTCTGACCAGGCTAAAGTTACCATTTATGTACAATATCATATGATGAAATTTGTATGATATCATAAAATATCATACTCACCTTTTGTCAACGTCATATGATATGCCGGTCCGTACTTACGTGTCTACCTTTTGGGCGGAGCCCCTCTTCAAGGGGACGGAAGCCCCCAGGGTTACCCCGTTGTCCGTTTGTCCGTGCGACCGACCGACCGACCGACCGAAAATTGAAGCCTGACACGTCAGCCAAGTAACTGGCTTCAGTCAGTCCGTTGCCACCTTTCGTTCCGTTGCCAACACACTCCGCCGATTTTCCGTGTTGCTTGCGGCGCTGCATGGGACTTGGCAGCCTTGCTTTTTTGGGCGGATCCTTACCTCATGGGGGGCTGCGGGGGGGGGGGGGGGGGGGGGGGGGGGGGGGGGGGCTGGGCCCCCCAGAGTAACCCTGTTGTCTGTTCGACTGACTGCACCCCGCAGTTGAAGCATGCCATGACAGTCAACTGTTAAATCGATTGACTAACTAAATAGTCTACTATATTTCAGTGCTCATCGAGCCTTTTTTCATCAATGCGGGAGCAGTTTTGTCAGTTAGATCAGCTTCGCAACTTGATTCGTATAACTATTAGTGTAACCATACGCGAAAAAAAGTCGCGACCTCTGAAACTTCTGAGGCTTGACACGAAATATCGAGGCGTCTCCAAGTAGTCGATTGGGTTTCTAATAACTCAAATTGCATTCATTATCTAAGCGCTTGATGCGCAAATGTATGTTACATCATAAGGTTCCCGCCTTTACATTTCATGTCATGATTGCTTCACGAGGGAGGCTAAAATATAATTAATCGCAAGTCGCACCCTAAATTCCCGCCATAACTTGCTTCTATCCCTGCACAACCTGAATACTTAGAAATAAAAAGGAACTGTGTACAAGCGACCCCAGCGCGGCTAAGCTATGACTATTCGTCTACCAAAGATGACGCAATTTAGACTCACGAAGAGTAGGGTCCGTTCGGCAAGGGTCAGTCAGCAAGGGTCCCTTCTCTACTGCTAATACAAGCAATAATGGAACCTACTTCAAGATTACGGCTACGGAGGACGAGACCAGGACTGAGTTTGTTACTGTCCAAGGTTCTCATAGCCTGCTCGGCCACCACGTTCACGGTGCAGCGTTGTCATCCTAGCTCGATCATAGCACACCATAAGCTCGGCAAGCTCATCCCGCAGTCGCACCACCTGTTCATGACAAGGACCCATACACACCCATGCATAGCCATTCACACTCATGCACACCCATGCATACCAATACACCCATGCATATGCTATCATTACCTGAGTGCCGCGTTATCATCTGAGGCGCGATCATAGCGCACCATGAGCTCAGCAAGCTCATCCCGCAGTCGCACCACCTCATCCATGGCTAGGACAGAGTCGCCAATCTCTTCAACTTGACGGCGCACCTCTGTCTGCAGGCGGGTGTGCTTGGCCACCAACATGTGGTAAGCCGGCAGGGGGACAGAGCCTTCAAGCTCCCTGAGAAAGAGGTCCGTGGTGTCATGAGTAGTTTTGAGCTGGATTGTGTAGGATTGAGCAGATTTGAGCATGATTGAGCAGGGTAGACCATGATTGAGTAGGTGTGAGCATGATCGAGTAGGTTTGGGCAGGTTTGAATAGTCTTGAGGACGTTTGAGGAGTCCTGAGTGTGTATGTGTGTGTTTCAGGATGCTTTCAGTGTTTCAGGATGCTTTCAGGAGCTTTCAGGATGTTTTCAGTGTTTCAGGATGCTTTCAGGAGAGATTTTAGGATATCTGGTAAGGTTTGAGGGTACATGATAGTGATTCAGAAGATGTGAGGTGTATGAACTAAGGGAAGAGGAAATAGTCATAGGCATGGCTTTTAGGGTGCCTCCGTTGATATGACCTTTCCTAGTCGCATCATGCATACATACCCATCTACCTACCAACATGCATGGTTTCGTGTGATTACTACCAACTACCAACTGCCTACCCACAACAAACTACGGGATTACTACCACCTACCAAAAATCCTGGGTCAAGGGATTACCTGAATAATTGAGCCACTCTTCGAGAGGACTGGTCCCCAGTGGCCTCAAGCCATCGCATACGTGCTCGGCAAGTGGACCCGATGTCCCTCACCTCCTCTTCAAGCTCATCGACGCGTTCACTGGCGGCTTTTTCACCCATTATACTGCCCTCCAGTTCCCTCACAATCTTGGAGTGTTTGATCTGCACAGATTGGGTGTTGAATGTTGTTTTCTCCCGCAACAGCAACCACAAGATCTGCATTTGTAACGGAGTGTTTCACCCAAAGTGTTTCAACCAAAATGTGTTTCCCCCATTATACTGCCCTCCAGTTCCCAGACAATCTTGGCGTGTTTAATCTGCACATAATGGGTGTTGGAATATTTCATCCAAAGTGTTTTGAAAAGGTAAATAATGATGTTTTTATATACCCATAATGCTAACCTCCAGTTCCCAGACAATCTTGGCGTGTTTAATCTGCACAGAATGGGTGTTGGAGTGTTACACCTAAGTGTTTCAACCAAAACGTGTTTCACCCATAATGCTACCCTCTATTTCCCTGACAATCCTGGAGTGTATAATCTGCACAGAATTGGTGTTGGAGTGTTTCACCCAAAGTATGTAAACAAAAATGTTTTTATGTGCCAACACATATACAGCTATATAAGAATGTTTTTATATACAGCTATATCAAAATGTGTATTATACTTCAGGTGCATGGGAAAAGGAAAAAATACGTGTTAACTGTCTACTGGAAATGTCTGTGAACTGCCTATCTTTGTGATTGCCTTTTGCGCTCATGATTGTGGTGAAGGAGCTCTTCAAGTGCATGGGTAAAGGAGGTCGTACCTGTTGACATGGAAATGTCTGTGAACTGCCTGCACCCTTGTGATTGCACTCTGTGCTCATGATTGTGGTGCAGGGGCATTTCAAGTGCATGGGTGAAGGTGGTCATGCCTGTTGACATGGAAATGTCTATGAGCTGCCTACACCCTTGTGATTGCCCTCTGTGCTCATGATTGTGGTGCAGGAGCTCTTCAAGTGCATGGATAAAGGAAGTAATGCCTGTAGACATGGAAATGTCTATGAACTGCCTACTCCCTTGTGATTGCACTCTTTGCTCATGATTGTGGTGCAGGAGCATTTCAGGTGCATGGGTAAAGGAGGTCTTGCCTGTTGACAAGGAAATGTCTGTGCACTGCCTACACCCTTGTGACTGCCCTCTGTGCCTATGATTGTGGTGCAAGAGCACTTCAAGTGCATGGGTAAAGGAAGTAATGCTTGTTGACATGGAAATGTCTGTGAACTGCCTACACCTTGTGATTGTTTTCTGCACTCATCATTGTGGTGCAGGAGTACGACCTCTCTTTACTCCGTCAGCAGATGGCTGATATATGTTGTTGACAGAGATTTGCATTACGATGGATTATCGTCATAGGCAATAGTCATAGATTTGGTGTTAAGGTAGCAAACAGGTTTGGCCCAAACGTGGTTATTTTCAAGTTAGCGATCGCTCTAGGTCGGGGGGGGATAAAAGCTCTGATCTGAAGAGGGGGGGGGGGGGGATTTTCCTTACTCTATATAGCGATCGGTAGGTTTGACCCCGTTACAGCGGAATTATCGCTATAAAAAGTAAAAAAACAGTTTTTTTGTTTGCCCTGTATGGCCCTAAAAAGCTAACAAAAGCTATAGAAGCTAAAAAAAACACTAAAACGCTGTCGCTGGAGGAGGCCTAAAACCATAAAGCTAGAAATAAAACTTTCAGATTTGAAAAATAAATCAACGGAGGGGGGGAGGGGGGGGGGGGGGGGAGAGAGCTCTGATCTAAAAACAATTTACATACCTGTACAAGAGCCATCCTTCGGACCGTGCCAATGTACTCCTTTTGGATGTCAGTCGTTGTATGTGCATTGGACACAGCCTCCAGACCGCGTGTCAGCTCGTTAGTGGATGCCTTGTAGCCGTCAGCATCCTCTTGCAACTTCTTAATCTGCAATGGCACGTTGCAAGGGGCTTAAGAGAGGGTATGTTTCTTACAGGTATGTGTATGCATGTGTATGGGTATGGGTATGTTGCTTACGGGTATGTGTATGCATGGGTATGGGTATGCATGGGTATGGGTATGCATGGGTATGGGTATGCATGGGCATGTAGTGTACATTAAGTGTAATGTAGTGTATAGTAAGGGTACAGCAAATGTATAGTAAGCTGCAGAAGTATGCACGAGCGGCAGTCATACATGACAGGAAACAAGCAAACAGTGCAAGTAAAGATTTGGGGTATTCATCTCAAGGATAAAGCGCAGACATACCCTATTGATCTGACCCTCTTTTCATTGGCAAGTCGTTAAACTGTCGGTATAGAGACCAAACATTTCTATAATCGGTCTGAGTTCGAACCCTGTCACACTCCCAAGATGCCGTGGGTATTGCACGGGGGGAATTATTGTATTTTGCAGACGGTTATACGCTGAATTGCCGGTGTATAGAACCTTGTAACATTTTTCTTCTTCTTCTTACCCTCTTCTCCATTATCCTCTTCTCGACCTTCCACGCCCCGAGCGAAGTTGCGTAGTCTCGGTACACCATCTTCACTTGGTCGCTGAAAGTTTGCATCTTGGTGGCATGTCTGCGAGGAGATCAGAGAGCGGCAGCAGGCGTGAGGAAGAAGGAGAAGGAGGAAAAGGATATGGAGAAGAAGGAGGAGGAGGAGGAGAAAGAGGAGAAGAAGGAGAGGGGGAGAAGGAAGAGGAGCAGGGGAAGGATGGAGGCGACATTAGAGTCCATGCCTACTTAGGATCCTACCTGTTGCACGCCTCATTCATCTCTGCCAGCTCCCGCTCCCTAGCTGCTAACTCCTCCAGGCAGTACACAAGCTGCTCCTTAAGGCTGCTGTTCTCAGATCCAAGATCCTCGTAGTCAGAGCGGGGAATGTAGTCTGTGTGATGGTATTGAGCAGGGGTGTGTGTGGTGGGTAATGTAGTCTGTGCAATGTATTGGGCAGGGTGTGTGGGGTGGTTATTGTATTGTGTTGTATTGTGGTGGGGGATGTAGTCTGTGTGATGGTATTGGAGCCATGTTACCAAGTTCAAGTTCAAGTATTAGGCAGGATTGGAAAGGTGTCAAACTCATAGTCAGCGCGGGGAATGTAGTCTGTGAGATGGTATTGGAGCCATGTTACCAAGTTCAAGTTCAAGTATTGGGCAGGACTGGAAAGGTGTCAAACTCATAGTCAGCGTGGGGAATGTAGTCTGTGCGGGGGAAAACGACAGGGTGGGTGTGGTGGGTATTGGGCAGGGTGTGCGTGGTATTTCATCCTCCATTTTTAGCCCTTCCTGGCACCATCACACCTCCCTGTTAACCCTGGACTGTAACATAATGACATCAATACTTGGATTGTAGGAGCTGACAGGGAACAAGCATTTTTGTTAGCCCTTCCTGTCACCATCAAATCTTCCTGCCACCCCTGGACTGCAACATCGATACATGGATTGAATGAGCTGAAGGGGAACAATCATTTGTTTAGTCATTTCTGGCACCATCACACCTCCCTCTTACTCCTGGACTGTAACATTATTACACCAATACATGGATTGAATGAGCTGAAGGGGAACAATCATTTGTTTAGTCCTTTCTGGCCCCATCACACCTCCCTCTTACTCCTGGACTGTAACATTATTACACCAATACATGGATTGAATGAGCTGAAGGGGAACAAGTAAGCATGCTTGAGCTTACCTGCCATCCGGTCACGGTTGGTTAAGTCCCTTTAGCCTACCCCTGAACTGTAACATAAATACATACATATATACATTTAGGTGTCAAGTTGCAAGCAAGATCAGAAAGTGCAACAATCAGATATGCGCCCAAGGTGCTCGTATCAGTACAAGGGATCATCAAAACATAGATCGCAGGAGCTGAAAGGGAACAAGCATGCAAGCTTGAGCTTACCTGCCATCCTGTCCTTAGTTGGCACGCCGTATTTACGCTCCAACTCATCTCGCTGTGAAATCAAAGACTTGATGTTCTCATCGCGCTGAATCACGTCAACCTGGAACAGGTCGCAAGAATTGGGCAGTTGGGCAGAGTTGGGCAGTTGGGCTGAGTTGGGCAGTTGAGCAGAGTTGGGCAGTTATGCAGACAGGGATGTGTATGTATGTATGTATGTATGTATGTATGTATGTATGTATGTATGTATGTATGTTTGTATGTATGTATGTATGTATGCATGCATGCATGTATGTATGTATGTATGTATGTATGTATGTATGTATGTATGTATGTATGTATGTATGTATGTATGTTAATATAGTCTAGGGGTAGGCTAAGTGAACTTGCCCAACCATGATATCAGGAGAGGTTAAATAGAAAAGGTACTGATGAAATGAAGCCAAAACAATAGTTATACCAACGGAGGTCCTGAGTTCGCGCTACAGTGATAAATGGAGGGATGGTAGCAGCTGGCGGAGCATAGTGTTGCTACCGGGCTGAGTTGGGTTTGGTTGACTTGTTTTGGGTTTTATTTGGGTTTTATTTGGGTTTAGTTCAGGTTTTGTTTGAATTTGGTCTGGGTTTGATTTAAGTTTGATAAATGAAGGGATGGTAGCAGTTGGCGGAGCATAGTGTTGCTGTTTCTTTTTTGGGCTACGCGTAGCAGCTTCCACACAGCTCCACAAGCCAGCCAATCCCGAAGTTTTCAGCTGCATGTGAATGCCCTGTATGTCAGCTTTCATGCACATTAGGTTGCTTCAGATTTGGCCCAAGGACAGGAAAATGGAGCTGCCTAGAAGCTGCTAGACATAGCCCAAATAAAAAAACAGAGCATAGTGTTGCTGCAAACCAGAAACAGGTCCAGAACCTGTAACCGATAGCACATAGCTTTTCTTTTCGGCTACAAGCAGCAGCTTCCTGAGCCAGCCACTGGGCCAAGCTCCAGTACTTCACTGCTTATTTGGGGGGCTTCTAGACATATCTCTTTACCAGTCCTTGAGCCAAACCTGGAGCTAACAAGTGCTTCTGAAAGCTGAAATGACAAGCATTCTCATGCAGCTTCAAGCACTGGGTTTGACCCATTGGATGGCTATTAAAGCTAGCGGGAAGCTGCCACTAGCAGCAAAATATGAAACAATGTCACTGCCAACAGCATCAGCAAGTAAGTTGGCATCCCCATGGACTGGCTCTCACTTTTTGAATGTGCGAGTACACGATGTGGTGTGGCGTGGTGTGAGGTGTGGTGTGGCTCTATGACACATACATTAGGTCGCGCATACCAGAATTCATACGCAACACAGCTGCTCGCCTTAATATCTACAACCTGTCAAGCCAGCTCCCGGAATCGCTCCCTTACCTCACCTGCCACAGAACATCCCCATCAACTGGCTCTAGGACACATACATTAAGTCGCACATACTACAATATATTTGAAACACAGCTGCTCACCTGCAAAACCTGCTCACCTGCTAAAATTAATTTATCACTTGAAGATCTGCAACCTGTAGAGCCAGCAAAAACTGCTCACCTGCTCACAAACCTGCATACATGCTAAACAACCTGCTCACCTGCTCACAAACCTGCATACATGCTAAACAACCTGCTCACCTGCTCAAGAACCCTGCTCACCTACTCACCGACCTTCAAAAAAACAACTGCTCACCTGCTAAACAAACTGATCACTCGAACATCTGCAACCTGTAGAGCCAGCAAAGCCTTCTCACCTGCTCAAAAACTCTGCTCACCAACTGACCTGCAACGCACAACTGCTCACCTGCTCAAAAACTCTGCTCACCAACTGACCTGCAACACACAACTGCTCACCTGCTCAAAAACTCTGCTCACCAACTGACCTGCAACACACAACTGCTCACCTGCTCAAAAATCCTGCTCACCTCTGCTCACCTACTCAAAAACCCTGCTCATCTACTCACCAACCTGCAAAACACAACTGCTCACCTGCTAAAATCAATTGATCACTCAAAGATCTGCAACCTGTTGCGCCAATAAAGCCCTGCTCGCCTGCAAAACACGACTGCAAACCTACTCAATTACAAAACACAACAGGTCACCTGCTAACAACAACTGATCACTTCAAGATCTGCAACCTGTATAGCGAGCAAAATCTACCTGCTCACCTGCTCAAAAAACTGCTCACCAACTGACCTGCAAAACACAGCTGCTCACCTGCAGATCAGCAACTGCTCACTCAAAGATCTGCAACCTGCAGAGCCTACAAAGCCCTGCTCGCCTGCAAAACACGACTGCTAACCTACTCAATTACAAAACACAACAGATCACCTGCTAACAACAACTGATCACTTCATGATCTGCAACCTGTATAGCCAGCAAAATCTACCTGCTCACCTGCTCAAAAACCTGCTCACCAACTGACCTGCAAAACACAACTGCTCACCTGCAGATCAGCAACTGATCACTCAAAGATCTGCAACCTGCAGAGCCTACAAAGCCCTGCTCGCCTGCAAAACACGACTGCTAACCTATTCAATTACAAAACACAACAGATCACCAGCTAACAACAACTGATCACTTCAAGATATGCAACCTGTATAGCCAGCAAAATCTACCTGCTCACCTGCTCAAAAACCTGCTCACCAACTGACCTGCAAAAACACAACTGCTCACCTGCAGATCAGCAACTGCTCACTCGAAGATCTGCAACCTGTAGCGCCAACAAAGCCCTGCTTGCCTGCAAAAACCCTACTCACCAGCAAAACACGACTGCTAACATACTCAAGTGCAAAACACAACAGCTCACCTGTAGATGAGCAACCAAGTGATCACTCGAAGATCTGCAACCTGTAGCGCCAACAAAGCCCTGCTTGCCTGCAAAACCCTACTCACCAGCAAAACACGACTGCTAACCCACTCAAGTGCAAAACACAACAGCGCACCTGGAGATCAGCAACCTGCCGAGCCAGCTCCCTCAATCTCTCCCTCAGCTCATCTGCCACAGCATCAGCAAGGAAGTTGGCGTCGCCATCCACTGGCTCTATGTTGCCGCCGCCGCCGCCCCCTCCATGCGCTTTGCTCCTCGGACCAGGACTGGGCGGTCCAGCAGCTTGCACGTCCGAAAGCATGGCATCGATTTCGTTCACTGCGTCGGATAGCTGCTTGTGGATGCCATCCACTGAACGCCGGTACTCAGGGTTAGCGTTCACGTTGTGCTTCTCGCCTGCGAGTTAGGCAAGAGCATGGTAAAGTAGATCAGTAGAATGCTATTTGCTTTGCTCTGCTTTGCAATAGACTGGGTTTGCATCAACGCTGTCCTTATCGCCTGCGTGTTAGGCAAGAGCATGGTTACAAAGCTCAGTAGAATGCTATTTGCTTTGCTTTGATCAAAATGCGGTGCTCAGGGTTTGCATTCACGTTGTGCTTCTCACCTGCCTTTTAGGCAAGAGCATGGTAAAGGAGTTCAGTAGAATGCTATTTGCTTTGCTATGATCAAAATGTGGTACTCAGGGTTTGCATTCACGTTGTGCTTCTCACCTGCGTGTTAGGCAAGATCATGGTAAAGGAAATGGATAAATAGTACGCTCTAATACGAGGTGTAAGTTGAGGGAGGCAGCCAGTTGCTTGCACTGGGGCCGCCCACTAGCATGGTAAAGAAGTTCGGTAGACTGCTATTTGCTTTTCTTTGCTCGGCTTTGCGGTAGTCTGGTTTTAATCTCAAGCCTATCAGCCTACCAGCATATCCAGGTCAGGACCCAAAGGCCTGAGCTAAGAGGCTATGTCTATCCCACCCACACCCGAGATGCAGAACTGGCATCAACAACCAGGCCACATAACCCCAATGACCGGCAACAACACCCACCCAGCATCTTATCCAATGAGCAGAAGGCGGTGAGGGATTTGAGTAGCAAGGCCTTCAGGGACTCCAGCCCACCAACATGTCCAGGTCAGGACCCAAAGGCCTGAGCTAAGAGGCTATGTCTATCCCACCCACTCCTGAGATACAGAACCGACGTCAACAACCAGGCCACATAACCCCAATGACCGGCAACAACACCCACCCAGCATCTTATCCATTGAGCAGAGGGCGGTGAGGGATTTGAGTAACAAGACCTTCAGGGAATCCAACCCACCCGTCTACCCAGGTCAGGACCCAAAGGCCTGAGCTAAGAGGCTATGTCTATCCCACCCACTCCTGAGATACAGAACCGACGTCAACAACCAGGCCCAATAACCCCAATGACCGGCAACGACACCCACCCAGCATCTTATCCATTGCGCGGAGAGCGGTGAGAGATTTGAGTAGCAAGGCCTTCAGGGACTCCAGCCGAGCTGGCCTCACGGGTCCCATGCCGCCGCCTCCACCAACTATAGCTCCGAGGCCACCCATGCCTAGCAGAGATCCCACAGGGTCGAATTCAGAGAGGACAGGACGCATGGCCGGAGGGATGTCCGCAAAGGCCATGATTTCAGATAGGCGGACTTGGAGGAAGTCAATCTGTTGGAGAGGGGGGAGGAGGGGTTTTGAGTGGTGTGGTGTGGGGTGGGGTGGTATGGTGTGGTGTGGTGTGGTTTGGTGTGGGGTGGCATGGTGTGGTATGGGGTAGTGTGGTGTGGTATGGTGTGGGGTGGGGTGGTATGGTGTGGGGTGGTATGGTGTGGTGTGGTATGGTGTGGTGTGGTATGGTGTGGGGTGGTATGGTGTGGGGTGGGGTGGTGTGGTGTGGGGTGGTGTTTTATGCCACCCTCTACATGCAGGCAGACTTGGAGGAAGTCGATATGTTTATGAGATTGGGGTAGCAGGGGTTTTGAGTGGTGTGGTGTGGTGTGGCGTGGGGTAGCGTGGTGTGGTGTTGCATGGCACCCTCTATTGGAAGTTTGCCTTCCTTTTGACAACAATTGTATTCCTTATGAAATTTATGATCTGCCTGGAAATAAAATGTTGTCCCATATTGCCACCCACAGCCCCCCCCCCCCCCCCCCCCCCCCCCCCACACACACACACACACCACCACCACCACCACCACCACACACACACACCACTGTCACCCCCCCAACAACAACAACCACCACACACACATACACACAAACCACCACTGTCACTGTCATGTTGTCCCATCTTGCCACCCACAGATGTGTCTCTGTCGTTGGAGTAATTTGTATTCCGTTTGGATGGTCTGACTTGCCTGGGAAGAAGTGTGTTGTCCCCATCGTGCCACCCACAGCAGGAGGTTTGCCTCCCTTTTGACAGCAATTGTATTCCTCTTAAAATTTCTGATAGAACTGGAAAGAAGTGTTTGTCCCCATCAAACCACCCACAACAGGAGGTTTGCCTCCCTTTTGACAGCAACTGTATTCCTTTTTAATTTTCTGATCGAACTGGAAAGAAGTGTTTGCCCCCATAATACCACCCAGTAAAGGAGGACTTCCCTTACAACACCCTACACCCTTCCCCACCCCAAAGCTTGTCCAGAGAAAGGCTGAAGCCCTAAGTTTCCCCCGTGTCTCTCTCCGCTGTCTCTCCGTCTCTCGATGCCTCCGTCTGTCCAGGCGTTTGAACAATACCGGGCACCTCCGCACCCAAACGTTTGGCTCATGGTTGGAGTGTGCCTGACTTGAGTCACGTGAACTAGCTGCGCAATAAAACAAGTGCCTCACCCCCTGCTGAAGCTGGTCAACCATTTTTGTGTCAGGGCAGTATCCGATTTGACTGGAAATAAGTGGTGGTCCCCATCAGGCCGCCCACTTCAGGAGAAGTGCCCCACTGCCCCACCCTCTGCTGCAGCTGGTTACCAGAGAAACATCGCTGTTGCGACTGTGCTTGATCTCGCTTATTCTTTGTGTCGGTACAGTATCTGTTTTGCCTGGAAAGAAATTCCGACCGCATCTGGACACCCACTACACTCACTACACCCTCATCAGCAGATGGACATCCTGAGATGCATCGCTGTTTCGACCGTGCTTGATCTCATTCATGTTTCATGTCAGTTGGGTATCTGTTTTGCCTGGAAAGAAGTTCTGAGCCCATCTTGCCACCCACTACACCCTCTGCGGCAGCTGGACAGCCAGAGATGATATGCTGTTGCGTCCGTGCTTGATCTCGCATATTCATTGTGTCGGTGCAGTACCTTTTTGTCAGGAAAGAAGTTCTGACCCCATCGTGCCTCCCACTTCACCCTGCCCCACCCCCTGCTGCAGCCAGTCAACCATAGAGGCATCAGTGTTGCGACTGTGCTTGATCTCACTAATGTTTCGTGGCTGTTGGGTATCTGTTTTGCCTGGAAAGAAGTTCTGACCCCATCGTGCCTCCCACTTCACCCTGCCCCTCCCCCTGCTGCAGCCAGTCAACCATAGAGGCATCAGTGTTGCGACTGTGCTTGATCTCACTAGTGTTTCGTGGCTGTTGGGTATCTGTTTTGCCTGGAAAGAAGTTCTGACCCCATCGTGTCTCCCACTTCACCCTGCCCCTCCCCCTGCTGCTGCCAGTCAACCATAGAGGCATCAGTGTTGCGACCGCGCCTGATCTCACTAATGTTTCGTGTCAGTTGGGTATCTGTTTTGCCTGGAAAGAAGTTCTGACTCCATCGTGCCTCCCACTACACCCACACCCACTACACCATGCCTCCCCATCTGCTGCAGCTGGTCAACCAGAGTTGATCATGCTGAGACAGGTCAGGCATCAGTGTTGAGTCCGTGCTTGATCTCGTTATTTTCCTGTGTCAGTTCGGTATCTGTTTTGCCTGAAAATAAGTTCTGACCCCATCGTGCCACCCACTAAAACCTGCACACCCACTACACCCACATCCACTACACCCACTTCGACCACCCCCTCCACAACCACTACGCCCACCCCCTCCACAACCACTACGCCCACCCCCTCCATAACCACTACGCCCACCCCCTCCACAACCTCTACGCCCACCCCCTCCACAACCACTACGCCCACCCCCTCCAAAACCCCTACGTCCACCCCCTCCACACCACTACGCACCCCTCCACAACCACTCGCCCACCCCCTCCAAACCACTCGCCACCCCCTCCACCACCTCTACGCCCACCCACCTTCCCACAACCATACGCCCACCCCCCACCACCTCTACGCCCCCCTCCACACCACTACGCCCCACCCTCAAACACTCCGCCCACCCCTCACAACCTCTAGCCCACCCCCTCCCACAACACTACGCCCCCCACCCCTCCATAACCCACTACCACCCCTCCAAACCACTACGCCCACCCCTCCCAACCAATACGCCCACCCCCTCATAACACTACGCCCACCCCCTCCAACAACCTCTCCGCCCACCCCTCCACATAAAACCACTTACGCCCACCCCCTCCATAACCACTACGCCCACCCCCTCCACAACCTCTACGCCCACCCCCTCCACAACCACTACGCCACCCCCTCCATAACCACTACGCCCACCCCCTCCACAACCACTACGCCCACCCCTCCACAACCACTACGCCCACCCCCTCCACAACCACTACGCCCACCCCCTCCCCTCCCACTATGACCACCCCCTCCACACCCACAACGCCCACCCCCACTACACCCTTCCTCACCCTCTGCTGCAGCTGGTCAACCAGAGAAGCATCAATGTTGCGACCGTGCTTGATCTCGTCCACAAACTCCTCCACCAGCAGGAGCTGGTTGGGCGACAGACCCATTTCTAGAGCGTGCTGGCCATGGTACTTGGCCCTGAACTTGAGCTCCATACGCAGCTTGCGGCGCTCCTCTTCTAGATCAGCCACCTGCAGGAATCAAGAATGAGCATATGAAGTTGACAGACATATAACGGTTAGGCGACATGCCCATCTCCAAGGCATGGTGGCCATGGTACTTGGCCCTGAACTTTAGCTCCATACGCAGCTTGCGGCGCCCCTCCTCCAGATCAGCCACCTGAAGGAATCAAGAAAAGGGCATGTAAAGGAGCTGGTTCGGTGACAGACCCATCTCCAGGGCGTGTTGGCCATGGTACTTAGCCCTGAACTTGAGCTCCATATGCAGCTTGCGGCGCTCCTCTTCTAGGTCAGCCACCTGAAGGTTTTAAAACATAAAAATGTAATGCAAAGACCATGTTTCGTGTTTTTTTACCGAAGTCGATCAACCAGGACAGTACCAACAGCCGAGGGAACTAAAAAACTTCAAAACTGCAGGTACCTGCAAAACCGTAAAACTGGAAGGAACTGCAGGTAACTGCGAAGCTGTAAAACTGGAAACCCCGAACCGCAAGGAACTACAAAAACTGCAGCTGAGGTAAATGCAAAAACTGCAAGCAAAAAAAACATACCTGGCGCTCCAAGAGTGCAATCAGCGTGCGAAGCTGTGCATTAAGCGAGCGAAGACCCTGTTGCGTGTTTTGTCCGGAGTAGATCATCCGGGACAGTACCAACAGCCGAAAAATGTCATGATAACGCCTGGTGGGGCGCGGTGTTATGGGAGCCCGTCGTACGCGGGTGGGGAGCGGTCTCCTACCTCAACTGGACAAGCTACCATCGTGGTTGACAACAACCTGCAACGCCAAGAGCGACCGAAGGGGACCAACAGCCGAGGGAACTTAAAAAACTGCAAAAACTGCAGGGAACTGCGAAATCCTAAAACCCTGTTTCGTGTTTTGTCAAGTGTTGATCATTGAGGACAATAACGACAGCCGAGGGAACTAAACAAGTGAACTGCAAAAAACCAAACATGCAAGGAACTGCAAAAACTGCAGCTAGGGGAACTGCAAAAACTGCAAGCAAAAACTGCAAGCAAAAAAAAGCATACCTGACGTTCCAAGAGTGCATTCAGCGAACGAAGCTGTGCGATCTGTGCCTCTTTTTGCATCCGGACATCTTTGATGTCCACTACCGCACCCTCCTCAACGCCCGCCTTCCTGCGCAGCGTCGTATTCTCATCGCTGAGGTCCTCCACTTTGACAGACAGCTTGTTGATCTGCTGGACCAGGTTGCGAACGCGGCCCTCCTCCTTGTGCAAGGCATCCTTCAGGGCGTGTATCTCCTCCACTGCTTGAGGCAGACCGTACACGCCCTGCTCATAGTCCCTGCGTGGGTGGGGTGGAGGTGGGGGTGGGGTGTGTGCGCTAAGTCCTTGGTTGTGTGTGTGTGTTGGTGTGTGGGGGTGTGTGAGTGCGGGTGGGGGGGGTGTTGGTGGGTCACAGCCCGTACACGCCCTGCTCATAGTCCCAGCGTGGGTAGGGTGGGGTGGGGGTGGGGATGGGGGGTGTGCTCCAAGTCCCTGGTTGTGTGTTGGGGTGTGTTGGTGTGTGGGGGGGGACGAGTGCGGGTGGGTGTTGGTGGGTGGCAGCCCGTACACGCCCTGCTTGCAGTCCCTGTGTTGGGGTGGGGTGTTGGTGTTGATGGGTGGGTGGGTGGGTGGGTGGGTGGGGGGGGGGTAGTGTGTGAGTGTGTGATTGTTGTGAGTATATGCAAACTGAGCCTTTCCTGTTTCGGATGCGCTGACCCATCAAGTATTTTTCCATGTCAGCTAGGTTGCTCCTCAAATCCTCGTTCTTATTGTTGGTGGGTATGAAGGTGGTGGTTGAGGTGTGGGTGTGGTGGTGGGTGTGATGGTGGGTGGGTGAGTGTGAGTTTGTGAGTGTGTGATTCTTGTGGGTATATGCACACTGAGCCTTGCCTGTTTCGGATGCGCTGACCCATCAAGTCGTCTTCCATGTCAGCTTGGTTGCTCCTCAAATCCTCGTTCCCGTTGTTGGTGGGTATGAAGGTGGTGGTGGAGGTGTGGGTGTGGCGGTGGGTGGGTGAGTGTGAGTTTGTGAGTGTGTGATTCTTGAGGGTATATGCACACTGAGCCTTGCCTGTTTCGGATGCGCTGACCCATCAAGTCTTCCTCTAGGTCTGCTTGATTGCTCCTCAAATCCTCGTTCCCGTTCCGCTCGTCATCGAGTCGCTCTTGCAGGAACTCAACCTTCCGTTGGAGCCTGGTCATCTCATCGTGCTGCTTGGCCAGAGCGCGGTCGATCTCTGAGCCGGTGTCTTTCTCAAGCTGCTCGTAGGCCTCCAGGAGGAGCACCTGGTGGGTTGATGGCAGAGGGGGGGGCGATGGCAGTGGGTTGATGGCAGAGGGGGGGCGGTGGCGGTGGGTTGATGGCAGAGGGGGGGCGATGGCGGTGGGTTGATGGGCAAGGGGGGTGCAAGGGGGATGCGATGGCGGTGGCGGTGGGGGTGGCAGTGAGATTTCAGGCGGGGGGGATGGCGGTGGGGGTGACAGTGAGATTTCAGGCGGCGGGGGGGGGGGGGGGGGGGGGGGGAAGCAGATGGGGGGCGATAGCGGTGGGTTGATGGGCAAGGGCGATGCGATGGCGGTGGCAGTGGCAGTTAGATTTGAGGCGAGGTGTGTGTGTGTGTGTGTGTGTGTGTGTGTGTGCGGGGGGGGGGGGGGGAGGGAGTGGAGTGCAGTGCAGTGCAGTGCAGTAGACTGGAGAGTAAAGATTGGGGAGATTGAGCAGGTTGGAAAGAAAACACCAAGAGAAGAGTTGAGTAGCTGGCAGGGGGGGCTTCGGGGCAAGGGTAGGGTCGGGAGCAGGAATGGGGACAGGAACAACAGTGTGGTGTGGTGTGGCGTGGTGGTGTGGTGGGTTGATGGCAGAGGGGGGGCGATGGGGTCAGCTGTCGAGTGGTGTGGAGTGCAGCGGTGTGGAATGGTGTGGTGAGTGGTGAGTGGTGTGGTGAGTGGTGAATAGGGGCAGGGACAGTATGTTTACCTCTCGCTCCTTGGCTTCATTCAGGGCCTCCCTCAGCTCCTCCAAGTCCTCCTGAGCCTCGTCCATGTGTCCGCCAAAGCTTCGGGTGCTCCTGCGCCGGGGGTTACCCTTGGCATCACGGCGGAGGCCATCCAGCTGTGCACAGAAAGGCGTGTGTGTGTGTTTACAGTCTAGACGTTAGGTTAAGGCGAAGCGAAATTTCCCCAATAAGCTAAATAGAGCTGTGAACAGGAAGGTGTGAGCGGAATGTTGAGGAGGTGTTAAGGTGGAGGTGCGAAGGTGGGGAGAGATGCGAAGGTGGAGGTGCTAAGGTGGGGAGAGGTGCAAAGGTGGAGGAGCAAAGGTTGAGGTGTTTCCCAAGAGTGGCACTGCCTGGTAAACTTGTCCTTAAACTCGTCCAAGAGACCCATCACCAAGAGGCCCACCACCACAGGTGCTGCCCCAAATGCGCCGACAATGATGCCCCACCCTGATCTTGATAGCTGTAACCCACCTGTGCCACGAGACCTGCCCTCTCCTCCTCTCAGGAGTGGTACTGCCTGGTAAACTTGTTCTTAA
This sequence comes from Chlamydomonas sp. ICE-L, assembly GCA_013435795.1. Lineage (NCBI taxonomy): Eukaryota > Viridiplantae > Chlorophyta > Chlorophyceae > Chlamydomonadales > Chlamydomonadaceae > Chlamydomonas > Chlamydomonas sp. ICE-L. Next base: position 13,771,983 of record JACBWV010000364.1, read on the forward strand.
ACTCTTTCAAGAGGCCCATCACCAAGAGGCCCACCACCATGGGTGCTTCCCCACATGCGCCGATAATGGTGCCCCACATGCGCCGACAATGGTGCCCCACCCTGATCTTGATAGCTGCAACCCACCTGTGCCACGAGACCTGCCCTCTCCTCCTCCCAGGAGTGGTACTGCCTGGTAAACTTGTTCTTAAACTCTTTCAAGAGACCCATCACCAAGAGGTCCACCACCACAGGTGCTGCCCCAAATGCGCCGACAATGATGCCCCACCCCTGATCTTGATAACTGTAACCCACCTGTGCCACGAGACCTGCCCTCTCCTCCTCCCAAGAGTGGTACTGCCTGGTAAACTTGTTCTCAAATTCCTCCAACAGACCCATCTTCTCCGCAACCTCTGCTCGAAGCTCCTCCTGAATGGAGAGTAGATCCGCCTTCTCCTGGACGATCATTTCCATGCGAGTCTCGAACTCACACTCCCTTGCCTTCAGCTCACGAGACTGCTCCACTAGAAACACGATCTTCTCCGACACCTGCGGGCATCAGGATATTGTGAAATGGCGTTGTGGAATCAGGACATTGTGAACTAACTCTCCCTTGCCCTCAACACACTAGACTGCTCCTTAGAAACACGATCTTCACCGGCACCTGCGGAGATCAGGATATTGTGAAATGGCCCCAGGGCATTGTGAAATGGCGTCGTGGAATCAGGACATTGTGAACTCGCTCTCCCTTGCCTTCAGCTAACGAAACTGCTCCACTAGAAACACGATATTCTCCGGCACCTCGGGACATCAGAGGATTACCAGCATGAAACAAAACAGTAAGTACCCGCAGTCTTGGCCTACGGCAAGACTAGGCAGTGCAAGAAGCAGAATGAACAAAGCAGGTATGCGCCCAAGGTGCTCGTATCAATGAGGCCTGGTTGTGTAGTCTGCAGGCGCAGGGTACAGGTTCACCAGCAGACAGGAACAACAAACATTCAAGTGACGAGTTGCAGGCAAGATCAGGCACTTCAACAAGCAGAATGCACAAAGCAGGAACAACATACAACACAAATGCTATGTATGATGTATGCATGTTACAGTCCAGGGGTAAGCCAAACAGGCTAAAGGGACTTGCCCAACCGTGTAGGAAGGGCTTAAAAAGAAAAAACACTGATGAACTGAACCCCAAACAATTGTTTAACCAACGGGGGCCATGAGTTCGTGCTACAGTGATAATATAATTCTACAACATTATGAACACAGTATGAACATCAAAGGTGCTCTCAAGAGTGTGGGTGCTTACAAAAACACATTCAACCTCAAGCAGGGTACAAAAGGACTGCTATATGTAACATGAGGGTGGTTACCATAGTCGTGTGAGTACGATATTTGGAAATATCGTGCGGTGCCCACCTGGGAAAGATCGTTATTGTCATAGATCGTTATTTTCATTGTACGGTCATCGTCATAGTGCGATATCGTGTTTGACATTTATATATAAATAATGCTATACCAGCACATCTTAGGTACACTCAAGAGTGTGGGCGCTCCAACATAACCTCAAGATTCTCAGTTTAAATCTCTTGAATGAGTGAGACTAGACTAGGAATGGTCAACATTCGTACACAAATACTATGCCAGCACATCTTAGGTACACTCAAGAGTGTGGGCGCTCCAACATTCCTCAAGATTCTCGGTTTAAACATCTTGAATGAATGAGACTAGACTAGATATGGTCAACATACATACACAAATGCTATGCCAGCACATCTTAGGTACACTCAAGAGCGTGGGCGCTTGAAATAAATAAATAAATAAATATATAAATAAATAAATAGTATGCCTTATTATGAGGCGAGAGGTTTAGGGGGCCAGCCTGTTTGCTTGCGCTAGGGTCAACCACCAATGGGTTCTGCAATTTACCTCAAGATTCTCGGTTTTAACCTCTTGAATCTCCTTTCGCAGTCCAGCATTCGCAATCTCAAGAGCCCTGTTCTCCTTTGTCATGTGCTCCACCTTCCAGCCTTGCTGACGGATAGCATCCTGAAAGGTTGTTCAAACAGTGGGGGTCTCATCCAATCATGCATAAACCTATATATAGATGTATAGAGCCCTGTTCTCCTTATTCATGTGCTCCACCTTCCAGCCTTGTTGATGGATAGCATACTGAAAGGGTGTTCAAACAGTGGGGGTCTCATCCAATCATACGTCTGGCCAGATGCCGATTGTATACATGGTGTGGTCTAGTATGTTCGCTGAAACCTATATATCAATGTTGTATAGAACCCTTTTCTCCTTTGTCATGTGCTCCACCTTCCAGCCTTGCTGACGGATAATATCCTGAAAGGGTGTTCAAACAGTGGGGGTATCATCTAATAGTACATAAACCTATGAAAAAACAAAGATAAAGCCTGGACCCTCCAGTACGCCGCAGCTGGGGAAAGTCACCATGGCAGACGTAGTAAGTGTCACCCTCCAGGCGGTAGGGAATCCTTCATGCAACGTGTGACAAGAATAGTTGTACAGGAGGCAATACATTCTCTGTGTAGCTTAGAGATGAGTTTGTCTGTGTGTTCATAAACCAAAATATTAATAAATAGAGGCCTGTTCTCCTCATTATATGCTCCATTTTCCAGCCTTCCTGTTGGATACCAAACCAGACGGATCCTGGAAGATTGTCCGAACAGGGAGGGTCTTGTGAAACTGGACAAGTTCTATGCAGGATCGCCTGTGACGCTAAAAAATGGCGGTGAGTGATCGCGAGGGAGCGACAGCGACAGGTGGCAACGAAAGTAAGTTAGTTATGAGACCGTTGGCTGACGTGTCGGGCTTCAAGTTTTTTTTTCTTCTTTCGGTCGGACGGACAAATGGGTAACCCTGGGGGCTCCCGCCCCCTTGAAGAGGGGGCTCCGCCAAAAAACAATGGTCCCCACGAGCGATACCCACACTACAGAAACTAGGGAGCATACTAAGCGGATTATACAGTGTAAAGCTTTGTGCTAGCAGTTGACATTGAGTATAGTACGAAAGGATATGCCTAGCCCAACGTGGAAACAAACACATGGGCCCACTTCAGCTGTTCCCTTGGCCTTGTATGCTGCATGAGCCAGGGAGCATGCTAAGCGGATTATACAGTGTAAAGCTTTGTGCAAGCAGGAGACATTGAATATAGCATGAAAGGATATGCCTAGCCCAAGGTGGAAACAAACACATGGGCTCACTTCAGCTGTTCCCTTGGCCTTGTATGCTGCATGAGCCAGGGAGCATACTTAGCGGATTATACAGTGTAAAGCTTTGTGCTAACAGTTGACATTGAGTATAGTACGAAAAGATATGCCTAGCCCAACGTGGAAACAAACACATGGGCTCACTTCAGCTGTTCCCTTGGCCTTGTATGCTGCATGAGCCAGGGAGCATACTTAGCGGATTATACAGTGTAAAGCTTTGTGCTAACAGTTGACATTGGATATAGTACGAAAGGATATGCCTAGCCCAAGGTGGAAACAAACACATGGGCTCACTTCAGCTGTTCCCTTGGCCTTGTATGCTGCATGAGCCAGGGAGCATACTTAGCGGATTATACAGTGTAAAGCTCTGTGCTAACAGTTGACATTGGATATAGTACGAAAGGATATGCCTAGCCCAAGGTGGAAACAAACACATGGGCTCACTTCAGCTGTTCCCTTGGCCTTGTATGCTGCATGAGCCAGGGAGCATACTTAGCGGATTATACAGTGTAAAGCTTTGTGCTAACAGTTGACATTGGATATAGTACGAAAGGATATGCCTAGCCCAAGGTGGAAACAAACACATGGGCTCACTTCATCTGTTCCCTTGGCCTTGTATGCTGCATGAGCCAGGGAGCATACTTAGCGGATTATAGAGTGTAAAGCTTTGTGCTAACAGTTGACATTGGATATAGTACAAAAGGATATGCCTAGCGCAAGGAGGAAACAAACACATGGGCTCACTTCAATTGCCGCCTTGGCCTCGTATACAGCACGGACGTAATAAAAGAGATGAATATGTTCCAGGGTTTGGTGGCTGGCCCCAGTGTAAGCAAACAGGCTGACCCCCTCAACCGCACGCATATTCATGTTTTGATTTAGTGGGCCAAGGTGGAAATAAACACACGAGTTCCTCCCAATGGCCCCCTTGGCCTCATAGGCAGCATGCTCCCTGCTGGCTGAAGCTGTGTAAACTAATTTAAATTCAAGGTGGAAATAAACACATGAGCTCAACCCAATCGTCCCCTTCCCATCATCGCGTGGCTGTGTTATAGGCTTTTGACACCAGCCATCTGTATATTGCCATTCTTGCAGTTCAAGGTGGAAATAAACACATGAGCTCAACCCAATCGTCCCCTTCCCATCACCGCGTGGCTGTGTTATAGGCTTTTGACACCAGCCATCTGTATATTGCCATTCTTGCAGTTCAAGGTGGAAATAAACACATGAGCTCACCCCAATCGTCCCTTCCCATCACCGCGTGGCTTTGTTATAGGCTTTTGACACCAGCCATCTGTATATTGCCATTCTTGCAGTTCAAGGTGGAAATAAACAAATGAGCTCACCCCAATCGCCCCCTTGGCCTCTTAGGCAGCATGCTCGCTGCTGGCTGAAGCTGTGTAAACTAGTTTAAGTTCAAGGTGGAAATAAACTCACAAGTTCCCCCCAATTGTCCCTTTGGCCTCATAGGCAGCATGCTCGCTGCTGGCTGAAGCTGTGTAAACTAGTTTAAGTTGAAGGTGGAAATAAACACACAAGTTCCCCCCAATTGTCCCCTTGGCCTCATAGGCAGCATGCTCGCTGCTGGCTGAAGCTGTGTAAACTAGTTTAAGTTCAAGGTGGAAATAAACAAATGAGCTCATACCAATTGTGCCTTTAGCCTCATAGGCAGCAAGCCCGCTGCTGGCTAAAGCTGTGTAAACTAAATTAAGTTCCAGGTGGAAATAAACACACGAGCTCACCCCAATTGTCAACTTGGCCTCATAGGCAGCATGAACATTATTAAAGAGATGTACATGATCCAGGGTTTGGTGGTTGGCTCCAGTGCAAGCAAATGGGCTGGCCCCCCCAACCTCACGCATATTCATGTATTGATTTAGTGGGCCAATGTGGAAATTAACACATGAGCTCACCCCAATTACCCCCTTAGCCTCATAAGCAGCATGCTCGGCCCTCAGAGCCTCGTAGGTCTGCCTCAGATCAATCATATCATCTTGAAGGCGGCTGTTTTTGTCCTCCATCTCCTGGAGACGCTCATTTCGCCGAGCAAGGTCCCGATCTGCACGCTGCAGACTGTGTGTGTGTGTGGGGGGGGGGGGGGGGGGGGGTATGGGGGGGGGGAGTTAGTGAGGGTCTGTATGGGTGTGGCTGGGTGGGTGGGAGTTAGTGTGGGTTTGTGTGGGTATGGAAGTGGCATCATCAGACCAACGGCAAACCGACAAGGATCGCTCCCTAAAGCTTCTAGCAGACGCTCATATCGCCTAGCAAGGTCCCGATCAGCACGCTGCAGGCTGCGGGGTGTGGGTGTGAGGGAGTGTGTGTGTGTGTGTGAGAGAGAGAGAGAGAGCAATGTTATATTTGAGGTGGGGAAGGTCTGATTGAGCATGCGGCAGGCTGCACGGCAACCTCTCTAAGGATGTTCAATTCGAAATGTTACATTTGAGGAGGGGAATGATCCCCATTTCGTCAAATGGTTCAATGGCTGATAATTTCGCTGGACCGAAGAAGGTTCTGGGTTCGACTCCCTACGAGTGCGCTTTAGTGTTCGCGGTCGCTGTTGACCACCATGGTAACTTTGTCCAGGTTAAGTAGCAGCCCGTTCTCTACTGCCGAAAGACGGGGCTCCCTTAATACCACGCCCCACCAGGCGTTCTCATTCTTGAGGTGGGAGGGCTGATTGAGCACGCAGTAGGCTTACCAACACACCACGATCATCAGTACAAAATGCAATCACACAGGTGTACCAAGGAATACCCCCCCCCCCCCCCCCCCCCCTGTTTTGTGGTTGGCCCCGGTGCAAGCAAACAGGCTAGCTCCCTCAGCCTCACGTCTTGTAATTAAGCGCACACTACATTTGTTGATTTGCTTACCAAGGAATAAGACCCCCCCCCCCCCTTTTTTGGTGGTTGGCCCCAGTGCAAGCAAACGAACTAGCCCCCTGACCTCTAATGAAGGCGCATACTACATTTATTTGCAATCATGCATCGTAAAAATGCTTAGAAATGCAATGTATGCGCACGCAGGCCTCGTAGTAAGGCGCACACTACATTTATTTATTTACTTATTTACCAAGGAAGAGCTATCAACCGCCATGGTAGCACTGTCCAGGTAAAGTAGCAGCCCGCTCTCTATCGCCATAAGACAGGGCTCCCTTAACACCATGCCCCACCAGGCGCTATCATTACTTTCATTACCAAGGAATGACGCACATGTTTTCTAGGTCGCTGTCAACCGCCATGGTAACACTGCCCAGGTACAGTAGCAGCCTGTTCTCTACCGCCGCAAGACAGGGCTCTCATAATATCATGCCCCACCAGGCGTTATCATTACATGCATTACCAAGGAATGACGCACCTGTTTTCTAGGTCCCTGATTCGGCGTTCCTCATCCTCCCGGACTCTATCCATCCGCTCTCGCTGACGCTCATCATCATCCAGTCTTGATTGGAGCGCCTGCACAGATAGGGCCAGGATATGCTCTTCTGGTCAACGCTTTACAAGCAGCAGAGCGGGAGGAGAAAAAAAAAGATAGGCCACACCCTCCCTAAAAAACCTGGGGAGGGCTGACCCCCCCCCCCCCCCCCCCCCCCTTAAATAGAAATAACCCCTTTTTGAAAAACTTAGACATGGATTCTGGGGGTTTACAGTATGGCGCACATAATGGCATCCTCAGAATTCCCACATAGGGATTGTGTGATAGTCAAAAATCAGTTTTGCACCCCCTCAGGGTTGCCCGAGTAATGAAGTCACACTTCAACTTTGCAGGGGGCAGCCCAAAACTGGAGTTCTCATTATTTGAAACAAAACAGTAGCACCTAAGTAGTAGGACAATTATCTCAGCATGGTTCAGCTACACTTCCCCTTGGGTCCCACCCAACTTGGCCCCAATGTTCAATGGGCCTTGGCCAGAGGCCATTGCAGGTTTCGTAGTACGTGGTAGAATGGCGGCGTTTCGGTGTTGTCGCATGGTGGAGGGTCGGGGGCGGTGGTTGGGTGGGTTGGGTGTGTGTGTGTCGGGGGGGGGGGGGGGGGGGGGGGGGGCTGGGGGCATCCCCCCGACACCCACACCCATTCACCCACCCATATTACCCACCCATACCCACCCATTCACCCACTTTTACTCTGGGCTGGGCTGGGCTGGGGTTGGGGTTGGGGGGGGGGGTTGGGGGGGGGGGGGGGGTTGGGGGGGGGGGTAAATACTTATTGCACTAGGTCCAAAGTGGGGCCAATAGACTACCCTTACCAAGGCTTACTTATGGGTGGTCTCAAAATGTCATTTGGAGGTCTGAGTAAAAAGTTAGCAAAAAACAAAATGAGGGCTGACCCCCCCCTCCCCCTAAATGAGGTGCTCAGAATGACCTGAAAAGTAACTTCAAATATCGCAATGAAACATGCGATTACAGCCCTGTTCTCAGAAAAAATCGATCGGCATGACTGAAAAATTTGAGGCCTGGGCTCCTCCTGAGCAGAGATACATATTACGTATGGGAATCCTAGTCAGGAAGTAAACAGGAGGTAATCTTGGGCCTAAGCTCTACAGGCAGGGAAATGAATGTAGACAGTGCAGGACTATGCACTGTTTGTTTTTTGTGCGATGTGTCTCCATTCTGTCGCCGCATGGGGACGCATGGGTCCGGCTAAACTAGTCAGAAATGCCCCCCTGAACCCCCCGGGAAGGGAAGCTGCCTAGAAGCTGCTGCTGGTAGCTGGAAAGAAAGGTATGGGTCACTCCTTAGTGAGAACAGGCTACCTTTACATGGTTTGTGCTCTGGTTTGGTTTTCGTCAGCCTGCCTTTGACAATCCAGTGGATTAATCAGCAAATGGATGGAGGGAGGGAGAAAGGACGGGGGGGAGGGGGGGAGGGAAGGGATGGTTGGTCAGTCAGACAGACAGACAGACAGACAGACAGACAGACAGACAGACAGACAGACAGACAGACAGACAGACAGGCAGACAGACAAACAGGAAGACAGGCAGGAAGACAGACAGGAAGACAGACAGACAGACAGACAGACAGACAGACAGACAGACAGACAGACAGACAGACAGACAGACAGACAGACAGACAGACAGACAGACAGACACACACACACACAGGAAGACAGACAGGAAGACAGACAGGAAGACAGACAGACAGACAGACAGACAGACAGACAGACAGACAGACAGACAGACAGACAGACAGACAGACAGACAGACAGACAGACAGACAGACAGACAGATGGAAGGACCGACAGACAGACAGATGGACAGACAAACGGACGGACGGGAGGATGGATGGATGGATGGATGGATGGATGGATGGATGGATGGATGGATGGATGGATGGATGGACGGGTAGAAGGATGGGTGGATGGACGGGTAGATGGACGCGTGAATGGATACATGGACAGACGGGTGGATGGCTGGATGCCTGAACTTGCACTTACAATGAACACACATATGTCATTTACGTCATGTTTCCTTATCGTCATTTTTCCTTCTCATGATCATGCACTCACGTCTTCTCAGCTCTACCACACATCGCCATCAGCTTGTTCTCTCAGCTGGGTGGTCGGGTGGGATGGATGGATGGATGGATGGATGGATGGATGGATGGATGGATGGATGGATGGATGGATGGATGGATGGATGGATAGATAGATAAACTTGCACTTACGTCATTTTTCCTTCTCAGCTCTACCACATCGCCGTCGGCTTGTTCTCTATCCCGCAGCTCCCTCAACCGATCATTCTCCTCAGTCAATGTGCGCTCACGCTCCTCAATATCCTGCGGATGTACAATATACATATTGATGTTGATGTTGGTATTGATGTTGACGTTGATGTTGATATTGATGTGATGCTGGTATTGATGTTGATGTTGGTAGTGCTGTTGATAATTATGTTGATATTGATATTGATGCTGATATTTACGTTGATGTTGATGTTGATAATGATGCTGATATTGATGTTGATATTGATATTGATGCTGATATTTATATTGATGTTGATACTTATGTTGAAATCGATGTTGATATTGATATTGATGTTGATGTTTATATTGATGTTGATATTGATGTTGATACTTATGTTTATATTGATGCTGATGTGACATGTGACATGTACATTCATATAAATTACAATCAGCCACACTATAAAATATCAGCCTGTCACACCTGTATAATACCACTAAACCAGCCAGCCACATTGTAACCAGCCCTAACCTGCATCATCTATGTAAACTACACCAAACTGCATAATGCCAACTACCATTCCCAAACCAACCACCATACTTGCCAAACACCTCACCTGAACAACCAGCCACCATACCAACATACCAACCACCATACCTACCAAAAACCTCACCTACAAAACCAACCACCATACCAACATACCAACCACCATGCCCAATCCAACCACCATACCTACTAAACACCTCACATTCAAAACCAACCACCATACCAACATACCAACCACCATTCCCAAACCAACCACGATATCTACCAAACACCTCACCTACGAATCCAACCACCATATCTACCAAACACCTCACCTATGAAACCAACCACCATACCACCACACCAACCACCATACCCAATCCAACCACCATATCTACCAAACAACTCACATATGAAACCAACCACCATACCACCATACCACCACACCAACCACCATACCCAATCCAACCACCATATCTACCAAACAACTCACATATGAAACCAACCACCATACCACCATACCACCACACCAACCACCATACCCAAACCAACCACCATATCTACCAAACACCTCACCTGTGAAACCAACCACCATACCACCATACCACCATACCACCACACCAACCACCATTCCCAAACCAACCACCATATCTACCAAACACCTCACCTATGAAATCAACCACCATACCACCATACCACCATACCACCATACCACCACACCAACCACCATACCCAAACCAACCACCATTTCTACCAAACAACTCACCTACAAAACCAACCACCATACCAACATACCAAACACCATACCCAAACCGACCACCATAGCTACCAAACACCTCACATACAAAACCAACTACCATACCAACAAACAAACCACCATACCTACCAAACACCTCACCTACAAAACCAACCACCATACCAACATACCAACATACCAACCACCATACCACAAAATACCACACCTACATAATACATGCCTGCCCATGGTGGTTGGCCCCAGTGCAAGCAAATGGGTTGGACCCTTCAACCTCACGTAAATAGACGTGCTATTTATTCATTCATACACATGCCTGCAACAAAGTACCATGCGCCACCCCCTGTAAAGAATGTAAACTACACCACATATGTAAAATACTACCCGACCACATGCTACCACACGCCAACCAGTAATTTTCATTTCAGATCTCTCTAGGCAAGGTTGCGTAGCTGGTTGGGCTACTCAAGCCTAATTTCAGAAAAGTTGAGTAGCCACCGGATTTTGAAGTGTGCGGCGCGAATCGCCACCCCTTTATAGATAAGCCGGGGGGCGCAAATTTAGGGGTCCTCAGCGAAACATGACACTGACACCAACCCGTAAAATATATGTTTACTACGCTACAACTCATAATATTTGCATGCCAGAAATAATCATAAACTAATACAGAATTAAATAATGTAAATCAATTAATTAATCAAATGCACTAGATTACCTGCTTGGTGCGCTTGTAATGCTAGGCCCCCTTCCACATATCCTGTCCATCGTTTTTTTTTCTCAGCAACGAGCAGCAGCTTCTAGGCAGTTCCTCTAACTGGCTATTCAGCCTAACCTGACACAACCTACAGCACCTTGAAGCTGACACACTCAGCTGCCCTGAACTGCTGAAAAAGTGCGGCGGATCCCAGTGCCTGACTTTGCCTAGAAGCTGCCTAGAAGCTGCTAAGAAAAGCCAGAAATAAAGGCCCTGATGCCCGCCCACCTCATAGTCTTGCGTGAGCGTATTGAAGTCATTCACAAGCCCATCGTTCTCCTTGAACTGAATCTCGAGAGCGCACTGCAACAGCCTAACTGTCCTCACGAGCGTGTCTAGGTTCTGCTCGGGAGCAAGTGAGGGGTCTGCATAGATGGCTACATCCTCCACTTCCTTTGCAGCGCGTAGAATGTCATCGACATTGTTTTCAGGGAGAATGAAACCCTGGAAGAAGGGGGGTGGGTGTGGGAGTGGGTGTGGGTGTAGGTGTGGGTGTGGCTGTGGGTATAGGTGTGGGTGGATGGTGTGGATGTGGGTGGGTCTGAATAGATGGCTAAATCCTCCACCTACTCAGTGGCGCGCAGAATGTCATCGACATTGTTTTCAGGGAGAATGAAACCCTAAATAATTGGAGGGGGGAGGCGGGGGGGGGGGGGGGGGGGGGGGGGGGATTGGTGTGGGTGGATGATGTGGGTAGGTCTGCATAGATGGCTACATCCTCCACCTCCTTGGCGGCTCGAAGAATGTCATCGACATTGTTTTCAGGGAGAATGAAACCCTGAAAGAAGGGGGTGTGGGAGTGGGTGTGGGTGTAGGTGTGGGGGTGGAGGTGTGGGGGTGGGGGTGTATGTGTGGGTGTGGGTGTAGGTGCAGATGTGGGTGGATGGTGTGGATGTGGGTGCGGGTGCATACATCAGCCAGGCTAGGTTGAGGGGTGAATGGTGTGTGATGGGTGGATCGTTTGTGCTGGGTAGCTGGTGTGTGATGGGTAGCTGGTGTGTAATGGGTGGATGATGGATGAACAAATCTTAATCTCCCTGAGGGAGGAGGATGCTGATTCCCTAGTTAGGCCAGCTTCTTGCAAGGCTGGAATGCTAGGCTGGAATGCAAGGCTGGAATGCAAGGCTGGAATGCAAGACTGGAATGCAAAGACATGGCCATGTGAGTGTGGTGGTGGTGCCTTTGGGTCTTTGGGTGGGCTGGTAGCATGGGTACTTGGGTGAGGGTATGGTGGTAGGGTCATGGCGTGAGGGTGGGTGTTAGCCTAGTGCTCTGTTGTACCTACACAGGGCCCTTGTGGTTGCATGTGTTAGGCTTGCTACTAATAAGACTGGGCATGGCCATGTGTCTGCTCTCAGGGAATCGTGACACGCTCTTCATTCTAGTTGTGTGAGTACAATGGTGTACAAATATAGCATGCAACATGCAAATGTTGCGCAGCTAGGCTCTCAGTTCCTTGATATAAGCATTGTCTGGCCTCTTAGGGGATGGGGATGGGGATGGGGATGGGGATGGGGATGGGGATGGGATGGGGATGGGGATGGGGATGGGGATGGGGATGGGGATGGGGATGGGGATGGGGATGGGAATGGGGATGAGTGATGCATTTTGTGCCTGGCCAACATGCTGGTCATAGGTCATCCAGACGCAGGGGAATGACGCGGGTGGATACAAAGAGAGCTTGCATGCCCCTTGCAACAGCCCAACTTGGTCAGAGCTGAAGGATTAATGCACACAGGGCCCATGCTAGAGGGGTGCACAGCAACAAACAAGGGTTGCACGTGCTTAGACCCTTGCATGCTGTGTCCAACAAAGTTGGGGCCAGCACTGCTTGCAGTTTCTGAACAGGTGTCACTCTCGCTCGCTACATCCCCCGACTAGGTGCACCTCTCTAAATGCTTCAGCAGTGGGACAAACTCTCAGCTTCTGCTCCAGTTCCACCAGCGGGATAATTTCCTGGCGCGATTTGAATTCCATTGGAGGTCCACCCTCCTCCGGAAAGGGCGCTCCTCCCCCTGACATGGTCGCCAGTGAGGGGCTTTGCTACTCTATTCTGTGCTACCAGCGACGTAGGAGGAATTCAAATTTTGCAGAAAACTCGCCGGATGTAAAGAAACGAATTGCAAGAAGCAATCGCACGACGCTCGCGAGCTGTTAAAAACTAGCTAACATTTGGACACTTGAAAATCGGCAGCGACAGCTCGTGTCCCGGTACCGTCAAGGCACTAAGGTCGTACTGCCGGTTCTGCCGTTTCTTCCTGTCTCTCATCAAATCATGGACTGTTGGACTGCGTAGACGTTCCTAGGATGCTAGCATCTTGTTTCGTACACCAGAAAATCGGTTCGCGCTTCGCACGCCTCCAATAAATTACTGGGACATCTGGTTTTGGAAACGTGCCCAATCCAACCTATGCTACGTATTCTTCTAGGCTGCTCTTCTACTGCACCACAAGAGCTACCACCGGGTTTATGAGACGCAGGCTAAGAATTGGGTTGCGTTTCGGGACGCAGGCCATACAATTTGGTTGCATCTCAGGCAGCAGAGCTGGAGGTCATCCTGAAGTACCCTGGTATGTATGTACGTATGTATGTATGTTGTTACAGTCCAGGGGTATACCAGATAGGCTAATGGGACTTGACCAACCATGACAGGAAGGGCTATGGCGAAAAAGCGCTGGTGAACTGAATCCCAAACAATTGATTTACCGATGGGACCCCCGAGTTCCTGCTGCAGTGAAAATTTAATCAAAATAAGTGAAGCTCAATAATTTAATCCAAATAAGTGAAACGCGCTCGAGGCAAGAATTTAGATCCAGGGGTGAGCTTCTCATAAGAATCACCATCCCAAGTAATGCCAGGTGCCATGGGCCAGATTGCCAACAAAATGTAAGTTTGGGCATGGAGCAGGCATCAGAGCTTTATCCTCCTGTTCAGACAACTTTAGCTGGCCTGCTTATCCATTGGCCCGGCAAGAGGACGCCTTCTGAGTAAAGCAGCGCAAGACACCTATGTATATTGTACAGTCCAGGGGTAGGACAAATAGGCTTAAGGGACTTGCCCAACCGTATATGAAGGGCTTAAAAAGAAATCCACTGATGAAATGACCCCCAAGCAATCGTTTCATCAACAGGGGCCCTGAGTTTTGGGGGGAAATCAGTATGAGACCAATGGGGTATTACAGGAAACACCCCTTACATGTTCATACACAAAAATCACGTCAAATGAACCATTCATGAAGAATCTAGGAAAACACGATATTATCGTGCTCTATTATCATACGATATATTGTGTGATGCCGTCCGATAAAGGGCGATATAGGGCTATATTCTGAATACCCAGGCCTAGACCCAGTGCTCCTGGCTCGAATCGAACCACCGACCTTCCAATTGTTTCGTGGACCACTGGACCACACTGTCAGGTAATACGATATGTCGTCATCAGGGAACGCGATATATCTTACGATAGCGATATATCGCATGATGCCGACTTATTATCTCACGATATCGTTTGATACACGATATTGTAGGATGCCACCCTCGACAGCCCTGTGTACATGTATATATATATATATCGCACGGGGGGACTAGGAATTCGAAGACGGCGAGCAGACCGTAAGAAGAGTTGGCTGGACAACCATGTAACAATTCACATTCAATTTCAAATGTTGCTATTTTTATCATGATCATTGCACCATCATCTAGAAGCCTCACACTTGCAGACTCAACTATAGGTCTGACGCAAATTGGGACAGTTCGTAAAATATATATGGTATATCACACTTAAAGTCCATTATTCGCCCAATCCAAGGATTCAAAACCATCCTATTTCAAGTACCCACAAAATGTCAGTTCGTAAATTATATGTGGTATACCACTCTTAAAGTCCATTATTCGCTAAATCCAAGGATTCAAAACCATCCTACTTCAAGTACCCACAAAATGTTTAACGGAGGACTCAAACCTCAGCAAGTGGGTTCTTGTTTCTATCCCTACTACAATTAGTCCTCAAAAAACAGATCAACAAAATATAGTACACCAGCTGGCACCGGTGCAGAGAAAGCGAGGGCTCACCCAAGAGTTTTTTCAAGAAAAATAAACCACGTCTATACGTAGCACTACATTGCTTCTAGTTGCTTTTTTTTGCTCTTATGGTAGCCCCAAAAGACTCTAATGTAACACACCCAAAACACCAAGGTAAATAATTCAGCACTGGTGGTATATATAGCAAAAAACAACTCTCTGGTTAACCCAGCCCTGTCATTGTCCCTTCTCTCTTAGCTAACCCCGGTCTTTTCTTTTTGGCTTTTCTCAGCAGCTTCTAGGTAGCTCCCTCAGCCAGCCACTGCTTCACCCAAATATTTCAGCAGTGCTGGAAAGCCGATTAGGCAGCTTCACAGTACACTAGCTTGCGCTAGGTTTGGCAGAATAGCAGCTGCTGGTCATAGCCGAAATGAAAAGCTATGGACGTAACTTCATCAAATCCTCCGCCTCTTGAGCCTCTGACTCAGAGCCAGAACTCCTTGTTGATGCCTCCAGCCTTCCCATACGTTCTGCCTCCGCAAATGCACGCCTTAAGTCCATCGCATTACTCTTGGTGGACACAGCAGGCATCTGAGGCTCAGCAGAAAGAGCCTCTGCCCTACGCCTTGCCCTCTCCTCTTCCTCCTTCTTCACACTTTCGGGATTGAAGAGGAGCTGGACTGATAGCCCTGCAGCACGGCAGAGGAGTTATAGATGTCAATATCGTCCTGGGAACAAGATCGTTGGGCAATATATCATACAATACTGTTCGATACATCATTTTATATAGTACCATATATCACATGATATGCATCTACGATTCCGTACTTGACAACCCTATTGATATGTTTTGGGGGCTACACGTAGCAGCTTCTAGGAAGCTCCCCTTTCCCTGTCCTCGAGCCAAACCTGGAGCTAGCTAGTGTGTCTGAAAGCTGATATGACAAGCATTCCAATGCAGCATCAATTACTGGGATTGATCCAGTAGCTAGCTATTGGAGCTGGCAGGAAGCTGCCATGTGTAGCTCAAAAATGAAACGGCGGTCCTAAAAAATGAATAAGTTAGTAACACAGAACTGATGACTTCCAAAAGCAGACAATGAAGGGCTCGAAATAATCCTTTTTGTTCCCGCCTGGACAATCACTTTGGTTTGCAATGCCAGGTGGTATTTAAACCCGGTTCAATGATATATTTCATCAGTTGTCATAAGTTCAACATACCTGCAAGGCCAACAGCATTTGTGCAGAACACGAAAGTTGCCAGCCAGCTTAGTCCCAGCACGATGGTGCGAACTGTGATACTGATACGTTGAGCCTGTAGACCCCGACGTACAAGTGAGAAGTCTTTGTTAGTTATAAGTTTTGTATATTCTCAACTAGTAGGCTCAAACCCATAGTTGAATACTTATCCCAGCTCAGCGGGATGGCAGCTCAGGCCAGGTACAAGTGAATCACATTTGAGACAGGCAATTGGACACGGGTGCATGGCACCAGGACCTAGGCTAGGTGAAGGACAGTTTGTACATACAGGTGCTAGCTGGCCTAGGCCTAAAAGTGTGAACTGTGATACGTTGAGCCTGTAGAAAAGCAGGAAAAAGGTTAGCAGGTAAGCTCGTAGAGAAGTTCTGGACCAGATGACCATTGTAAACCATTGCTTGGTTGCATCACTGACAATAACGGTATCGCCCCAGAGGTGGTTGGATCAATCCCCGTCACGAGCAACCGGTGTATCATCCGTATCGACAGCTGTACTAAGTCTATCGCGTAAACCCCGATGTGGTAGTGATAAGTCTTGGTTAGTTCAAAGTTTTTTATATTCTCAACTTGCAGGCCCAAACGAACTTGCAGGCCCAAACCAACTTGCAGGCCCAAACCCACTGTTGAATACTCGTCCCAGCCTAGCGGGATGGCAATTTAGGCCAGGTGCAAGTATATCGCATTTGAGACAGGTACAGGGTCACGATGAATGGCAGCATGACCTAGGCTAGGTGAAGGACAGTTAGTAATGACAGTTTGAACATACAGGTGCTAGCTGGCCTAGGTCTAGGCTAGGTGGAGGACAGTTTGTAAAGACAGTTTGAACATACAGGTGCTAGCTGGCCTAGGCCTAGGCTAGGTGGAGGACAGTTTGTAAAGACAGTTCGGACATACAGGTGCTACCTGGCCTAGGTCTAGGCTAGGTGAAGGGCAACTTGTACAGACAGTTTGAACTTTGATACTGCTACGTCGTGCCTGGGCATAGAAAGGGCGGTCCGCCACGTTGTGATGCGTGCACATTGTTAGAGAAAGGGCGGTACGTCACGTTGTGATGCGTGCACATTGTTAGAGAACAGTGATGTGAATGGGTATGATAACAGTTTCTTGTACAGGAAGGGCTGCGAAAAGATTCTGCTAGTGCACAAAAGCAGGATGGTGTGAACTGTGATGCTGATGCGTTTTGAATGGACAGAGGAAGGACGGCTCGTCAAATTGTGATCAGTGCACATCATTTAAATTTAATTTGTTTCATTTATTTATTGAAAGGATTTTCACGCCACTAGGTGGGACCCCTCCCACAAACCAGCACCACCAAGGATTCAGAAAGAAAGGCGGAGAAATTCGTACATTTGGGAATTCCTCTGTTAAACAACAGTGGTGTGAATGGGTTCATTGACAATGCCTAGATGAGGAAGGGCTGTGAAAAGGTACTGCAAGAGCTACCAAGAATTGCGTGATAAATCACAAGACATAAATGGTATAAAGAATCAAAAGATGACGACACACATAACGTGTTCAGTAGGAGGAGCAAGGGATGCAACAAGGGTCTGCCAGTGCTAAAAGTAATCGCGTGGTGAATCACAGGATGTAAATATTATACAAAAATCAAAAGATGACGAGACACATACCGTGTTCAGTATTAGGATGAAAGGCTGCAAAATGAGGCTGCAAGTACAAACAGGAATGGCATGATAAATCACATGACATAAATGGTACAAAAAATTGAAGATGAAAAAACAAATACCATGTTCTGTAAGAGGATGGGCACCAAAAAAAGGCTGCAAGTGCTAACAATGATTACGAGGTAAATCACAAGACATAAAGGGTATAAAAATGACATGATGCATACCGTATATCCATCAGGCATCGGTGTGCCTGCCATCATGTTTGACATCTTGGTGCTAAACATGAAGAGGCCATATCCCAGCACGGCAGCTTGGACGCAGCCTCTACACAAAGCAGAAAACAGGGTAGCAGTTAAGCCCATAATTTTGTTGCTGTTGCTGTTTGTTGTTTGTTCTGGTTTGTTGTTGTTTGTCTGTTGTTAGTTGGTTAGCAGGATAGCTCGTAGTGACGTTTCTTTGTAAGTCATAAGTTTGTCATATTCTCAACTTGTAGGCTCAGACGAGTGGGGAGGTTATGCAAGCCGTATCATAGAGCGTACAGGTCAATATCATAGGCCCCCCTTTCGAGCCCCCACCCTTTTCGTGGCACCCCTCCCATCTGGCTCAAAACCAGAGTTGAATACTCAAGCCCAGCAGGATGGCACTTATAGCCATTCAGCGGATGATTTGGATTTGGTTTTTCGAAACTCTTCGTACTTAGTAATTTGGCCCCAGAATTCTCAGAATTTCTGATACTTCGGGATTTGGGCCTGAAAACAAACTTCAAACTACGAGGCCAAATCCAATTCATCTGCTGAACGGCTATAAGGCCAGATCCCAGCACGGCAGCTTGGACACGGCCTCTACACAAATCAGAA
>JACBWV010000364.1:13793156-13865797 GCA_013435795.1 Chlamydomonas sp. ICE-L
ATTGTCCATGCATGCATTCAAACAGGCAGACATTCATGACTACAAGCAAAACGACTCCCACACAGCATGCACCAAGCCACTTCGCTTTCAAATAATTAAGCATCAAGCATTAAGTATTAATTCATAAATTCAGCATGAATATAAAATAAAGTATTAATTCATAAATTCAGGATTAATTGAATGCAGCATTATATCGTCGGCGTCTGAAATAATAATGGCGGGAGGTATGGCAAATGGCCGCTTTGGGGGGGGTAGGCCCAAAAAGGGAGCGATTGAAAATAGGGCTGTCCGCCAACACTATGGCGAGGGGCACTGCAATACAGTGCAGCACTTATTTAAAGTTTCGATGTAACAACCTTAAAAAGCGTAAATATGGTCTAGCACTGTCTGCAAGTAAATGTGGTAAACAATAAAATATGCTCACTGTCTGCACGTCAAGTACATATATATATCGGTACCATATTTATACCGGTAGATATATGTTCAAGCCCATGACAGTAAATGCTGGCTGAAGCTATGTAGCCATGTTCACAAGTTCTTGCACTGTCTACTAGTAAATGTGGTATGCAAGTAAATATGCTCAGTGTCTGCCTGTCAAGTAAATATAGGATGGGATGAAGATAACAGCACCTCGCTCACAGCAGTTTATGCCTCAACCAAGGATATACCGGTATACACCGGTAGTGAGAACGCCTGGTGGGGTGTGGTATTAAGGGAGCCCCATCTTTCGGCGGTGGGGAACGGGCTGCTACTTTACCTGGACAAAGCTACCATGGCGGTTGACAGCGACCGCGAACACATAAGCGCACTTTTTGAGGTTGGAACCCGGCACCTACGTCGCTCAAGGAGCTCTGCAATTGAGCCATTCGTTGCACAGGGACGTACATACCGGTAGATATATGTCCAAGCCCACGATACTTAAGATGCCCAGGCCCAGAATAACTCTTTTTCAGACACACTTTAATCTGGTTTGAAAGATGAAAATTAAATTTAAAAGACTTCTGCCATTTGTAACATGAGCTCAATTATGGAGCGCCCCAGATCTGAAACATCCGCCAACCTGAGTGTTCCAAAACTATGATTAGCCTTTTTGGGCGCCTTCCGCCATATCCTTGTTAGGAGCATAGGGGAGGGCCTAGGGATTGCCCCAGTCCGAGCAGGACCGGGTGGAGGACACGGAACAAACCTTGGAAGATTTTTTTCCGGCAATATCTCACGCGCCCACAGTATAAACCCCTACGAGCGAGGGTCACATTATTCTGGCACCACAATTGTATCTGCCCAGAAGGTAAAATTCATAGCACATTCTTGCCACACGTCGCATGAAGGAGTTCCTACCGCTTGGAGGGCGACACTGACTATGTTTGCCATGGTGACTTTCCCCACCTGCGGCGCACGGGAGGGTCCCCTGAACACCACGCCCCTCCAGACGTTATCTTTTTTTTAATCTACCCAGAAGGTCAGCAATAATTATGGATGAATAGTTCTTATTGTCCCTTGGTGACTGGCCCCAGTGCAAGCAAAAGGGCTGGCCCTCTCAACCTCACGCCTCATAATAATGCGTATTATTGATTTATTTTACCGCCCCGGGGCAGTTAAATCAGTAAAGCACTGCGCTTATGCATTTGATTATCTCTGGAAAGAAATAAATCCCAAGAACCAGGAGGGCCAGGCCAAAGCAGAGTGTGCTTGTATACCAATACCCGCATGCATTTGATTGTGTCTATAAAGAAACAACTCTCATGAAACAACTCCCAATAACCAGGGGGGGCAGACAAAAGCAGAGTGTGCTTGCATACCAGTACCTGAATGCATTAAATTGTCTCTAGAAAAAATAACTCCCAAGAACCAGGAGGGCCAGACCAAAGCAGAGTGTGCTTTTCCCCCTAAACAGAGTCTAGGGTTTAGAGGTTTAGAATTAGAGTTCTAGGTTTTGGGCGTTAGGTGTCTTAAGGTTCAGGGTTCACGGTGAAGGTGGTTCTAGGGTTTCCTTAAATGGGGGCTAACTTAAGTGGGGCTAACTTCCCCACTACATCCCTGGCCCCCTCAGCAAGCACCACAAAATAAAAGTCACACTGTATCCTTACTTCTTGAAACCATGAGGTAAGAGGAAGAGGCTCCCCAGCCACTTTTTCTGTCCTGGCCTTCTTGGCACGGCGGCGAAGCAGGCGGTACAAGAACGCGCCCACCAGGACAACATACGCCACACCAGCAACATTCTTCATCACTTCTCCATTGGTATTGCTGTACACCACCCCCATGTCTTCAGCAGCAAGTAGCTCTGGGGAATACAAGAGGTTGCACATGACCAGCATCCACATGCCGTCCAAGTCAGGGCTGGTAGAAGTACTACCACTGGTTTGCTCAGCTGGCTCCAACCTCTGGCCAGGAACAGGCTCCATGGCCCTAGTCCTGCCTCGGACCTCGGTCGTCGAGTTTCGTGGGGCTTTACATGCGTTGGTGATAGTTAAGAAGCGCTTGTCTAGGGAGGCATGAGCATGAGGGGACAGAGCGGGGGAGGATAATGTAATGCTGGCACGAGTAACCCCCGGCCGACTAGAGTGGACTTGGTTAAGGGGCAGCTTGCAAGCCATGATGCGGATTGGAGTATTCGGGTCTGCTTCAAAGTGTGTCTACTGCGCAGCAGCGGCCGCGTAAATTGTGACGTCACGCGCATGCGGCTACAAGCTAACTCGACTACACGGTCTAGTAGCTAGCTAGTACTGTACTGCCAACCCAAGCCATGCCAACTCGTCTAGGTTTCAACGTTCCTTCCCTACTTGAGTCCGATTGTTCTCATCGTTAGTAGGGCCAAGATGTCGACGGAGGTGTACCACGAGGTCGTGAGGGCCCTGCCTCACAAGTTTCGTGTTATGCGCATGTACCGATACGGCCTAAAGGAACTGATTAACTGGAGCCAGAACAGACATCACTGGTACCCACGAGCTCATGCCTTGAGGGAGGAGTTTGAGACCAACAAGGCGGAGGTAAGACGCTTTGTCGATGCTTGTTGATTTGATTTCCCTCAAGGATTCTGATGAAACATCCTGTGCCTGCTTTAGACTGACCGCGTGAAGATGCAGAAGATGGTGGAGCATGGCGAGGACCTGCTTGCTCGATTCAGGCATTGGGAGCCCGTTATCAGTGAGTCGCAAACTTATGCCTCCATCCGATATCTTCCCATGAACTCCAGAACTCCATTATCAAAACCTGCAGTGCAAGCAGGCATTGGTTCTGGGTTCTGGTGGGGTATGGCTGAAGGGTTTGGGGCCTGAACTGAGAGTTACATCTGCTGGAGCTGCAAGGGGCCCATGAAGCAGTAGCAAGGAAAATAGAGAGGCACAAAAGATGAGGAAGAGGAATAGAAACAGCAGGGAAGGAGTGGGGGGCGGGTATAAGGTTAAAACGAGGGAGTGGGCAGCGCCAATTAAGGGTTGGAGAGGTGGGAGGGAAGTGTACATAAGTTGGGAGGGTGCACAGAGGGACCGAGAGATATGTGTGCTCAAACAGACCTCAGATATATGGCTTGGAATTACTTTCTGTTTTAGACATGGTTTTGACAAGCACTGATGCTCCCTGCAGGGCCCGAGGCCGTCGGTGGATCTGCTTACTCAGTCAACCCATCGCAACCAACCAAGGTAAGGGCTACCAAGATGTGTTGAATGGACCGCATTGGCTGTTATGATCACATGTCATATGTGATATGTCTCTAGCTGTGCATATTAATTAATGTCGACAGCGCATTTGAAGGATATTCTTGTGTCCATGCTCAGTCTACCTTAGTCATATTTTCCTCCTGGCCACTCTGTCAATCAGCCAGTCATTGGCTTAGCAGCAGGTGGCAAATAGGCTTTTTTTTGCAGCAGTACATTCAGGCAGTATTTTTTCCGAAACTCAACTAGACCAAACTTAGATGACCCCTTGTTAAGCCATGCACACACATGCATCTGGTGAAGCTGTTATTACTCTCTCCTGTTGTCCCTACATGCCCCAATATTTCTACTTGATAGGGAGGGCGGAAAAACAAAAATGTGCCTGGATGGGGTTTAAAAAGTTGGGACAGAGGGGATTGATTTGAACATTGGTAGAGAAAAACATAGGAACATGGAAATTATAAATATTGCTCTGTACTACTCTTAGATACAGGAAATCAAAACATCCACAAATCGTCTGTAGTACTCGTTGAATATAAATTTATCTTCAAATCTCAGTTAGAAAGCCGAGTCAGGACCAATCGTTGACCATCCAGTTTATCTGTCAGTCAATCTGTCACTGTCACTCCTGCTTCCCAAAACGTCCGCATAGTTTTTTTTTTTTTGCGAAGATACTGGTGATGATGGTTCCATTATCCTGGTGCCCTATTGGTCTCCACATGCACCAGTGGTTAGACGGTGTCAAGGGGGACTTCAATCAATCACGCAGAAAAGTTGTCCGACTTCATGGTAGCTTGTAGGCAGATTAACATGCCAGCACCCCTGCCCTGGTGCGCTAGCCTGCCTGTGCATCCTGCTATTTTTGTTGCCAACATCTGTCCATCCCTGCATCCAATATTGTATGTATGAGTGTATCTGTAAGGGAATGGCTTCCTGTCCTGTGTGTAGATGAATGCTTTCTCTCCTGTGTGTAGCTGAATGCTTTCCTTCCTGTGTGTAGCTGGATGCTTTCATTGCTGAGTGTAGCTGATTGCTGCCCTGTGTATCTGAATGCTTTCCATACTGTGTATAGCTGACTGCTGCCTCGTTTAGCTGAATGCTTTCCTGGCTGAGTGTAGCTGACTCCAGCCCATTGTAGCTAATTGTTTTTCTGTGTGTAGCTGACTGTTGCACTGTGTAGCCGAATGTTTTCATTACTGAGTGTAGCTGACATCTGCCTCTTGTAGCCGAAAGCTTTCCTTGCTGAGTGTAGCTGAATGAAGCCCTGTGTAGCTGCATGCTTTCATTGCTGAGTGTAGATGACTGCTGCCCTGGATCCTTTTCTTGCTGAGTGTAGATGACTTCTGTCCCTTGTGGCTAAAGCTTTCCTTCCTGTGTGTAGCTGAATGCTGCCCCGTGTAGCTGAATGCTTTCATTGCTGAGTGTGGCTGACTGCTGCCCCGTGTAGCTAAATGCTTTCTTTTCTGATTGTAGCTGACACTGGCCCTGTGTAGCTGAATGTCTTCCTTCCTGATTGTAGCTGAATGCTGCCCCGTGTAGCTGAATGCTTTTATTGCTGTGTGTAGCTGACATCTGCCCCATGTAGTTGAATGCTTTCCTTGTTGAGTGTAGCTAACTGTTGCCCTGTGTAGCCGAATGCTTTCATTACTGAGTGTATCTGGCTGCTGCCCCTTGTAGCTTAATGCCCTCATTGCTGAGCGTAGCTGACTTCTGTCCCTTGTAGCTAAAGCTTTCCTTCCTGTGTGTAGCCGGATGCAATCATTGCTGAGTATAGCTGAATGCTGCCCTGTGTAGCTTGAAACTTTATTTCCTGAGTGTGGCTGACTGCGGCCCTGTGTTGCTGAATGCTTTCCTTCCTGAGTGAAGCTGAATGCTGCCCTGTGTAGCTAAATGCTTTCATTGCTGAGTGTTGCTGGCTTCTGCCCCGTGTAGCTGAATGCTTTCATTGCTGAGCGTAGCATAATTCCGCCCCTTGCAAGGGTTGCTTGTTCCCTATTTGTATTTTTGCAGTCCAGGGGCAGCCAAACAGGCTAAAGGGACTAGCCCAACCTTAAAACCAGGAATGGTAGTTTGAAAAAACTAGAGCTGGTGAACTGAACTCCAACAAATCGTAAACGACGGGGGCCCGGAGTTTTTGCTATGCAGATTATTTAACATTACGCGTGTCGGGTACTTGTTCCCCTGTTATATCTCCATGTTACATCTCTGTACTCTTTACTCAGTTGCAGAGCTCCAGCCTTGGAGCAGCTCGCCATATTTGTATCACCCATATTAATAAATAATTGTTACACCTTACGGCGAGGTGTGAGGTTGAGGGGGGCAGCCCGTTACCTTGCGCTGGGGCCAACCACCTATACCACCCATATTTATGTACAGCTACAGATTTAGTGAACTTACAACATGTGTAGAAATTTCTCCGCCTTCCGTTCTCAACATTCAGTGGGAACTTCCTGGGGTGGAAATCTTTTCAAAAAAAGCCAGTTAATCCCTCTAAATAGAACCTTGTTTGTCCTGAAAGGAATTTCATCCCAGGAGGTGGGTTTCACAACACAAACCAGTTCGAATGGTGTTGCCACTCCTACAAAACTAGGCGCACTATGGGGCGGCAGTAGATACAGACCCACGACCAAACAAACGTGCACGTGAACGTACCTCTATTGACCACTTACTGCTTAGTTGATTTCATGCTTGCAGATGAAGGCCCTGGTGAACTGGGATCTACTCGATCCCTACAAGAGGGGAGACTGGATGTAGATACGCAGGCCCCTGGTCTGCTTTAGAAATTGAGCTTGTCTGTTGATCAACCCAGGTACTTCTGTAAGAAGCCTTAGCTATATCTCAAGCAGCCACCACTGCGCCGTTTTTATTTTGATTTCTTGTCTGCTTGTTTATGTTGTTACAGTCCGGGGGTAGCCAAGTATGCGAAAGGGACCTGCCCAACAGTGATATCAGGAGGGGCAAAAACGAAAAAGGGACTGAAGCCCGAACGATCGTTTTTCCATTGGGGGCCCTGAGTTCGTGCAACAGTGATAATTGCTTACAGTACTGTTTTCTGCGAAACCCTGTGAAAACCGAAAACAAGGAAACACACGCACGTCCCATTCAAAATCTGAAAAAATCCCCAAAATGTGTGTGTCAACACGCACATCAAAGTGTGCGCTGGCATATACATGTTGAGCTACCCTGTTACACGGTATTGCTGTATTGGGGGGGATACGGGGATTCGCACCCACGGCTTGGTTCGGTTTGATTTCATGGTCTACCAGCCTTCGGGATGCTCAGTTGCGTACAATCTTCAGGTGGAGTCAACATTGTTACATGGGTAGTATAAACACTACTACACCACATTCCTGATTGCAGAATGCAATAACTAGGTTCGCAACCCAGAAGTTGAGTCTCTCAACACTAACCAGCTACCCTCAAGGTATGCAATAGAATGTAAGGTCGAAGGTTCCTGGCTTATAGGTTGTGGGAATGTTGGGTCATAACTCGTAAGGCTCCTTACTGAGATACCTGCAGACTCCAGATGTTTAGTCTCAATGGATCTTTGAATCTTTCCGACAAGTTCTTGAACTTGGTTACACACAGGCAGGGTACTTCAAATGGCCAAATGGGCCAGCGGTTAAGTGCACTCGAAAACAAAAAAACTGCGCTTTGTAGTGCAAAAAGCGCAAAAATTGCTTGCAGCGCCCCCTAGGGTTTGCCAAAAACTGCGCTTAAAGCGCAGAGGGGGTCAAAAAGTCAGCGCTCAAAAGCGCAAAAGCGCGCACTATGGATTACCCTGCTCACAGGGTTTTATTGAAGGTGCAGTACCGGTACCGGCAAACAGCACGTGCTAAATTATGTAACTTTGGGGGTGCTACGATATGAGTCTTTTAGGGTTGCCTTGGGAGCCCCCAAAGCTGCAAGTTGCGCCCCAAAAGCTACTAGGGTCACCATCACATGGTGCAACTTACAGACACTCTAGTAACCAGTGACAGGTTACTTTTGGGCGGGACCCCCCTTCTGTGATGCGGGAGGATGCCCCCAGGGTTACCCCGGGGGGTTACCCATTTGTCCGTTTTGTGACCGAAAATTGAAGCCTGACACGTCAGCCAACTGTGTCATTACCAACTGGCTCCAGCCAGCTCCAGGCCGTTGCCACCCCCGTTGCCACCAGTCGTTCCGTTGCACTCCAACACACTCCGCCAATTTCCCGCGTCGCTCGCGACTCTGCGTAGGACATGCCTTGAAAAAAGCCGTGCTTGGTGATTACATGGCTCCAGGCAATAGGCTGCTTTCCATCGTCGGTAGTGATAACCGCGTGTTCAGGCGACGTATAAAACCGAGGCAGGGCATGAGCTTCGTGGACTCAAAAACTTGGCTGGAGCTGGACAGCAGCTCATACGTGACGACACGGGTCAACCCTTTAGACTCGAGGCAGGGTGCACGAATTTACCCTACCTGCTCAGCGATCCTTTTCGTTCCCTTCATCTTGTCTCGTTCTCAATTTCGCATGCCGCTCCTGCCGCTCTCCCTCCCTAGCTTGGCACGCTTTCCTTCCCGCTCTCCCTCCCTAGCTTGGTACGTTTTCCTTCATGTTGTCTCGTTTGCAATTTCGCATGCCGCTCCTGCCGCTCTCCCTAGCTTAGCACTCAGTTTCCAAAGGTTACTGTTATTAAGGTTACGTTCTCCCCTTTCCTTCGGACCTCAGCCCTGTTCCCCTCCACCTCGATTCCTTGTGGCTCACGAGTATCACACAATGCAGAGGTCCGCAAAGAAGTTCTTTGAAGCATCTCAGGCTAGTGTTGCCCCCCCCCCCCCCCCCCCCCCCCCCCAACCAACCATTACCATCACCATCACCATCACCATCACCATCACCATCACCATCACCATCACCATCACCATCACCCTTGCCAATGGTTGTACAGCTTCAGCCAGCAATCGGGCTGTTCGCCATCTTGGCAGAAAATTTAATATCCAGAGAGCCAACCACCAGTCCCCCACCCCGCCCACTGCCACCCACCCACTCACCCGCCCCACCCACCCTTCCCAACTGCAGATCTGTGGCCACCAGTGTCCAAGTACGTTCAGAAGCCTGATGATGTCCACTCAAGCCCATCTTATGAGACCCACTTAAGATCAGATCATCTCTTCCAGGACTTGCCGCAACTCGTAACACACGCACACGCTCAATGCAGAGCTCTACACCTTGTAACACTCGTTCAATACTGGGACAGAACTCGTTATCAGCTTGAAATCACTCCGGTAGAGTGGACAGTAGATTAAAGCAGCGGAACAGACGCACCAATCTATACACGGAGACAAGGATAACGTTACAGACACAGGAGACCCATAAAGGGGCACCTGTGGTGAAAGGAGGCGGTAGACAGGAACCTAACAGGGTACAGATCAGACCGGAGACGTAGGTGACAGGAAGCTGCCACTGAGTCATCTCAAGATGACTCAGTCCCACGGGAAGCTGGCTCAGGAGAGCCGATAGTTCTAAGGGAGTACATAAGTAGTCACCAAGTCATAAAACGCGTGAGAGCACCGCTATACATGCTGATACTCCACCTATGACACAGGTGACATACAATAGTACTACTCCACCTATGGCACTGGTGACATAGAACTATATGTAACAAATTAAAAAAAAAAAATCAAAGAACTCCGAAAAATAAAAATCGAGAGAAACTTCAAATGAAACCCGAAGGGTGTAAGGGAAGGTATGAAGCAAGGCAAAGAACCAAAATTTGCCAAGTGGATATAAGAGGACAACTAAATATCAAAGTCGGGTAACAACGGTATAGAAAACCCGATCCGGGAATAGGAACCTAATGCCAATCAATGATAACTTAAAGAAACTCTAAATGTAACCAAAGAAACCCTAAAATGTAACCAAAAATTCCAGAATACATGTTACCAAAATTCTAGAATACATGTAACCAAAAAAATTGGTTTAAGGAGAAGCAGTCATTCCAAACATGCGAATGAAACGCCAGAACACCATAGGATCAAGGGGCTTGGTGAAGGGGTCAGCACAGTTGTCCTTAGTGTTAACATAGGCAACATCCACCTGGCCATCCTCCACCAGCTCCTGGATATAGTGATGGATGACATCAATGTGCTTGTTGCGAGGGAGCAGCTGACAGTCATTGGCCCAGCTCAAGGACCCCAAGTTGTCACCCTGAATGGTGACCAGGTCACAAGGCAGCCCTAGATCAATTCTCAACTTTTTCAACCATTGCACCTCCCTGGCAGTCTGAGACAGGGCCTGATACTCAGCCTCACTGGAGCTAACAGCAACAGTGGGTTGCCTTTTGCTCATCCAGTTCACAAGGCAGCCTCCAGCAAGCACAGCATAGCCAGTCTGAGATCTCCTGTCAGACCCATCATCAGCAAAGGATGAGTCACTAAAGACAGTAAAAGAGAAACCAGGGCTGTGAGTGTAAGTGAGGCCCAGATGGGAATGTTCTCTCAAATACAAAAGCAAGCGCTTGGCTGCAGCCCACAGGGGGGCAGTGGGTTGAGCAGAAAACCTGGACAGGTAGCTAACAGCAAAAGAAATATCAGGCCTTGTGCAGGTAGCCAGGTACAGCAAAGCCCCCACAAGAGAGAGGTACTGGCTATTAGAGGCCAGAGGTTCTCCAGGAGGATCAGTGACAGTGCACTTGGACATGGGAACTGAAAACTTGGGCTTGGTAGCAGCAGTGAGACCAAACTGCTCCACCAGCTCAACAATGTAGGAGTGCTGGGAGAGGTCGATCTTAACACACCTGCCGTCAGAATCAAGTGTACAAGTCATGTCCAATGAAAGGAACTGGACAGGTACACCCATTTCCTTGACTTCCCACCCAGCTGCTTCCATAGCCTTGATCAGCAAGGCATACCTATGCAGCTCACTAAAAGCACAGATAAAGTCATCCACATAGGTCAGGACATAGCTCCACCCACCAGTAGAATCCCTCCTGAAATACAGAGCAGGTTCAGCTTTGCACATGGTAAAACCGTGGGCAACCAAAACCTGCTTTACATCTTTGCTCCAAGCCCTGGGTGCCTGCTTCAAACCATAAAGAGATTTAATCAGCTTGCACACAAGGGGAACATTGTCAGGATCAAGTTCATGAAAGCCCTCAGGCTGGTAACAGAACAGGTCCAGACCAGGTTCCAGCTTGGCATTCAAGAATGCAGTCTTGATGTCCAGCTGCCTCACAAACATCTTCCTATGAGTGATGGCAGCAAGGAGCACACGAAGACCTGCTTTAGAGGAGACGGGGGCATATACATCATGGTAGTCCAGCCCAGGACGTTGCAGAAAACCACGAACTACAAAACGAGCTTTAAAACGCAAAGAACCATCAGCCCCATGTTTCTTGACAAATAACCATCTGCCAGATAGAATCCTCTGCCTAGGAGGCTGTGGAGTGAGGACCCAAGTGCCATGAGCATGGAGGGAGGCCATCTCATCCTTCATAGCCTGCAGCCAGAGATCTCTGTCAGGGTTGGTAGGTAACATTGCAGCTTTATAAGAGAGTTCAGTAGAGGTAGAAATAAAAGCCCCCACGTACAAGCAGTGTACTTGTACATGGGCAGCGGGGATATCAGCAGTATCAGCAGTAACCGGTAATAAAGCCCCCAGCGCAGCACTCATGCGTGGTTGAACAAGGCCGGCCTCCTTTGCCTCTAAATCGTCGAAGCCTGGGTACACTGGAACACCCCAGCCATACGCAGTATCTGACCCGGGCCAGTGTTCGAGGTCATCACTCACATCATCTGTGACGGCCACATCGTCGCAATGCCTGGTCCGGTATAAACCACCAGGTATAGCAGGGGGTGAAGTGATCAACAACTCCCGCGAGCTATCCGAATAGGTGGACGGGGGGTGGCGACTAGTGGGCAGTGGACCTGTACTAGGTTCCACTATGACCCGAGGCTGTCCTAATCCTACGACTTCACCGACGAAACGTGGCGCAGAGGAAGGCCCGACGACCCCCTGAGATTCGAATAAATTAGAGCTTGAAGGAACATCAGACTCCCCCTGGCCCAATGCCGCCGCACGCGATACAGCACCATCATTACCTGGCCTGGGACGCATCGTCATCCCATGACCAGTAAAGCGGTCAACAATCGGGGTTGGTAAAGGGCCCAGGACATTGTCAGTAGTATCAAGCCCTTTACCGATGATAGCGGCAGGGGTGCGAGAAAAATACTGAGATCCATCATAGGGAAAGAGCCCAGGGATACAGTTATAGCTAAACTGTTCATAGAAGAGCACATCACGACTCTCTACCACCTGGCGCAACTTCGGAACCCAAACAAAATAACCCTTACTCACCAGAGAATACCCAACCAGTCTACCAGATAACGCCCTTTCGTCAAGCTTATTGCGCTTCTTCCCATTCACTAAGGTAACATAGCATGGGCACCCGAACACGCGCAATAACGATACATCAGGTAGAACCCCAAAAGAACAACTCATAAGGAGTCTTGTCACCCTGATTAGGCAGCCGGTTGCGTAGGTAACACGCGGCGAGGAAGGCATAGGGCCAGAAGGACTTAGTGAGCTTAGACTCCAAGTGAATGCTCCTAGCTACGTTCTGAAGGACCCCATTGTACCGTTCCACAGTCGCATTCTGCTGAGCAGTGTAAGCCATGGACAATTCATGCACAGCACCAACCGATTCTAACCAATCCTCGAACCACTTCACTATAAATTCCTTAGCCCTGTCAGACCTAAGACACTTGAAAACAAATCCATGCAGCTGAGTCATCCATCTGAGGATGGTAGTTTGAACTGCTAAGGGAGCTTCATCCCTGGTTCTCAAGCACAAGACCTCAGCATAGCCAGAGTATTGGTCAGTGAGACACAGAACATAAAACTCCCCACGCAAGCCCCTAATATTAAATGGCCCCATGATGTCCAAGTGAAGGCGTTGTAATGGGGCACGGATCCTAGTTTTGCTTTCTTTAGGAAAAGGGATACGTTTTCCCTTTGCCTTCTGACAAGCATCACATGGGATCTTAGACAGTCTTTGCACCTGTTGGAGAGTGAGGGGTAAGTTCTGAACCAAACCCTTCCTTACAAGGTTGTGCATGGCATCATAGCCAGGGTGACCCAGCCGCCTATGCCACAACCATTCAGGAGTGGTAGGGATCACAACTCCACCATCCTCATCAACATCAAGAGCAAAAGCTGGATAATCTTCAGCACCATACAAACGGCCACGAGGGGTGTGACAAGGCCTACATGCAAACTTGTACACACCATCACTGGAGGCAGGGAAAGACCACAGAACAGAAGAGCCCTGTGTGGCAGTACAACTAAGACTATCAAAATAAATCTTGCAGTTGTGAGCATGGGCAACAGCATTTACTGACACGAGGTTCACCGGACAGTGTGGGATGTAGAGAACATTGGTTAAAGTGATTGGTGTTGGTAACCAATCACTACCTAACACAATAGAACCCTGACCCACAGACCGTTGAACCACACCATCACCAAATTTAACTGCTGGCCCAGTCTCAGAAGCATGAAACACAGTGAACAAAGACATATCACCTGTGATTGACATCCCAGCTCCAGAATCAACATGCCAGACACCCTCAGACAGGCTCGGGCTGCAGACATTTGAAAATTTCGCAGTGCAAGAGAAAAGGACAGAGCGTACCTCCTATTTCTTGTCCAAAGCATACCCATCAATCTGAGCCTGCAAGGAGGCCAGCTGCCGCGGAGTAAGCACACCTGGAAGGGCCAAGGCCATGGGCACCGGATTGGTAACCGGTGCACCAGGCTTGGTCTTACGCAGGTGCGGATGCTTCGTGAAACAGCGATCCTCCGAGTGGGTCGTCTTGCTGAGGCATGGGCCCCAAGTGCAATCCAGACGCCGCTTGTTGGAACCGGAACCCTGAGAACCAGATCCCTGCCCACGCTGAAACGCAGCATTGGCAGGAACCTGGGGAGCGTCCCGGGACCAACCAGGATGCCTGGAGTCGGACCTGGGGAGAGCAATGTTCAAAATGTCGAGAGACCGATATGCCTCCAGACAAGACCAGTAATCTACAGTCTGTCTGTTAGCCAACATCATACCGTACTGGATCCGCAGCGATTCAAATCGGATCAAACGGATCCCATTCACAATGGTTTCCATGGCGTGGCGCTGAGTGACAGGATGTCCAGCACTGCGGAGGTCAGTGCACAGACTGCGAACCATGCGAAAGAAATCATCGACACGGTCAGAAGGGCCCATGTGCGCATTATGAAGTTCGATACGCATGAGAGGGACTCTAGAGGCAAGGGCATCAGACTGCGTCTTCCGGATATCCAAAAGGATATCCCGAGGGGTGGCAAAGTCCTGGTATACCTTGACCATATCGTCCTCCATGTTCGCGAGCATCATAGTTAAACACATGAACTCCTGACGTTCGAGAGGCAGTGCACTGAACCCCAACAGTGCAGGATCAAACCGAGACTCACCATGAATGAGGGTATTAGACCCAGCTCCATTCGCAGAAGGGACAGGAGCCAAGGACCTACGAATGTCCATGAAATACTCCGCAGCAAGACCAGCGTCAAGAGCGCGCTGGTCGTCTATGTTCCTAATCACAGGAATGGACCTCGCAACACTCATAAGCAGCTCGAAATCTGGGCTAACAGGACACAGAGGGACAGGCACTCGCACAAACTGATAACCAAGCTTCTCGTGATCACTACGCCTCGTACCACCAAAGGAAACACCATGATCTGGGGGATACAGAATCCCAGAAGTGACTGGACCAAGAAAAGAACGACACCTGGTACCAAGCTCAGAGAAAGCCATCACTCGGCGATGCCTCAGCTTCACACTAACATTTGCCATTGTAGCCTGCATATCCATCCGACCGTACAAAGAGCGGTTCAAGGACTCACCATCCCGTCGATCCATGTTGATCAGGCGGTAGTCCCGAAGGTTCAAAGTCGGAGGAGATCCGCCAGTGAGCAGATGCTCCCAAGATGCGCAAGACCGCGTATGCAGCATAGGAGGAGGGCCAGGGGCAGGAGGCAGCTCCACCGGCGGAGGCGGAGGGGGTTCCAGGGAGGCACCAGCAGCAGAAGTGCGTGCAGAGGAAACAGCAGCCTCGCGAGAGCGAGTGTGGTAGCCAGGGAGGCCACGCTCCATGGGGGCAGATGCAGAGGAAAAAGAAGCAAAGCCCTTCAAGAAAGTGGGCTTAGCCACCTCCGGGTAAGCCGGGGGAACAGGCTCAAAGGGAGGCGCCGACGAAGGCTGAGGCTGATACACAGGCGAAAGCTCTCGATTAGGCATCTGCTGATCAGCAGGCTCATACACCGGTGAAACAGCGGA
Organism: Chlamydomonas sp. ICE-L; assembly: GCA_013435795.1. Lineage (NCBI taxonomy): Eukaryota > Viridiplantae > Chlorophyta > Chlorophyceae > Chlamydomonadales > Chlamydomonadaceae > Chlamydomonas > Chlamydomonas sp. ICE-L. The sequence goes on from JACBWV010000364.1 coordinate 13,808,131, forward strand.
AGTCTCAAAGACACGAGTGGCAGCAGCAGATGGGGTCACGCCACCGAAGTCAGCACTCGTAGCACTCTTCAAGTCCTCCTCATCATCAGTAGTAGTAGAGTAGTCTTCATCATAATTGAAAGGGACGAAAGGAGGCTGCGGGTCTGATGCACAACGGATGATCTGTGTCTGTACACAACACAGCTTCATCAGGACATCCTCAACATCAGAGGAAAGGCGTCGAACATTGAGAGAAGGAACCGTAAAGTTGGAGGATTGATCGGGGGGGGTTACTTCCTTGATGGCGGAAGGACCCTCCTCTCCGGCAGCAGAGGCCGCTGGCGCGCAGTCGTCTAGCCAATCTAGAGGAACCTTCACCCCCGTTGGGAGGATTCGGTCGCATCCATTGCTCACAATGACACTGCGGATCCCACGAGCCCATGAAACACCATTAAGTTTGGTAAGTTTCACAAAGCCGGCAGGAGGCCCTCGCGGAAGTTGCATTATCAAAGCAGTGGTAGTGATGAGGAGCCCAATAACCTATCAGCTTGAAATCACTCCGGTAGAGTGGACAGTAGATTAAAGCAGCGGAACAGACGCACCAATCTATACACGGAGACAAGGATAACGTTACAGACTCAGGAGACCCATAAAGGGGCACCTGTGGTGAAAGGAGGCGGTAGACAGGAACCTAACAGGGTACAGATCAGACCGGAGACGTAGGTGACAGGAAGCTGCCACTGAGTCATCTCAAGATGACTCAGTCCCACGGGAAGCTGGCTCAGGAGAGCCGATAGTTCTAAGGGAGTACATAAGTAGTCACCAAGTCATAAAACGCGTGAGAGCACCGCTATACATGCTGATACTCGTATCAGCTTGAAATCACTCCGGTAGAGTGGACAGTAGATTAAAGCAGCGGAACAGACGCACCAATCTATACACGGAGACAAGGATAACGTTACAGACACAGGAGACCCATAAAGGGGCACCTGTGGTGAAAGGAGGCGGTAGACAGGAACCTAACAGGGTACAGATCAGACCGGAGACGTAGGTGACAGGAAGCTGCCACTGAGTCATCTCAAGATGACTCAGTCCCACGGGAAGCTGGCTCAGGAGAGCCGATAGTTCTAAGGGAGTACATAAGTAGTCACCAAGTCATAAAACGCGTGAGAGCACCGCTATACATGCTGATACTCCACCTATGACACAGGTGACATACAATAGTACTACTCCACCTATGGCACTGGTGACATAGAACTATATGTAACAAATTAAAAAAAAAAAAAAAATCAAAGAACTCCGAAAAATAAAAATCGAGAGAAACTTCAAATGAAACCCGAAGGGTGTAAGGGAAGGTATGAAGCAAGGCAAAGAACCAAAATTTGCCAAGTGGATATAAGAGGACAACTAAATATCAAAGTCGGGTAACAACGGTATAGAAAACCCGATCCGGGAATAGGAACCTAATGCCAATCAATGATAACTTAAAGAAACTTTAAATGTAACCAAAGAAACCCTAAAATGTAACCAAAAATTCCAGAATACATGTAACCAAAATTCTAGAATACATGTAACCAAAAAAATTGGTTTAAGGAGAAGCAGTCATTCCAAACATGCGAATGAAACGCCAGAACACCATAGGATCAAGGGGCTTGGTGAAGGGGTCAGCACAGTTGTCCTTAGTGTTAACATAGGCAACATCCACCTGGCCATCCTCCACCAGCTCCTGGATATAGTGATGGATGACATCAATGTGCTTGTTGCGAGGGAGCAGCTGACAGTCATTGGCCCAGCTCAAGGACCCCAAGTTGTCACCCTGAATGGTGACCAGGTCACAAGGCAGCCCTAGATCAATTCTCAACTTTTTCAACCATTGCACCTCCCTGGCAGTCTGAGACAGGGCCTGATACTCAGCCTCACTGGAGCTAACAGCAACAGTGGGTTGCCTTTTGCTCATCCAGTTCACAAGGCAGCCTCCAGCAAGCACAGCATAGCCAGTCTGAGATCTCCTGTCAGACCCATCATCAGCAAAGGATGAGTCACTAAAGACAGTAAAAGAGAAACCAGGGCTGTGAGTGTAAGTGAGGCCCAGATGGGAATGTTCTCTCAAATACAAAAGCAAGCGCTTGGCTGCAGCCCACAGGGGGGCAGTGGGTTGAGCAGAAAACCTGGACAGGTAGCTAACAGCAAAAGAAATATCAGGCCTTGTGCAGGTAGCCAGGTACAGCAAAGCCCCCACAAGAGAGAGGTACTGGCTATTAGAGGCCAGAGGTTCTCCAGGAGGATCAGTGACAGTGCACTTGGACATGGGAACTGAAAACTTGGGCTTGGTAGCAGCAGTGAGACCAAACTGCTCCACCAGCTCAACAATGTAGGAGTGCTGGGAGAGGTCGATCTTAACACACCTGCCGTCAGAATCAAGTGTACAAGTCATGTCCAATGAAAGGAACTGGACAGGTACACCCATTTCCTTGACTTCCCACCCAGCTGCTTCCATAGCCTTGATCAGCAAGGCATACCTATGCAGCTCACTAAAAGCACAGATAAAGTCATCCACATAGGTCAGGACATAGCTCCACCCACCAGTAGAATCCCTCCTGAAATACAGAGCAGGTTCAGCTTTGCACATGGTAAAACCGTGGGCAACCAAAACCTGCTTTACATCTTTGCTCCAAGCCCTGGGTGCCTGCTTCAAACCATAAAGAGATTTAATCAGCTTGCACACAAGGGGAACATTGTCAGGATCAAGTTCATGAAAGCCCTCAGGCTGGTAACAGAACAGGTCCAGACCAGGTTCCAGCTTGGCATTCAAGAATGCAGTCTTGATGTCCAGCTGCCTCACAAACATCTTCCTATGAGTGATGGCAGCAAGGAGCACACGAAGACCTGCTTTAGAGGAGACGGGGGCATATACATCATGGTAGTCCAGCCCAGGACGTTGCAGAAAACCACGAACTACAAAACGAGCTTTAAAACGCAAAGAACCATCAGCCCCATGTTTCTTGACAAATAACCATCTGCCAGATAGAATCCTCTGCCTAGGAGGCTGTGGAGTGAGGACCCAAGTGCCATGAGCATGGAGGGAGGCCATCTCATCCTTCATAGCCTGCAGCCAGAGATCTCTGTCAGGGTTGGTAGGTAACATTGCAGCTTTATAAGAGAGTTCAGTAGAGGTAGAAATAAAAGCCCCCACGTACAAGCAGTGTACTTGTACATGGGCAGCGGGGATATCAGCAGTATCAGCAGTAACCGGTAATAAAGCCCCCAGCGCAGCACTCATGCGTGGTTGAACAAGGCCGGCCTCCTTTGCCTCTAAATCGTCGAAGCCTGGGTACACTGGAACACCCCAGCCATACGCAGTATCTGACCCGGGCCAGTGTTCGAGGTCATCACTCACATCATCTGTGACGGCCACATCGTCGCAATGCCTGGTCCGGTATAAACCACCAGGTATAGCAGGGGGTGAAGTGATCAACAACTCCCGCGAGCTATCCGAATAGGTGGACGGGGGGTGGCGACTAGTGGGCAGTGGACCTGTACTAGGTTCCACTATGACCCGAGGCTGTCCTAATCCTACGACTTCACCGACGAAACGTGGCGCAGAGGAAGGCCCGGCGACCCCCTGAGATTCGAATACATTAGAGCTTGAAGGAACATCAGACTCCCCCTGGCCCAATGCCGCCGCACGCGATACAGCACCATCATTACCTGGCCTGGGACGCATCGTCATCCCATGACCAGTAAAGCGGTCAACAATCGGGGTTGGTAAAGGGCCCAGGACATTGTCAGTAGTATCAAGCCCTTTACCGATGATAGCGGCAGGGGTGCGAGAAAAATACTGAGATCCATCATAGGGAAAGAGCCCAGGGATACAGTTATAGCTAAACTGTTCATAGAAGAGCACATCACGACTCTCTACCACCTGGCGCAACTTCGGAACCCAAACAAAATAACCCTTACTCACCAGAGAATACCCAACCAGTCTACCAGATAACGCCCTTTCGTCAAGCTTATTGCGCTTCTTCCCATTCACTAAGGTAACATAGCATGGGCACCCGAACACGCGCAATAACGATACATCAGGTAGAACCCCAAAGAACAACTCATAAGGAGTCTTGTCACCCTGATTAGGCAGCCGGTTGCGTAGGTAACACGCGGCGAGGAAGGCATAGGGCCAGAAGGACTTAGTGAGCTTAGACTCCAAGTGAATGCTCCTAGCTACGTTCTGAAGGACCCCATTGTACCGTTCCACAGTCGCATTCTGCTGAGCAGTGTAAGCCATGGACAATTCATGCACAGCACCAACCGATTCTAACCAATCCTCGAACCACTTCACTATAAATTCCTTAGCCCTATCAGACCTAAGACACTTGAAAACAAATCCATGCAGCTGAGTCATCCATCTGAGGATGGTAGTTTGAACTGCTAAGGGAGCTTCATCCCTGGTTCTCAAGCACAAGACCTCAGCATAGCCTGAGTATTGGTCAGTGAGACACAGAACATAAAACTCCCCACGCAAGCCCCTAATATTAAATGGCCCCATGATGTCCAAGTGAAGGCGTTGTAATGGGGCACGGATCCTAGTTTTGCTTTCTTTAGGAAAAGGGATACGTTTTCCCTTTGCCTTCTGACAAGCATCACATGGGATCTTAGACAGTCTTTGCACCTGTTGGAGAGTGAGGGGTAAGTTCTGAACCAAACCCTTCCTTACAAGGTTGTGCATGGCATCATAGCCAGGGTGACCCAGCCGCCTATGCCACAACCATTCAGGAGTGGTAGGGATCACAACTCCACCATCCTCATCAACATCAAGAGCAAAAGCTGGATAATCTTCAGCACCATACAAACGGCCACGAGGGGTGTGACAAGGCCTACATGCAAACTTGTACACACCATCACTGGAGGCAGGGAAAGACCACAGAACAGAAGAGCCCTGTGTGGCAGTACAACTAAGACTATCAAAATAAATCTTGCAGTTGTGAGCATGGGCAACAGCATTTACTGACACGAGGTTCACCGGACAGTGTGGGATGTAGAGAACATTGGTTAAAGTGATTGGTGTTGGTAACCAATCACTACCTAACACAATAGAACCCTGACCCACAGACCGTTGAACCACACCATCACCAAATTTAACTGCTGGCCCAGTCTCAGAAGCATGAAACACAGTGAACAAAGACATATCACCTGTGATTGACATCCCAGCTCCAGAATCAACATGCCAGACACCCTCAGACAGGCTCGGGCTGCAGACATTTGAAAATTTCGCAGTGCAAGAGAAAAGGACAGAGCGTACCTCCTATTTCTTGTCCAAAGCATACCCATCAATCTGAGCCTGCAAGGAGGCCAGCTGCCGCGGAGTAAGCACACCTGGAAGGGCCAAGGCCATGGGCACCGGATTGGTAACCGGTGCACCAGGCTTGGTCTTACGCAGGTGCGGATGCTTCGTGAAACAGCGATCCTCCGAGTGGGTCGTCTTGCTGAGGCATGGGCCCCAAGTGCAATCCAGACGCCGCTTGTTGGAACCGGAACCCTGAGAACCAGATCCCTGCCCACGCTGAAACGCAGCATTGGCAGGAACCTGGGGAGCGTCCCGGGACCAACCAGGATGCCTGGAGTCGGACCTGGGGAGAGCAATGTTCAAAATGTCGAGAGACCGATATGCCTCCAGACAAGACCAGTAATCTACAGTCTGTCTGTTAGCCAACATCATACCGTACTGGATCCGCAGCGATTCAAATCGGATCAAACGGATCCCATTCACAATGGTTTCCATGGCGTGGCGCTGAGTGACAGGATGTCCAGCACTGCGGAGGTCAGTGCACAGACTGCGAACCATGCGAAAGAAATCATCGACACGGTCAGAAGGGCCCATGTGCGCATTATGAAGTTCGATACGCATGAGAGGGACTCTAGAGGCAAGGGCATCAGACTGCGTCTTCCGGATATCCAAAAGGATATCCCGAGGGGTGGCAAAGTCCTGGTATACCTTGACCATATCGTCCTCCATGTTCGCGAGCATCATAGTTAAACACATGAACTCCTGACGTTCGAGAGGCAGTGCACTGAACCCCAACAGTGCAGGATCAAACCGAGACTCACCATGAATGAGGGTATTAGACCCAGCTCCATTCGCAGAAGGGACAGGAGCCAAGGACCTACGAATGTCCATGAAATACTCCGCAGCAAGACCAGCGTCAAGAGCGCGCTGGTCGTCTATGTTCCTAATCACAGGAATGGACCTCGCAACACTCATAAGCAGCTCGAAATCTGGGCTAACAGGACACAGAGGGACAGGCACTCGCACAAACTGATAACCAAGCTTCTCGTGATCACTACGCCTCGTACCACCAAAGGAAACACCATGATTTGGGGGATACAGAATCCCAGAAGTGACTGGACCAAGAAAAGACGACACCTGGTACCAAGCTCAGAGAAAGCCATCACTCGGCGATGCCTCAGCTTCACACTAACATTTGCCATTGTAGCCTGCATATCCATCCGACCGTACAAAGAGCGGTTCAAGGACTCACCATCCCGTCGATCCTGGTTGATCAGGCGGTAGTCCCGCAAGTTCAAAGTCGGAGGAGATCCACCAGTGAGCAGATGCTCCCAAGATTCGCATGACCGCGTATATAGCATAGGAGGAGGGCCAGGGGCAGGAGGCAGCTCCACCGGCGGAGGCGGAGGGGGTTCCAGGGAGGCACCAGCAGCAGAGGTGCGTGCAGAGGAAACAGCAGCCTCGCGAGAGCGAGTGTGGTAGCCAGGGAGGCCACGCTCCATGGGGGCAGATGCAGAGGAAAAAGAATCAAAGCCCTTCAAGAAAGTGGGCTTAGCCACCTCCGGGTAAGCCGGGGGAACAGGCTCAAAGGGAGGCGCCGACGAAGGCTGAGGCTGATACACAGGCGAAAGCTCTCGATTAGGCATCTGCTGATCAGCAGGCTCATACACCGGCGAAACAGCGGAAGTCTCAAAGACACGAGTGGCAGCAGCAGATGGGGTCACGCCACCGAAGTCAGCACTCGTAGCACTCTTCAAGTCCTCCTCATCATCAGTAGTAGTAGAGTAGTCTTCATCATAATTGAAGGGGACGCAATGAGGCTGCGGGTCTGATGCACAACGGATGATCTGTGTCTGTACACAACACAGCTTCATCAGGACATCCTCAACATCAGAGGACAGGCGTCGAACATTGAGAGAAGGAACCGTAAAGTTGGAGGATTGATCGGGGGGGGGTTACTTCCTTGATGGCGGAAGGACCCTCCTCTCCGGCAGCAGAGGCCGCTGGCGCGCAGTCGTCTAGCCAATCTAGAGGAACCTTCACCCCCGTTGGGAGGATTCGGTCGCATCCATTGCTCACAATGACACTGCGGATCCCACGAGCCCATGAAACACCATTAAGTTTGGTAAGTTTCACAAAGCCGGCAGGAGGCCCTCGCGGAAGTTGCATTATCAAAGCAGTGGTAGTGATGAGGAGCCCAGTAACCTATCAGCTTGAAATCACTCCGGTAGAGTGGACAGTAGATTAAAGCAGCGGAACAGACGCACCAATCTATACACGGAGACAAGGATAACGTTACAGACACAGGAGACCCATAAAGGGGCACCTGTGGTGAAAGGAGGCGGTAGACAGGAACCTAACAGGGTACAGATCAGACCGGAGACGTAGGTGACAGGAAGCTGCCACTGAGTCATCTCAAGATGACTCAGTCCCACGGGAAGCTGGCTCAGGAGAGCCGATAGTTCTAAGGGAGTACATAAGTAGTCACCAAGTCATAAAACGCGTGAGAGCACCGCTATACATGCTGATAACTCGTCTAGCAGAGCCCTTCATCAGCCCTGCCACAGCTCCGTCACAGACGTGCCTCAGCCCATACGCCCACTCCTCCTGCCATCGTCTTTCTTTCTTACCGCCCCAACCCATTTGAATCGACTGAGGCTAAGCACCATACATCGCCCATGTGTTTGTGTACAAGCCTCAACAGGTAGGTGCATGGTCCTCCAGTTTTCGCGGGGTTTAGGGTTTAGGGTTTAGGGTTTAGTGTGAAACCCTTAGTGTGATTTTGTCTGTGTTTGTGTTTGTGTTTGAGTTCGTGTTTATGTTTGTGTTAGTGTTTGTGTTTGTGTGTGTTTGTGTTTGTAATTCCATGCTCCACCCTTTTCATTTTCCCACCTCTCCCCAACCACCTTCGGCTTCCCTTCCCATTTCATTCACCTTTGCAGTGGTGTCCTTAACTTCACGTCCTGAGAGTGGCACATTACTCGGATGTAACAATTTCAATTTCAATTTCACCTCTCCCTAACCAAGATGATCCTCATCTTCCATCCACTCTCCTCTTCCCAACCACTGTTATCTTCCCTTTCTACTTTGCACATTGTAGGAGGTGCAACGCCATTCGAACTGAATCCTCCAGGTCGCTGGTTTGTGTCGGAAGACCCACCTCCTAGGGTAAAAGTCCTTTCACAACTTCAAAAAAAAACTTGTTGCTTTGATCAAGAGGGAGACAATGATGGGGTCCAGTTGTTATAGTTTTTGTACGTAAGACAGAGGGGGGGGGGCAACTCCATAGTTTGGGGCCGCGGGGGGGGGGGGGGGGGGGGTGAGGAGAAAATCTGACATTTTCTAAAAATTAGGTACTTTTCAGGCACTTTTTTTCTAGCCCTCAGAATGACATGGGAGTGGAACTAGGGTGTTCCTCTACTAAATACCAGTCCATATATGCTATTGGGGGAGAGATCCACCCCACATTATGCCCAGTGTGTGCAAAGGGAGCGAGCTCAAGTGCGGCTTGAGGCATCCCTAGTAGACGCGCCGGCATTGTTCTGGAGAATGGTGGTCGATAACGTCACCAACTAAGACCGCATGTTGTAAAGGAAAACATTGTGCCCTTCAGCCATACATACATTAGTGATGATCGAAGACCTGATTATTTAATGCCCGATTGAAGCTTGGATTGAAGACCTGGTTATTGAATACCTGATTATTGAAGAGTATTGAAGGTGGGCACATTAAGGGCCAAGGGGCCTTGACCCCCAAACCCCACCAAACAATGTAACATTGATGATGATGATTTTCTATGCTTCAAACATCCCCAATGATTTGACCAACCTCAATGGATAGGCCTTTAAAAACCCTGTAATATGAGCATAATTAGACACCATAACACTAAGTGGTGGCTGAGATACTGGCTGTACAGTGGGTTCCGGAGCCGGGGGGGGGGGGTCTGCACAAGGGTGCCTCAGCACTTTTGGGGGATGGTGTATTTCACTTTTTTTTGCCCCCCCCCCCTTGGTTAGACATTATTTTTAAAATTTAACAGACGAGATACATTTATTATGTAATTATACTGTGTTCACTACATTTACGGGCCCACTTCTATGGGGCGCTGCCTTTTGTATGAGGTCAAAAAAATCAAACCTGTGTACTGCCCAGTACCATAGTATCCGTTACTTAGCAACGGCAAACGAGCTGGAGTGGACTCAGGTTTGAGCATAAAACGGTTTGGCAAAGGGTCGTTTGCCAAACCGTTTGCCAATACTTAAGGCGCATACGGCAGTTCTGACTACTTCTGACTACTTCTAACTACTTCGGAGTTTTCTGACTAGTTTGAGTTCGTAGTCCTGAGCAGGGTACTACATTTTGTCAAATTGGTCAGCGCTTAAAGCGCACAAACGTCAATATGGCCAGCGCTTTTTAGTGCAAAAGGCTCAAGAATTGCGAGCTGCGCCCACAGGGGGGTGAAAAAACTGTGCGAAACGCGCAGTGGGGCTCAAAAAGCGTGCGCAAAATTGCGCTGCCACGCGCGCTTTGTAGTACCCTGGTCCTGAGTCTGACTAGTTCTGAGAACTTGTTTCCCTGATTGAAGAGTACTTACTAAGTAGTTTAGGGAATAGTTTTTTAAACTACACTTAAAACAAGTCATGAACTGGTCTGTAAACTACTAGGTATGTAGACCAAATCGCTTAAGGACGAAGAGTCGGGGGTTCGATTCCCCCTACGGTCGCTCTTAGCGTTGCAGGTCGTTGTCAACCGCGATGGTAGCTTGTCCAGTTGAGGTAGAAGACCGCTCTCTACCCGCGTACGGCGGGTTCCCTGGACACCACGCCACACCAGGCGTTATCATTACTAGGTATAGTCTATATATACTGACCATTGTCACCTTCTGAGTACTTCTGAGTCTTCTGACTAGTTTGAATATGTAGATTTGAGTACTTGTTTTCCTAATTGAGGACCTCTGATTGAGTAGTTTAGGGTATAGCTTTTTAAACTACACTTAAAACAAGTCATGAACTGGTCTGTAAACGACTAGGTATGGTCTATATAAACTGACCATTGTCAAGCTCTCAAACTACCATCATCCCTTTCCATTCGTCCACCTCTCCTCAACCAAGTTTAACTTCTCCCTGTCCATTCATCCACCTCTCCCCAACTAACACATGTTATCTTCCCTTTTCACTTGTTGCTTTGATCAGATCGGAGGAGCTTTGAGCAAGCTTTGACACCATCTGCTGAGCGGCGTCTTGAGGAGGCGAATGAGGTACCACATGTGGATTGTTACACACCTGAGTGGTACGCCCGAGCACTCGATCATGAGCTGGAGGCTGCGTACAGACAGCTCCAAGGGAATGGGGCACAGACAATGTTGGGGGTAAGTGTAGAAGAGCTGGTGGCCTTTTTGAAGGGGAAGACAATGCCAGATGGATCAGGATCTTGGAACAGGTGTCTGAGGAGGCGCAGGAAGGGCAAACGGCAGCTGTTGGTGGATGCTATTCAGGTACTTACAGCCCCTCCCGCCAGCCCAAGTGAAGCAGACCAGGTAGATTGCTACACACCTGAGTGGTACGCCCTTGCGCTGGATCATGAGCTGGAGGCTGCGTACAGACAGCTCCAAGGGGATGAGGCACATACAATGTCGAGGGTAACCACAAAAGAGCTCGTGGTGTTTCTGAAGGGAAAGACAATGCCAAATGGATCAGGCTCTTGGACAAGGTGTACCACCAGCACGGTGAGGAGGAAGGGCGTTCGGCAGCTGTTGCTGGATGCTATTCAGGTACTTACAGCCCCCCCCGCCAGACCGAGTGAAGCATCCCAGGTAGATTGTTACACTCCAGAGTGGTATGACCTAGCGCTTGATCATGAACTAGAGGCTGCATTCAGAGAGCTTCAAGGGAATGGGACACAGTCAAAGTTGGGGGTTTCTGTACCAGAGCTGTTGGCGTTTTTGGAGGGGAAGATGATGCCAGTTGGATCAGGCCCCTGGAGGAGGCGGGAGAGGAACAAACGGCAGCTGTTGATGGATGCTATTGAGGTGCTTAACGCACGTCCCGCTGGACCAAGTGAAGCATCCCAGGTAGAATGTTACACACCAGAGTGGTACTCCCTAGCGCTTGATCATGAGCTGGAGGTTGCATTCAGAGAGCTCCAAGGGAATGGGGCACAGTCGAAGTTGGATGTAACTGTAAAAGAGCTGTGGGCGTTTTTGAGGGGGAGGAACATGCCAGATGGATCAGGCCCCTGGAAATGGATGTTGAGGGGGGAGATGAAGGTAAAAAGGGAGCTGTTGCTGGATGCTATTAAGGTGCTGAACGCACCTCCCGCAGAACCGAGTGAAGCATCCCCGGTAGAATGTTACACGCCAGAGTGGTTTGCCCTAGCATCCGATCAGGAGCTGGAGGATGCATTCAGAGAGCTCCAAGGGAATGAGACTGAGACAAAGTCCACGGTAACTGGACAAGTGCTGGTTAGGATTTTGACGGGGAAGACGATGCCAGATGGATCAGGCCTGTGGACGAGGCAGCCCATGAGAAAGACAAAGGGCAAAAGGCAGATGTTGGTGGATGCAATAGAGATACTAAGAGCACCCTCCACTAGACGGAGTGAAGCATCCTAGGAAATGGATAGTTACACACGAAAGTGGTATATCCAAACACATGTGCATGAGCTGGAGGCTGTGTTGAGATGACTCGTACATAAAATCAAGCACACTTTGTGCTGAAAAGCTCTAGCTGATTAACTCAATCACAACCAAACTTGGTTCATGGTGGTCCGCCCAATGTAAGGGCAACGGGTAAAGACAATGTTGAGGGCCACTGCAAAAAAGCTGGGGGGATGTTTCGCAGGGGAAGACAGTGCCAGATGGATGGGCCCCCTGGAGGAGGTGTGACAAGGTCAACCTATAATAGATCCAATATGTTCATACAATCATGAATATAACCAGGCAACCATGACAGATAAATACGGCAAAACAAAAGATCTGAGTCTGAGAAAGTAAGAAGCACGCTTGGTAGTTGGCCCCAGTGCAAGCAAACGGGCTGGCGCCCTCAACCTCACGCCTCGTAATGAGGCAAACTATTTACCTGTTTTTGTTGCAGCAAAACAACAGATCTGACTATCTGAGACGGAGAAGCACGCTTGACAAGTTGGCTTCGAAGTTTAGGGTCCCAGTTCAAGTCTGGGGTTCCAGTTCGAGTTTACTTCAAAAAAGACTGAGAAGCATGCTTGGTGGAAAGAACTGACTAACTGAGTAGCGTAGTCTGATTACATGGGAAGAACTAGAAGTAACAATCAACTTTAATTGGTAACAAGGGGAGCGAGAAGACATAACATTTTCCTGGTAATAATTAAATTTTTTACTGCCAAAGACGGCGAGCAGCCAAATTGCTGGCTGAAGCTATATCTGGTATAGTCTGACTTTATGTCATCTCTAGAGGAGGTAGAGTACGCACTGGACTGAGTCCCGTCGTGGGCACGTGCTGTCTGCCGACAGGCGCCTGTGCCAGCTATGGCCTGCGCACCGCTATGCAGTACTATGCAGTACGCATTAGATCTTCTTATCTATTGCTCTTCTGCCTTTATTGTTATCTCAACAGTGTTGTAAACAGATGCACTGACAGTGACATCTACAGAAAACTACAATATCCCGGACCATAACCAAGTTCAAGTTCAAATCTAAGAAGACTTAACCCTGCTACCCGTGGTGCAGCCGTCCTGCACCACTTGACTGGGCCCATAAGTCATAACACCTGGCAAGTTGACAGTCCAAAAGTTCAAAGTTCTCATCGGCAACCGCAACCGCCGTGCTGGCGCCACGTTAGTTAGCTGTACAGTCATTGCACAGTACACGTTTGAAAATGTTCCGACGTTTCGGAGTCGCGCCGCGCCCATTCATTATTACCAAAGACCTAGTTCGCCTTTGTTGCTCATTCGCTCGGATCTGTCTCGAATATACTTACCTAGCCACTTCTCATCGTAATTTTGCCTATGAGGATATCACCTATCGTTTCTGGCAGCACGGCTGCCCGGGGGGTAGCTACCAGGCCTACTTCCCGTCTCGTTGCTCATGCTGTTTCAACGAGCATGCCGCAAGTGCCTAGCCGCTGCCCTTCGCGTGCATTCCTAGGCCAGCAGCTTTCGAAGAGGAAAATCGATTGTGCATTCTCATTGGTGCCAGCCACTGTCACCGAGCGACTGAAGGAGCAAGAGATGGAAGCCTTGTTGCCGCTACCAACAGATGTCGAGGGAATCGCAGATGACCCTAGTGTGCACAACCCCTTGCAGAGGATGGAACGACTGGGGACAGGCTGGTTCGGTGTTATCATGGAATACGAGGGCGTTATTGTTGGTGAGTTCCCCCTTTCTGCACTTGTCGCTACTGTTGTGCGCCTGCGCACCTTCTTCAGCGCCTTCCCGCTTCAAATTACGGGGGGTCACTCAAAAAGGGCACCAATGCGCGTATCTAGATTCACCACCCGAGTGCACACACACACACTCACAAGCCAGCGCCACCACCACCACCACCCCCCCCCACCACCACCCGCCCCCACCCCACCCCAACCGCAGAGAGCGCATGGGAGGCTCATACCGAAGCTTGGCTCAAGGTTGCTGATGAGTTTGGATATCCAAAGCCTCTTGGCCTCTTGTTCCGACGAATCCGTGGCTGCAGGGATGAACTCGTGATTAGCCGGGTCTTCAATTGGACCCACAACCCCACCACCGTCCGGACGCTAGCCGAACGGAAGGCCCAAATTTTCGACGAAATTGTGGCAGGAGATACCGGGCGCCAGCCTGCCCTGCTTCATGAGGTTATCCCCTTCATACAAATGATGAAGAAGTTTGATATCCCTATAGCCCTAGTGTGTCCCATGAAGGAGCAGAAGGTGATCGACAACTTGAAACGGCTTGGCCTGTCGGATGCGTTTGATGTGGTGGTGACAGCAGAGGACAGTGGCGCACCAGAGGTGGAGTACTACTACATGCATGCAGCCAGCCGGGTAAGACAGAATAGGGACCCCTCTGGTCCCCCTCCTTTGGTGTGACTGTATTTGCTCGTATTTGTCCATATGTGTTAACCCGTTTCAGTGATATATATTGGTCTAGTGGTACACCAAATTTCTGAAACGAAGAAGGGTCGGGCGTTCGATTTCCCCTACGGTCGCCCTCAGCGTTGCAGGTCGTTGTCCACAGCGATGGTAGCTTGTCCAGTTGAGGTGGTAGCCCGTTCTCTGCCCGTGTACGACGGGTTCCCTTAATACCACGCCCCATCAGGCGTTCTCTTTACTTTTCCATATGTGTTCATGTGTGTTGGTTCATTGTGTTTGTTAGTGTATCTTTGTTCATATGCTTGTGTGTGTATCTGTGTGTGTTTTGGTTCATTGTGTTTGTTCATGTGTCTTAGTTCATATGCTTGTGTGTGTATCTGTGTGTGTTTTGGTTCATTGTGTTTGTTCATGTGTCTTAGTTCATATGCTTGTGTGTGTATCTGTGTGTGTTTTGGTTCATTGTGTTTGTTCATGTGTCTTAGTTCATATGCTTGTGTGTGTATCTGTGTGTGTGTGTGTTGGTTCATGTGAGTGGGCACCTTCCCCAGAATTTTTCACTGGGAGAGGAATGGGTGAAGGGATCTGCCCTAGGGATCCCAGCCATTGGGTAGGGGTATGCCTCAAAGCTTTATTGCTTTTACCCTGTGATTTTGAAAACGGTTGGTAGACCCCCCCCCACACACCCCACCCCACCACCACCACCACCCCTGGATTTTGTGGAGAGGGCTTGTCTTGGGTCAACTATGGCCTGTCTATGACAACGTAATGTAATATAATGTTATTGTAAGAGTTCTTGAGATGATAGGTACTATGGGGTAGGACCAGGGAAGGTGTTTTGGGGATGATAGTTGAGCTGTTGTTGAGGGCTACCTTTCCTCCACCCTCTCTCCACCATACTGCGCTGTCATAATAATAAATAAATAGTACGCCTTATTGCGGGGTAGAGGTTGAGGGGACCAGCCCGTTTGCTTGCACTGGGGTCAACCACCATACTGCGCCTTCATACATACCCATACCTTCTCCATGCAATTCCCACACATTTCCTTACATTCTCCCTCTATATGCAATTCCCATCAATCCCCATGCCTTCTCCCTCTCTATGCAATTCCCATCAATTCCCTTGCCTTCTCCCTCTCTATGCAATTCCCATCAATTCTCTTGCCTTCTCCCTCTCTGTTTAATTCCCATCAATTCCCTGCCTTCCTAATCTTACCCCTCATCCACCGTGATCCTACCCACAGATGCAACGTCCACCCATGCGCTGCATTGTTGTCGGGGAATCCAACTCGTCGGTGGAAGGCGCGCATGAGTTGGGCATGCAGAGTCTTATCCCTGCTGGCAACAAACCTGTCTACGATTTCGTTGGAGCTGATCTCGTCGTCCGCCACCTCGGGCAGGTTGCATTCCTGAACTTGAAAAAGCTGTTTGGACAAGAGAATCTGGTGCGACCAGCACAATCAAAGTATGACGAGTTCACTCAGCCCGAGGTCTTCTCGGATAAGCTGGGTGATGAGGAGGAGATGGATATGTGGGAGGAGGAGCAGGAGGAGGAAGATGATAATGAGCTGAACGCCCCTTGGAGTCGAAGCAGAGGGCGCTATTTGTGAATTAAGGATTGCAGAGGCTGTGGGAGCCTCTTGTGTCTGTGTAGAGGGTGCTTCTTGTGAATGCTGCTTTGACGTCTGCATGTACAGAGCAGGCTTTTCTTTAAGGATATACTAATAGCAGAAGTGCTAAATTATGTACCTTGGTGTTTTGGGGGTGCTACGTTGCAGCCTTTTGAGGTTGCTTTTTGGGGCCACAAAAGCTCCTTGTAGCGCCCTGAACACTATTGTGCAACCGAGAGACATTGGTTCCTTCCCTTAAAACGACCCTTGGTGCAGGGCTCCCAGGGGGCACCACAGACCTAGCCCCGGCCTTCCTTGGTTATGACTACTATGCCTTGTTGACCTTGCAACCGCGCTCCCACCACAGCCCTAGCCCTGGACTGCCTTGGTGCTGACTACCGTACGATGCCTTGTTGACCTTGCAAGGCTTCGAATATCTCTCTTCAGCAGCAACAGAAAACATTAGAATCCACGTTGGTAGTAATCATGCAGGAGAGATCAAGTCGTATGGACCCTCGCCAGCAGAAGATAAAACAGTAGTACCCACATTGGTAGCAAGCACGCAGGAGAGCTCAAGTCGCATGGACCCTCGCCAGCAGCCACAGAAAACAGAAGTACCCACATTGGTAGCAATCGCGCACGGGAGATCAATTTGCATCGACCCTATTAGGCTATCACGCAACATAAGTTTTGGCTTATTTAACGTGGTAGCTGTGACGCATGAGGAGGTCTGGTTGTCGTATCCCTCTTTCCAGCTTGCATTGTGAGGATGGGTTGAAGAAAGATACTGTAGTGTATTGGCATCCTAGTTTCTCTGAATCTAGTGGTGATGATGATGATGCCTGTGATGAAGATGATTGTGAGCCATAGCCGCTCGCTCGCTCGCTGCATGAGGGCTAAGTGACGCTGTAGATCCACGTCCAGACATCCTTATTCCTCTGATGCTGGTGGATATAAATATGGCAGCAGTGCCAAGTCACTTGTGCTGATGTGTGAAGGACTACGATGAGTGCAGAGCTATTTGTGCTAATGTGTGGGTGATTACGCTGAGTGCTGAACCAGTGTTGAAGCTACTTTGTCACTCTTTTCTTTTCGGCTATGAAAAGCTCCTTCTAGGCAGCTCCCTGAGCCAGCCAGTAGGCGAAGCCTAGATATATTAGCATTGCTAGAAAGCTGATTGTGCCATCTTCCAGTTGCACTAGGTTGCTTCAGGATTGGCTGAATAGCCAGCCAAGGGAGCTGCCTAGAAGCTGCTACTCGAAGCCGAAAAGGAAAACAATATACCTCGTGTTCACGCAAGTGCCTGCAGTTGATCAAACACCTTTTTGCGTCCTTATTACTCTGAAGCTACTCTGAAGCTGGTGTTGAAGCGGTCACCTAAGGTCTGTTCTGACAGCAAACACGCTAAGCGTTGTCATGTGACTGCTGATGCTGCTGTGATGACGATGCGTTGTGGTGTGGCTGCTGCTGCTGTGATGACGATGCGTTGTCGTGTGACTGCTGATGCTGCTGTGATGACGATGCGTTGTCGTGTGGCTGATGATGCTGTGGTGACTAAGTGTTGTCGTGTGGCTGATGATTGTCCTGCACCACCAAGCGCTTTCAAACGAAGCTTTTCTTTACAAGCAGCAGCTTATAGGCACCTCCCCTGGCTTTCTGCTCAGCCAAACGTATAGCAACGTAGTGCAACTGGAACCTGACAGCATCAGCACTCCAGTACTGTTTAAATCTTGAGACTTAGCCCAGGAGCTGGATCGAGGATCTGCCTAGAAGCTGCAAAAGAAAGCCGAAAAGAAAAGCTCTGATTTTCCAATATGAATCACGATGGGAATCTCATTCATGTTTCGGTGTTGTGTGCACGCACTTCTGCTGTCGTTTTTAGAATTAATGTCAGGAATCATGTTGGTGGCCATGTCGCATTGTCCAGCTTGTGGGCTTGTGTAAAATAGGATAGGTAGCTGAGAAGAGATATTGGGAGGGTATAAGTGGGGAGTGAAGTACGTCGAGAGATGGTAAGAATGTGGGCTGAGAGAGGTAGTGAGAGCGAGAGTGTGTATGTTACAGTCCAGGGGTAGCCAAATAGGCTAAAGTGAGAGTTTGTGTCATTACCTAGTTCTGTTTGTAGATTGGATTTTCGACTCTACTTGAGCAGGATCTGTTCTTCAATTTGTACACTCATCTGTTTAAATAAAAAAGAGACAGCTGACTGTGGGGTGGAGGACGCGGAATCTGTTCTGTGTGGCTAAACAGCATTGCACTGTTAGTGATAGTGGCTGGCTTTATATTTCATGTGTGATTGCAATGCTTGTTTTGCTCTGTAGATTACTTTGGTCACCTGTACTTCTCTGGCCACCTGTACTGCCCACGGCGTCACCTGTACAGCCGTGTGCTCTTGTGCTGAAGGGTCGACACCCGGATGCCGCTTTGTATCAATTACTGTTGTTGTATTAGAATGTGTGTTTTGCGAAAATGCAGATTTGGGACCCATACATCCCTGCAGATAGAGCAAGGGACTGGAAGAGACATCATTCACAGGTTAGCTCTTCTTGAACCTCGACTTGGTTTTCTGCGCAACCGTGTCAGTGAGATAGGCTTGCTGGCACATTCAGCAGTATTTCATATCCCATTTAATATTTGTTTGCAGTCGGTGTGGTGTCACAAAGCCAAGTTTAATCATCACGGTCTCTTTGCCTTACCAATTTAGCTTTGCAATGGCTTTTCACGCGATGCGTGTGCTACGATGGCCAATATCGGCATATTTCCAAACGTTGCAGAGACTAACGTTTTCTATAATGGTTTTGGGAGTTTCAGACTTGGTCACGTTGTCCCAATGTCAAGAGTTTCTTGCCTTTCCTTTTTGAATCCTCCATGGCGCTAGTTTGTGTGCGTTGTGTAAATCCTTTCAACACTGTAAAAAGGATGCAAGTTTCAGCGCATCCAATACTGGCTACCTATATCTAGGTGTTTGGATCTACGCCGGCAGATTCGAGATTTGCCTCGTTGCATGGGCAGCTTGATGGAAGGATTTAGGTCGTGCTCTCTATACGGCGTTTGAAACTGGGACAGAGTTTTTTTGTGGTTGTGAAAGGTATTTCACCAGGTGGGTCTCCATAACTTGAACTTGAACTTGGTTACGGTTCATAGCTTCAGCCAGCAATTTGGCTGCTCGCCGTCGTCGCCTGTAAAAAAACATTATCACCAGGAAAATGTCAACTGGGTCTCCAGACACCAGAGACCTGGGTCTCCAGACACAAACCAGCAACACCGAGGATTCAGTTCGAATGGCGTTGCCAGTTGACATAGACTGCTGTATTTGCAACGAAATGGGGGCTGCACATGAATACATTATATGTATTGATGTTGGGTAGTGGGTTATAATCGGGCTGACATATGCCCAGTTGTTATATTTGGAAAGGTATACACGTATAAAAATCGGGCGCCCAATGCCCAGGTGTAACATTTGGGAAGGCATACACGTTCAATATCGGGCTACCTTTTAGGCCTGCCCGATTCAAGAATCGGGCTGCACGTATCTCCTTACATTTGGCCAATAAAAAACTATTGCATCAGCATCTGCAGCTTTAGGGCTCAAACATGTTTAAGGCTCAAAAGTAAGTAAGGCTCAAAAGTAATTTATTATCCCTTTTTTTCTTTCTTGTGACTTCTCATTTGTTAGCTTCTTACCTCCGCCACTGTGAGTGGTTGAGATCTGGGTCCTGCTCTAGGGGGTTTAATACCTACGCCACCAAAACGGTGGTTGGGAGTTTGGTTTTTTTGTCCTCGACATAACCCTGATTTAATGGGGTTTTTTGCTTTGTGGGTGTTTTTTATTTTTGTTTAAAGCACAGAATCTCATACACCCTCGCGGTGTCAAGTAGAATTTAACATGTAATGTAAAATGTAAAAAGTGAGCATTGTTTTGACCCTAGGCGGCAAAAAGATTTGTACGGGCACTTGTGCAATGTGCATCCAAGGGAAACTTGCACCCAGAGTTTAGAGGCTAAGACAGTGGTACAGACTACTATACTAAATAGCGGTAACCATATTCATGAAAACCCTAGATAACACTAAGAATAATAGAATACCCTATATTACTACCGGCAATACTACTACCTAGTAATAACATAAAGTAATTATAATAAACCCTTTATCCATTGTCCTATAGAAGCTGAGACTAAAGAGTAAGTAAAGAATACTAGTGTTGAATTGCAGACTTAGAACTGCTCACTATCTGCGGTGGTTTAAGAATACTGCTAGCACGAGCCATGTGCATAAATATCCTTTCCCGAACATATGTCATCACCATCACCAGAATTACCCCCTGTCCCCAAGGGATATTCAACCCCATGCCCCAAATGAATAAATGATGCAACCCCTCTCTTGTAGGAGTGGCAACGTCATTCGAACTGAATCTTCGGTGTTGCTGGTTTGTGCCGGGAGACCCACCTCCTTGGGTGAAATACCTTTCACAACTTAAAAACAAACTAGTTATGTTCACCCTAGAGGGTCCATGGGAGTCCCACTCCAACACACTGCGGTGCATGCTCTTCTCGTTTCAGTGCTTGAACGCTTCTTCGAAGCTTAACAAATGAAAAGGTGATTTGTTCGAGTTTACATTTCCTGGTCATCATATTTTGTACTGCTGAAGACGGCGAGCAGCCAAATTCCTGGCTGAAGCTATGTAACCAAGTTCAAGTTCAAGTTTGAAACTTACGCCGCTCATGTTGAATGAGGTGGTTGTGGTCCTACTTCCTAGATACGGATCAAGATTGTATACCGTAATCTGCCGTGCCGAGTCGGCAGTGCTCAATTTTTTGTGCGAGGAGGATTTTCGCCTCAAAGGGTGGGTCTCCCTACACTAGCCCTAGACTGGAAGGATTACATTACATTACATTACATTACATGTTAAAGTCTACTAGATGTGGCGGAGCCTTTCCTAATGTAATGATAGCAGGAAAAAATCTCTGGTTGCAGTATATAACACCCATCACCACTATTCATGGTAGGTTGTCCAATTCAAAAAGTAATGATAACGCCTGGTGGGGCCTTGTATTGAGGGAGCTACGTCTTTCATCGGTAGATAACGGGCTGTCGTAGAGTAGGTGTGTGTAAGCTACCAATTCGCAGTCGGCCCGCAGATGGTGAGCACCCTAAAGGCTCGGCGACATTGCGCCCAAATAAAACCTTAAGGACTGCAAGCCGTAAACAGACTAACAAACCTCCACCTTAGCCTTCATCTTCGGTCTGTATTGATATTAAACGTCTTTTTACACTTATGTTTTGACTTTTACACCTTGCTACAATTGTGTTAGCCAGTTAAGCAGGAAACTAGTGCGTGGTAACTTGAGGGAGTTCCACATTATTATTCTTACTCCATTCGGATATCAAATAGCTTATTAAGCGCAGCACGTTCATGCGTGCTGAAATGAGAAAAAACAAGAAGGGATTGAATATAAGAAAAATAAATGGAGCCAAAAAGCCATGCAAAGACTGCAGGCACTGAACGACCCAAGGCATCACATTTTGCAGCACCTCTTGACGGCAGCATCCCTTGGAACTGTCACCCCAACAGTCAACAGCACTTGCTGACACAGGGCTACCAGCAGCCAGAATCCAACAGGCTCCCAACAACTCACCCCCAGGACCCAGGAACAGGTCTGGTGCATGCAGACACAGAGCTAACAGCAACAAGAATCCAACAAGCTCACATCAACTCACTCCCAGGACCCAGCACTGCTAGTGCGGGTGCTGGCTCCAAGATGGGCGCCGAGGAACGGCCCCAGGGGGAAGTGGGTGGCCGTCTCTGGCGCCCCTACCCCCCCATGTGGGAGGTGGGGGGGGAGGCCGCCACCTAGGACTCACACCCATAGGAGATGGCAGGCCGCTACCTCGTGAGGAGAACCCATCTCCATGCTTCAGGTGAGGGGGCAAGTGACTACCAAAAGGGGGAGGGGGAGGGTGGGACCAGCTGCCACCTGCAGGCTCACGGGGGCTGTGGCCAGCGCTTGAGCTTCGGGACAGGTGTGGCGGCAGCATCTGGGGAGGTGGGCCCTTGGCCGTCCTGATAGTGGGCCGGATACACGAGGGGTCAATGCCATCCTCCTCTGAGGAGCTGCGCCGAGGAGAGAACTTGACCTCTCCCTCTTCGCTGATCTCCCCCTCATCCGAAGACGAGCTGTCCGAGGAGGAGGGGATGGGGCGGCGGCGCGGCGACGGGGCTCGATCACTACGCTCCCGCTCTGAGTGGGAGGGCTTGCTTCCTTGGCGGCCCCCAGGGGTGTCTGATCCTCGACGGGGTTCCAAGGAAGAGGCACCTCTGAGCCCTCTAGGATCTGGCTCAGGCCGGCGCTCTGAAGGGCGGTCGGACAGATCATACCTGAGGTCGTGGGAGGAGCGCCGCCTCTCAGGGGAGATGCGGCGCAGGGCTGCGCTGTCTGACCGACTGGAGTAGGGATCGTCAGACGCTCTGTCCACACGCTCAGCAGGTGCATGGCGATCAGACGTGAGCTCTGAGGGCTCTATCTCGCCCTCTGCTCGCAAGTCCCGTGAAGACAGGAAGCTGCCTCGCCTTGGAAGACTGGTGGGTAGGCTAGATGGTCTAGGGGATGAGGAGGGCATTGGTACTTCTCCCAAGGGCGGCCTGATGGGCGGCTCCCGTCGGGCCACCTCCCCCACAGATGGCGGCCTACTTGGTGGATCCTTTGGGGGTTCCCTTGGGGGTTCTCTCGGGAGGGCTGGCTTTGATTCAGTTGGCAAAGGGGGGTAAACAGACGCCCCAAAGCCACTTGGGGATGGGGACGGTTGAGGAGGCGGTTGGGGAGGTTGAGGAGGTGGTTGATGGTTGGAGGTGAGGTGGTTGACAAGAGGAATGCCATGAGGAGAGTCTAGATAGGGCGGCTTGATATAGCTGCTGGGATGCAATGGCGGCGGATCTAGTGGAGCACGGGGAGAGGGAATAGGGTGCAAAGGCGGTGGTAGTTGCTGCATGTAACTGGCAGTTGCTACAGGTGGTAGATGCTGCATGTAGCTGGTAGTAGCTGCATGTGGTAGTTGCTGCATGTAGCTGGTAGTGGCTGTAGGTGGTAGTTGCTGCATGTAGCTGGTAGTAGCTACAGGTGGTAAGTGCTGCATGTAGCTAGAAGTAGCTACAGGTTGTAGATGCTGCATGTAGCTGGTAGTAGCTGCAGGTGGTAGTTGCTGCATGTAGCTGGTAGTAGCTGCAGGTGATAGTTGCTGCATGTAGCTGGTAGTAGCTGCAGGTGGTAGGTGCTGCATGTTGCTGTTCACATAGGCCATGTGTGGCATAGAGGGAGACTGCAGCATGAGCGGAGCACCAAGGAAGGGCACCGGAACACCAGGAGGCATACTGATTGATGGATGTTGCATGGGGACCTCGAACGACATGTTCCCCTGCTGCTGCTGCTGCATCATATTGGGCATAGGGTAGGGCAAGGCAGGCTGACCACCTGCCTGCTGCTGCTGCATCGTATTGGACATAGGGTAGGGCGAGGCAGTCTGACCACCTGCCTGCTGCTGCTGCATCGTTTTGGACATAGGGTAGGGCGAGGTAGGCTGGCCACCTGCTTGCTGCTGCATTGTATTGGGCATAGGGTAGGGCGAGGCAGGCTGACCACCTGCTTGCTGCTGCATCGCATTTTGCTGCTGCATCATATTTAGCATAGGGTAGGGCGAGGCGGGCTGGCCACCTGCTTGCTGCTGCGTTGCATTTTGCTGCTGCATCATATTGGGCATAGGGTAGGGCGAGAGTGGCTGACCTCCTGCTTGCTGCTCCGTGTTTATTTGTTGCACATTGCTACTTTGGCGCCTGAGAGTGACCTCAGTGTGCAGAACCTGGTACAATAAAAACGAGATATAGATGAGGTGTGTGTTTGGACCCCTTTGGTCCTATGGCATTCAGGCTTATACATTGCATTTGGACTTATACAAGGTGACCTCGAGCTTACTCATTCTACTCCTCCTCCTTTGGGGCAAGGGGGACGAGAGAGGCAAAGACAAGGCAAGGGAGATACCCCCCTGCTCCTGCATCCCCAACCCAGGTTTCTGCCGCCGGCACTCTTCTCGCCCCCCCCCGGCCTTGCTGTGCCCCTCATGAGCGGGCTGTACGATGATCACACACACACACCATCACCTCAACCCACCACCAGCACCATAAACACACCACCCCCTCCCACCCCCCAGATTTCCGCTGCCGGCACTCTCCTTGCCGGTCTTCCAATAAAGTGGTCATCCTCCTCAAGGGGTAAGCGAGGGCAGTTTTCTTTTCAGCTACTAGCAGCAGCTTCTAGGGAGCTCCCTGAGCCAGCCACAGGGCTACGCCCCAATAGTGTATCAGCACTGGGAAGCTGATTATGTCAGCTTCCAGGTGCACGCCGTTGCTATAGGTTAGGCTGGGTAGAAAGCCCGAAGAGCTGCCCAGAAGCTGCTGCCTATAGCCGGAAAAAAAGCTATGGCCAAGACTGGGCCAAGAGGAGACTTTTATTTTTTTGTAAACCTGTGCCAGCCCCCATGGCTTGATAAAAAAACAGTCAACGACAGCCAGAAAAATGAGCAGACAACAAATTGCTTAAAACATGACTACCTGACCCATTGAAAGCTCCTGGTCTAGAAGTACTTAAGTGTGCAGTTATATAACGTGAAAGTTCACATTTACATTAACACTAACATTGTGTGAAAGTGCACGTTAGAATAATAAGGTAACTCAATGGGCCTGCCTGCGTAACTCAGATACACAAGAAGATATGTATATATATACAGGGGGGGGGGGGGGGGGGGGGGGGGGGGGGGGGGCAGAAAGACAGATTTTGGACCGCACCTTCGATAGTGTCCGATACAGATAGGAGTTGGAATTGTGGAAGTTTCGTACAAAAAGAGGGGGGAAATAAAGTTGGGAAAAAGTGTTTTTTACCCCCCCCCCCCCCCCTCCTAAAACCCGATTACCTCACCATACCCCCCCTAAAATGGGGGTCATTCGAAAGATCTTTTCTTGCCCATTCCAGTTATGCTCTTACATCTTTCATGGGATTGCCCAAACGTGATTTATCGCGAAGTTAAGATTTGGGCCGCTTTGGGTGAAAACAACTTTGGACCCCTACAACTTTTGTTCACCATTTTTATAGTTTCAGGATAAGCTCTATTTAAAGCGAAGGTGCCGTACGGCAACTTTTTTTCTTGCTTCCCCCTCGTATATATATATATATATATATATATATATATATATATATATATATACTGATATACATAGGATAATCATGCGATGCCGCAGATATTCGTTGGGACCGGCATATCATACAATGTTGACCAAATGCGAGTATGATATCATACAAAATTGCATCATACGATAATGTATATCAATCGTAACTTTAGCCTAGTCAGACTGCCGGCATCATATGATATCATACTGCCGTTCCCTATATATTCGTACATCAGTGCATGATCAGTACAGGTTCAGGCGGTGAAGTCAAGCTCACAGTGAGGGGGTGACACTTATTTGTAGGGGACGGCAATATGATTGGCGGAGCTTCCCCTTCTGGGGGGGGTGGGGTGGGGGGGGGGAGGCCCGAGGGACACCCCGTTGTCTGTTTGATGGCCGAGGCGAAGCCTGACACGTCAGCCAACAGTCTCGTAACTAACTGGCTTCGGTCCGCCCGATTCTGTTGCCAACACTCTCCGCCAATTTTCTGCGATGCTTGCGACGCTGCCTAGGACTTGTATCATATGATATCATGTCATCATATAATAGAATATGGTGGCAGCCTGACTAAGCTAAGTTACCATTTATATTCAATATCATACGATACAATTTGTATGATCATTCTTGTCTTTGGTCAACATCATATGATATGCCAGTCACACTGTATTTGTTGATATTCCGTGCAAGCTTCACCCCTTTCTTTGTCAAGACAGCGGTGTTCCTTTTGTGGGCTAAGCACGGCAGCTTCCAGTCAGCTCCATTAGCCAGCCACTGGGCCAATCCCCAAAGCTTTCAGCTGCATTTGAATGCCATTGACGTCAGTTTTCGGGCACACTAGCTTGCTTTAGGTTTGGCCCAAGGACAGGGGAAGGGAGCTGCCAAGAAGCTGCTGAGCATAGTCCAAATAAGAAAAAGTGCAATATAGCTTTGATGTGAATGCACAATCTAACACACATGGGCAGTATTGTCAATATCATCCTGGTTCCAAGAAAATCTGTCAATATATCATATCAATATATATATATATATATTATTATATCATATCAATATATATATCAATATATCATAACAATATATCATATCATATCAATATATCACGATATCGAACAATATGTAGATACATCGAACGATATTGTACAATATATCATACAGTACCATCCGATATATATTGTGATATGCATATCCGCGCTATCGTACTTGAAAAACTTACACATGGGAAATAAGAATGTTCACCAGGGGTCCAGTACTAGTGGCGTACTCAAGGAGTAAGCTCGTAGCTCAAGGGAATTCCATCCTCAAAATTATGTGCGTACAATCGAGGGAGAAGCTCCCTCAACCTGCCTGTACCCATGAGTCCCTTCACAAGAGACAATTAAATTCTGTTTAATCACGTGTTAGATTCTCCATGCGTCCTTCATGCCTCCTTGAAATATAATTTGTCCCCCTGCCCCCCCCCCCCCCCCCCCCACACACACACACACACAAGCCACCCCCCCCCCCCCCCTCCCCCCCTTTCCCACTTGGGCGTGATCTCACCTGCTTCAGTTTGAGCACAGCCTCATGCTTCTGCTCATTCAGTGCATTCAGGTTCTCATGAATTGCGGCAATTTGGGCCTGCTCGTCCTTCCACTTGGCCTCTATCTGGGCTCTCCTCTCAACCAGTTCCTCCTTTTTGCTCTCTAACTCTTTTGTACGGTCTAGCTTCAGCTGCCGCTCATGGTCCCTCTTCTCTCGGAGCTCTTTTTTTCTTGCTGCCTTGGCCTCGCCCCTCTGCTTTTTCCTTGCGGCGATTAAGGCTTCTTGCTGTTCACTATTCAAAGCAGCTACAGCTGCAGCTGCAGCAGCGCTTGCTTCGGCAAACGAAGGAACATTCTTGCGAAGTTTCGCGGCCAGAAGTTTCTGTTTATGCCGCTTGATTCTTTGCAGAGACTCAAATGCTTCCAGGTCAATTGATAGAGACTCGGGAGCGAAAACCTGAGTACAAGCTTTAGGCATTTTAAGTTCCTTTACATCTGACCAGTTCAACTTATTAGCAGAGAAAGTAGTTCGGAAGCACAACGACTATGGGTCGATCAGTAAGTCATCCAAAAATGAAGCTGGTGGCAGTTGTCATTTGGTCCAGAGGTACGGTACTGCAGAGATGGATCCAGTTGGATCACTTTTCCAGCTCAGGACGGAGGGTGTGCTCAACAGACTGCCTCGGCTTGCGCTAAGGCTCATATGATGTCCACAAGCTCAAATATCTTCAGTTCAGTTGGCGTAATGTGAATATGGTCGTGCTTCACCTACATCTTCCTTTGCCCATGCACTGCCGCAGAGGTGTAGGAAATGTCCCTAGGCGATGCGAATACACCTTGAAACATCATATTAGAAGTTCCCCAGTGGTGAGGGCTTCATCCGCAGACGTCCAAACTACCAACGGGCAGAAGGATGCCGCCCCTGTGGTCCGCACCGAGAGTGAGTGCATAGCAACTATGGGGGAGGTTAGTTCGGGCTACTAGCCGTGTCTCATGCGGGAGGGGGACTCGGTCACTTTCTCGTCCCTTGACCCCCCACCCCACCCCCCCCTCCTACTGCCCCAAGTGCCCTTATCCCCTACCCCCCCATACTCCCTGCACACACACCACACACACACAACACACCACCACCTCTCTAACCACCTCCCACCAGTTCAGAAAAAGTGCACAGAACAAGCAAATGGAAAGCCTTGGGACATAATTCCACTTTTTCACGCTGGCTTGGTTGCTTATGTACTGCTGCCCTACCCATGTGCACAATATTCCAAGCTGCCTTACCTCCCTCACCCCCTTATCCCTCCCACACAACCACACACATACACACACAGAAACACAGGCACTCAGTTTCGACACCCTCCTCCATGCGCACCATATCTAAGCTGCCTTACCCCCCTCACCCCCTTATCCCTCCTACACGACCACACAGAAACACACACCAATGTGCATGCACTCAGTTTTGACACCCGCCCCCCATGCGCCCCATATTCCAAACACCCTCACCCTCTCACCCTCATTCTGATAGGAGTGACTCTCCATTTTAGGGTGGCCCTGCAGTGTGTGTGTGTGTGTGTGTGCTGTTTTTTATATTTGGCATACTTTGAATCATGTTGTAATCAACATGTTAGATTATTCATTTAACACGTATGATCATAAAAAAACTCAGTTCTGAGCGAATTGGTGGGTGTGCCACATCGCACCGAACTTCGCACATTTCACGTTTTTGGGGTGTTTGCATTTCCTAACTCCTTCGATCATCAAAATCTTACGGCACACTTTGAATCAGGTTGCAGTCAACTTGTAAGCCTATTCACCTAGTGTTGCCCTGCAGTGTGTGTGTGCTGTGTTGAATTGGTTGGGTCTCTATTTATCTTTGATCCTGTCAGGCCGCGGGCATATTTGGAGTCCAGTAGGGCACCAGGACAAATGTAATCATCATCACATCGTTGAGCTCTATGTGAGGCCTGAGGTAGCAGTGTTGGTGGGGATAGGACCTCCTTGATGCCAAATGCTTTGATTCAAGTCACTCACTTGTGGTCGCACTTCGTGACGGCCAAGGGCCCATTTGGTCCCAACTTGCACACCTGAGGGTCGAACCGGGGTCGCACCGAGTCCCACAATGTGCGACCAGTCGCACCAATAAAAAACACTGGCTTTGAACTGAACTCTAAACAATCGTTTCCATGCTGCTGCTATGTAGGGATTGGCAACACGTCATCATATGATATCAAGTCATCATATGATATCATATGATGCAGGCAGTATGACTAGGCTAAAGTTACAATTTATATACAATATCATATGATGCAATTTGTATGATATCATATGTTATCATACTCGCCTTTGGTTCACATCATACGATATGCCGGTCCCTACTGCTATGCGACTATGTGCGCTCCTTCCCTGCAGGGGCAGGCACTTGCTATCATATTGTCGTCGCGTGAAACTGATATTTCCCATTGCTTCATGGGCTACTCTCTTCTGTTTTGGGCAACTTCAGTGTAAACCAGGGTACTACAAAGCGCGAGCGGCAGCACGATTTCGAGCACACTTATTGAGCCCCACTGCGCGTTTTCTCAACTCCCTGTGGGCACAGCGCGCAGTTTTTGCGTTTTTTGCACTAAAAAGCGCTGACCAATTTGACATTTGTGCCCTTCAAGCGCCGACCAAATTGACAAAATGTAGTACCCTGGTTTTAACAAACCCCACCCCTATCCACGCAGGTAGCTGTTGTGAATTGGAAGCTACTCAGGGCATCACCCCAAAGCTGGCCAAAGCGCTGGAAGAGTGCTTCCCATCCATCACCTCACCCCCACTGCTTGAGCCACCATAGTGTCAACAACCCCCACCTCTGTCCACGCAGGTAGGGGAAGTGTGGAAGCTACTTTAGACACCACCCCATCTGTGTCGGTAGCTACTCTGGGCATCACCCCAAAGCTGGCCAAAGCGCTGGAAGAGTGCTTCCCATCCATCACCTCACCCCCACTGCTTGAGCCACCATAGTGTAAACAAACCCCACCACTGTCCACGCAGGTAGGGGAAGTGTGGAAGCTACTCTAGGCACCACTCCATCCGTGTTAGTAGCTACTCTGGGCATCACTCCGAAGCTGGCCGCAGTCATGGAAGAGTGCTTCCCATCCATCACCTCACTCCCACAGCATGAGCTTCAATCCCGTGTGGCAGCCTTGGCACAAGTGTTCAATTCCAGCACAGCTCAGACCCTGGTGCTCATCCAGAAACAGCCCATGCTGTGGGAACAGCCCCCCAGCTGGTCCTACAACTTCTTACTGGAGCTAGCACATACATTGAAGGTCGATGCTGGCACTCTAGCAAAGGCTGTGAGGAAATGTTCATCAATCCTCACGCAGTCCCCTAGCGCTGTTGTCGTCCGATTGAATTCCATCGCCTTGGAATTAGGAGTCCCTCCTAGCCAAGTGGCAAAGCTTGCGTTGAAGGAGCCGGGTCTGTTAGTGATGAGCCGTGGGGAGGTCAAGGGCAGGCTCGTGGGGCTGCTTCAGGCACTCCCTGATGTTGGCGATTTGAAGGGCGCCGCTGTGCTAGCCTGCAGAAACCCCCACCTCCTACGGATGGCCACTGCTTCCCTCAAGACAAAGATCAAAGAACTGTCGAAAGTGACCAGCATCCCCCTTAAAAAACTGCGACCCATGCTGCTCAGAGCGCCGGCGTTGCTGGAATATGGCTGCGACAATATGGCAGCCAAACTGGCTGCGATGAACAAAATCCTGGGGCCTGCAGTTTACATACCCAAGCTAGTCAAGAAGGAGCCTTATCTGGCGCTGCGTCCAGGCACAGCAGTAGCCAAGAGCTTAGAGTGCATAGAGGAGCTGTGCGGGAGCAAAGCAAAGGCTCTTGAGCTGGTGGGCCGCCGCCCCACTCTGCTCAGGAGCCCTCCCCTCTCCCTGACCCGCAGCTTCAAGGCACTCTCGGTGTGGCATTTTAGCGATGAGGTAAATCCAACCACTGATTTTTGCGTGCAATGCGTCGCATAGAAAGCGACAGGCGGAGCCCGGGGGGGTCGTAGAGGCATTTCTGACTAGTTTAGCCGGACCCATGCGTCGCCATGTAGCCTCGTAATGGCGATGCATCGCACAAATACAACTGTGGTGATAAATCCAGTCTGGGCAATTTCTGGATGTGTGTAAGACACCCATGGTATTCGTATAGTTTTAGTACAGGGTGTATTATCTGCTAGTTTACTGGACATGTTCTGAACAAGTCCTATGCAGCGTCGCGAGCGACGTGGAAAGGGTGGAGTGTGTTGGCAACAGACTGGAGCTGACCGAAGCCAGTTAGTTATGAGACAGTTGGCTGACGTGTCAGGCTTCAATTTTTTTGTGGGTCGGTTTGGTCAAAAGAACAACGGGGTAAATCTGGGGGCTCCCGCCCCTCAGGGGGGGGGGGGCTCCGCCAAAAATAATCAAATCAACCTTGATTTACCCTTCATCATAGCTTTTCTTTTAAGCTACGAGCAGCAGCTTCTAGGTAGCTCCCAGAGCCAGCCACTGGGCTAAGCCCCAAGATGTCAACATAATAGGAAATCTGGTTGTGTCAGCTTCAAGATGCTCTCGATTGCATTAGGTTTGGCTGACTACCCTGTCAGGGGACCTGCCTAGAAGCTGCTGCTCCTAGCTGAAAAGAAAAGCTATGCCAATATTCAAATCAACCTTGATTCAGCTTGATTTAATAATAATCAAATAAACCTTGATTTATCTACAATAAAACCAACCATGATTCACCAATAATCAAATTAACCTTGTTTTACCACTAACAGGAGAAAACAGAGCTTGTAGGCTGTCACCCATCTCTCCTTTGTCTTTCGCCCACTGATGTGCACGAACGCTGTCGCTGGCTACGGAGACTCATGCTGGGCCATGCCAACAAGCAAATCAACCTTGATTCACCAATAATCAAATTAACCTTGTTTTACCACTGACAGGAGAAAAGAGAGCTTGTAGGCTGTCACCCATCTCTCCTACGTCTTTCGCCCACTGAGGTGCACGAGCGCTGTCGCTGGCTTAGGAGACTCATGCTCAGCAACGGCCTGTACCACTCCATCCTTCGAGATCTGGGCATGTTTGGAGTCGGTATCACCATCATGCACCTGCCGGCTGCATGGAGCCGGCTGCAGTTTCTGGCGGAATCCAACCTTGAAGGCACCATGGACTTCCTGGAGGTGGTTCAGAGCAAAAACAAGCAGTTTGAGACTACGTTCCCCCAATACGCATCGTGGTACCAATTCCAGATATCTGACTTGGTAAGTTTTTTATCCCCTTAGACAGTACAGTGAAGATATCATCATCATCATCATCATCATCATCATCATCATCATCATCATCAGCTAAAGAGATTCCGGCAGAAGCCCCGATGTTGTGAACTATTTTCATAGCACAGCCCCTTTCAGCGAATCAATTGGTCTAGTGGTACACCAAATCGCTTTGAGGATGCAGGGTCGGGGGGTCGATTCCCCCTACGGTCGCCCTGAGCGTTGCAGGTCGTTGTCAACCGCAATGGTAGCTTGTCCAGTTGAGGTAGAAGACCGCTCTCTACCCGCGTACGACAGGTTCCCTTAATACCACGCCCCCCACAGGCGTTATCATTACCTTTTCATTGCACCACTATCAGATCTATAACTCAGAGTACTACACTTTATCATTTGGGGTGGTGCTTTTGATTTATCCCACTTGATGCCCATAAAAGAGGGCCATTAAGGTACTTGGATGGCCCCTGTATCTGTACCTTTAATGGGCAAAAAATCAAGCCTTAGGCAGCTAAAGGAAAATAAAAGCTGCCTAATATAAGGCTCGCAAGTACCTTTCAAGTACCGGCCTATTCCTCTGGGCGGTACTCCAGGTACCTTAATGGCCCTCTGGGCGGTACCCGCGAGTATTAGGCAGCTAAAAGCTGCCTAATACTTGGCAAGTCTTGGGCAGCTTTACCTTTAGCTGCCTAAGACTTGATTTTATGCCCATATACAGAGGAAATGGTAGATTGAAAAGCTGCCTATGGTCTATGGTAATACTCGCGGGTACCTTAAAGTACCTTTCAAGTACCTTCAAGTCTTAGTACCTTGAAAGAGCAGCTTAATTCCTTAACTGAAAACAGAAATCTGTGCGCTGCGCCCAGAGGGGGTTTAAAGAACTGCGTGAATCGCGCAGTCGGGCTCCAAAATCTTGCGAGCTAGCGCGCAATAGTGCGTGTTGTGTAGTAATCTGCTACAACTATGTTTGTCTGCCACAGAAGAGTCACAGAAGAGATTCCGGCTGAAGCCCCGATGTTGTGAACTATTTTCTTGGCACCATTATCAGACCCAATTTGTCATAGCTCCATTATCAGACCCAATTTGTCATAGCTCCATTATCAGACCCAATTTGTCATAGCTCCACTATCAGACCCAATTTGTCATAGCTCCACTATCAAACCCAATTTGTCATAGGTCCACTATCAGACCAAATGTTCCCGTGAGCTACGTGCTGTGCTGGTCAGTGTTTCATTTTTCGACGACGCGTCGCCATATCGTAGAATGCTACACCCCCCGGACCCCCCGATATCGGGACACGCTGCCCCCCGACACCCCCAGGCTCCGACCTTAGCGCACCGCCATGCGATGGCGACGCAACTATCCTGAAATCAGGGTTGAGTAGCCCAAGTAGCTACTCAACCTGGACTACAGAAATCTGAAATAAAAAACACTGGTGCTGGTTTGATGTGATGTATCTGGTAAATGCACAACAGAAATGGAAGTGCATACTGGTAATGATAACGCCTGATGGGGCGTGGTGTTAAGGGAGCCCGTCGTACGCTGGTGGGGAGCGTTCTCCTACCTCAACTGGACAAGCTACCTTCGCGGTTGACGACGACCCGCAGCGCCAAGAGCGACCGAAAGGGGAGTCGAACCCCCGACTCTTCATTCTTAAAGTGACTTAGTCTACCACTAGACCAATGTATATCACTGAAAGAGGCTAAGTGCATACTGCATAGATGTGTGATGTGTTCGCAGTATGCAGAACATGATGATGGATTCATTATTATGATCAGGATACTGATTGTGTTGTTTCTCATAGTTCCATCTGGTCAGCCATTGACCCTGCTCTTCTGCAGGCTTTTATTTAAGGTGCTAGTTGTGGCACTTGTGCTAAATGACGTACCTTGGTGTCTTTGGGGTACTACGTTACAGTCTTGTAGGGTTTCTTTGGGGGGTCACCTTGGTGTTTTTGAGGTGCTACGTTACAGCCTGTTGGGGTTGCTTTGGGGGGTCACCGTGGTGTTTTTGAGGTGCTACGTTACAGCCTGTTGGGGTTGCTTTGGGGGGTCACCTTGGTGTGTTGGAGGTGCTAAGTTACCCACCACCTACACCACCACAATCATCACCGCCACCCACTACCTACACCAACACCATCATCACCGCCACCCACCAACACCACCAACACCGACTATCTACCAATCCCCCCACCCCCACCCCTCCCCCTTCCCCCCAGGGGAATCCAGTGCCATGGCGCACTGCTAAGTGGATTGAGGAAAGTGGAAATAAGAGGAGCAAGGAGAGAGCAAATGCGTTGTCGTCTTTGTCGTCAATGTCGTCGATGGATGCTGTTGATGTCAGCGGTGCATGGCAGAGGTCAAGGGCAGCATCAACCAGCTCTGGTTCTTATCAAGGTGAGCAATTCATGTTAAGTGTATTGTTTAGTTGTTGATGCCAGCTGTGCATGGTAGAGGTCAAGAGCAGCATCAACCAGCTCTGGTTCTTATCAAGGTGAGCAATTCATGTTAAGTGTATTGTTTAGTGGTTGATGCCAGCTGTGCATGGTAGAGGTCAAGGGCAGCATCAACCAGCTCTGGTTCTTATCAAGGTGAGCTGTTCTAGGTGAGTGTGTTATTTAGTTGTTGATGCCAGCTGTGCATGGCAGAGGTCAAGGGCAGCATCAACCAGCTCGGGTTCGTATCAAGGTGAGCTGTTCCAGGTGAGTGTGTTATTTAGTTGTTGATGCCAGCTGTGCATGGTAGAGGTCAAGGGCAGCATCAACCAGCTCGGGTTCTTATCAAGGTGAGCTGTTCTAGGTGAGTGTGTTATTTAGTTGTTGATGCCAGCTGTGCATGGTAGAGGTCAAGGGCAGCATCAACCAGCTCGGGTTCTTATCAAGGTGAGCTGTTCTAGGTGAGTGTGTTATTTAGTTGTTGATGCCAGCTGTGCATGGTAGAGGTCAAGGGCAGTATCAACCAGCTCGGGTTCTTATCAAGGTGAGCTGTTCTAGGTGAGTGTGTTATTTAGTTGTTGACACCAGCTGTGCATGGTAGAGGTCAAGGGCAGCATCAACCAGCTCAGGTTTGTATCAAAGTGAGCAATTCATGTTTACCCGTAGTGTATTATTTAGTTGTTGACACCAGCTGTGCATGGCAGAGGTCAAGGGCAGCATCAACCAGCTCGGGTTCTTATCAAGGTAAGCTATTCATGGTGAGTGTGTTATCTTGTTGATGCCAGCTGTGCATGGTAGAGGTCAAGGGCAGTATCAACCAGCTCAAGGAGGAGGAGCAGGAGGAGTGGGTGGGAGTGAGTGAGTGAGTGAGGAGGATTTGTACCTGCTCAGGATATTCTTCTGACAAATTATGAATTCACGACTTACCACCGACATGCTGAATATGTACTGCCGTGATGCTGAATATGTACTGCTGTGATGTTGAATATGTACTGTCGTGATGCTGATTATGTACTGCTGTGATGCTGAATATGCTTAATATGGACTGCCGTGATGCTGAATATGCTTCAAATGAACTGCCGTGATGGTTTGCAGGCCCAGGACGAAGCACACGATGGCAGGATAGCAAAAGCCAATCGTCGCACTCCACGCAATGGCAGGATAGCAAACGTCAAGCCCCCCACTCTACGCAATGGCAGGATGGCAAAAGCCAAGCGCCCAACTCTGCACGCTGGCAGGATAGCAAAAGTAATGCGCCCCAGTCCCAACTCTATCCCAGAGCTGTCGGTGGGGGAGAGCAAAGAAGCAAGCAGCAGCAGCAACAGCACCAACAGCACCAGCAGCAGCAGCAGCAAGAACAGCGGCAACAGGAGGAACAGCGGCAACAGCAACAACAGCAACACGAGAAGGAGCAGCAGGAGCAGGGGTTTGGCCGGCATAAGGGAAGTATGTCCAAGGTATACGTGGGCTCCCATGCGGTGAGGAGGCCAAAACGAGCTTCTGTTATACCTCAGACCCTGCCAGAGTCACTCCCGCAGACTGTTGAACCGCCGGAGTCACTGACGCAGACACTGCCTGAGCCCCAGCCTGAGATAGAGCACCTAAGCTCTGGTTCGGAGGGTGTAGTGCAAGCTTCTGTTGCACCAGAGTCCCTCCCAGATAACCAGCTAGAGATAGAGCACGTGAGCTCTAGAGTGAGGGGAAGGTAGCAGCCACTTAAGTTAGCCCCCACTTAAGTTTATAGAGCCAGCAAGAGATAGAGCACCTAAGCTCTGGTTTAGAGGGCGTTGTGCGAGTTTCTGTTGCACTTCAGACACTCCCAGAGAGCCAGCTAGAGATAAAGCACGCGAGCTATAGGGTGAGGTGAAGGTAGCCCCGACTTAAGTTAGCCCCCACTTGAGTTAGCCCCAACTAAAGTTTAGGGGGTGTAGTGGGTTAGGTTTTGATTCATAGGTTTAGGGTTTAGGTTGTTTTAGGGTTTAGTGGGTTAGGTTTTGATTCAGAGGTTGTTGTTTAGGTAGTTTTAGGTTTTAATGTCCTCATGGGTTTAGGGTGTAGGTAAGTGGGAGCTAACTTAAGTGGGGGCTACCTTCCCCCTACCGAGCTCTAGTTCAGAGGAGGGTGTCGGGCGAGCCTCTGTTGCACTTGACAACCTGCTAGAGGCTCTACCAGAGACACTGCCACAGACCCTTCCATAGATCCAGCCTGGGATAGAGCATCTGTGATCTGATGCATAGGAGAGTGCCGTGCAATCTTCTGTTATACCACAATGTCTGTGACAGACATAATGAGTGATAGCCAGCCCAAGATAAAGCATCTGTGACCTGATGCACAGGAGAGTGCAGTGCAATCTTCTGTTACGCCACAATATCTGTGACAGACATTACGAGTGATAGCCAGCCCAAGATAGAGCATCTGTGACCTGATGCATAGTAGAGTGCCATCCAATCTTCTGTTACACCACTGTGTCTGTGACAGACCTTACAAGTGATAGCCAGCCCAAGATAGTGCATCTGGGTCCTGGTTCATAGGAGGGAGTGACGGGCAAGCTTCTGATGTACCAGAGACTTTGCCCTGGGACCAAGCGAGATAGAGCATGTAAGTTCTGGTTCATAGGAGGGAGTGCCGGGCAAGCTCCTGCTGCACCAAAGACTTTACCCTGGGACCAAGCGAGATAGAGCATCTGGGGCCTGGTTCATAGGAGGGAGTGCCGGGCAAGCTTCTGATGCACCAGAAACTTTGCCCTAGGACCAAGCCAGAATACAGAGCATGTAAGTTCTGGTTCATAGGAGGATGAGCCTGTTGCACCGGCGACCCAGCCTGAGATAGAGCATCTGAGTTTTGATACCTAACAGTTTTTTCTTGAAGGTGCTACTTAATAGCTTAATTGCTGAATAATGCGCCTTGGTGTATTGAGGGTGCTACAGCCGCTTAGTGACAGAGCCTTTGGGGGTTCCTTTTCGGGCCAAAAATGCTGCTAGGAGCACTCCAAAGGTTGCTAGGAGCACCATGGTGCTGCGTAAAGACACCGGTTAGTTTCCTTAGAGAACAACCTGATACCTAGGAGAGCGTCAGGCCCTCTCCCTGCATTGCTCGTGGCAAACCGCCGTGCTTGTGCCGCATTAGTTACACTGTTTGTTTTGCGACGCGTCGCCATAACGTCGCTGCGTGGCGCTGCATGGGTCTGGCTAAACTTATCAGAAATGCCCCACACACACCCTGAATCCCCGGGTTCCGTGCTCCACGGGGTTCGGGGGACAGCGCATTGCCCTGAGGTCGCACCGAGCTCAATTTGCGACGCGTCGCACGAGCAAAAACAGTGATTAGTGGGCCTCAACTAGGGCATAGTCAGGCTTAGTGCAGGTTGCCTGCCTATGCCTATGTCTGCAGCAGGCTTGGGGAGTGATGCCCATAGTAATCTCTAGTTTACTTCATCATCCATGGATGGGGGAGGCAAGTTGTACTTCATCATCCATGGATGGGGGAGGCAAGATGTACTTCATCATCCATGGATGGGGGAGGCAAGTTGTACTTCATCATCTATGGATGGGGGAGGCAAGTTGTACTTCATCATCTATGGATGGGGGAGGCAAGTTGTACTTCATCATTCATGGATGGGGGAGGCAAGTTGTACTTCATCATCCATTGATGGGGGAGGAAAGTTGTACTTCATCATCCATGGATGGGGGAGGCAAGTTGTACTTCATCATCCATGGATGGGGGAGGCAAGTTGTACTTCATCATCCATGGATGGGGGAGGCAAGTTGTACTTCATCATCCATTGATGGGGGAGGCAGGTTGTACCTCATCCACTGATGGTGGAGGCAAGTTGTACCTCATCCATGGATGGGGGAGGCAAGTTGGTGTGTAATGTTGGGCTCCATCACTTTGGGTGCACCCTGGCACCTGGGGCGCTCTCCACTTTCAACTCGTTGTGGCGTCAGGTATACAAAGGTAATGATAACGCCTGGTGGGGCGTGGTGTTAAGGGAGCCCGTCGTACGCGGGTGGGGAGCGGTCTCCTACCTCAACTGGACAAGCTACCATCGCGGTTGACGACGACCTGCAACGCCAAGAGCGACCGAAGGGGGAGTCGAACCCCCGAGTCAGGTATACAGACAGCCAAACATTATTTGTTTGCATGCTTGTTTAGCGTCCTCTGGTTACTCCAGCTGAAACGAGCAGCCCGTGCTACGCATAGCCTCTTGCAGATGATATTTAACTTGAAAAGCATGACATTGGCAGGATGTAGTGGGACGACGCTCCACCTTATGTATGTATGTACGTAGATGTATGTATATATAAATGTATGCATGTATGTATGTTACAGTCCTCTTGGGTTGCATCTTTGCATAGGCCTATGCATTTGCATTTGCATCCTGTCTGTTATTGTTCCCTTTTCCTGTCTTCCTGTTGTTTGATTCTTTAAATGTATGTTAGTCAAGGGTTAGGCCAAGCAGGCTAAAGGGACCTTATATGAAGATTATAGGCTGTGTCCAGGGAGTGCCTCAGCAGAGCGTAGTTTAATAGGATGTACCGTTCGCGTTAATAGTTCTACAGTTGCCTTCAGCTTGAGGTTTACGTCTAACACATATCAAATGTGTGGATGTTCCAGTGCTTAGGTAGCCAGTTGTAGGCTAAAGGGACCTGTCCAACCTCAAACAATCAAGATCAACTGTAGAACATGCTTAGGCCTAAACCAGAGCAGTAGGGCTCACGTGGAATCCTACATGCTTTCCATATTTCACACAAGTACGCTTGAGAATAAAAATGAATTACACCATCAATCCATCATACATTGAAGAGGGTAGCATGACATGTATTTTTTATTTATTTGGATGCCGTTTTTCTGACATTATTTCCCCTCCTGTAAGAGTCTTTCTTTTCTTGGAACCAGTGCGTTTGCCTTTTTTTACTATGAAACTATATACGCAGGGCAGCGGGCTGTGAAAGGATGTGAAGGCATTCACCTCAAAAAAGCAGGCCTAACAGTTTGTGGGAATGGATTGTATTGAATACATGGTAGCCTTCAGGCTGCTCGCCGTCTGAAGGTGGAGGAAACATAGTAGTGTGGGGGATGACGATTTCAATATAATTGTGTAACCAACTTATCACTGTAGTACTAACCTAGGGGGCCTGGAAGTAAAACGATTGTGTGTGGTTCAGTTCATCAATGTTTGTTCGTTTACCCCTTCCTGTCACGGTTGGGCAAGTCCCTTTAGCCTATTTGGCCTACCCCCGATGAGATGATGATTTAATTATATTGTAGAATCAAATGATCACAGTTGCACGAACACAGGGCCCCCGTCTGTAAAACGATTTTTTGGGGATCAGTTCATCAATGTTTTTTCTTGTTAAGCCCTTCCTATCACGATTGGGCGAGTCCCTTTAGCCTACTTGGCCTACCCCTGGAATATAACATGCATACATATATACTGCATACCAGGGTTGTTTCAGAGGACCCACACCTCTGCGTCCCGAGACGCAACCAATTTTACAGCCTGCGTCTTGAGAAGCAACCGACGCTCAACCGACCCATAACCGACCCATAGCGACGCAACGGACCCTCCCCACGTTGCGTCTCAGGTCGCGATGCACGACGCAGCGTCCTGATCAACCCTGCTGCATACCCTGGAGTGTAACTTTCATACATGCAAACATACAGGCGGAGTAAACATGGGTAGTAAAAAGCAATCATACCTGGGTAATTCAAAGCGCGCGCTTTTGCACTTTTGAGCGCTGACTTTTTGACCCCCACTGCGCTTTAAGCGCAGTTTCTTGCAACCCCTTGTGGACGCTGCAAGCAATTTTTGCGCTTTTTGCACTATAAAGCGCAGTTTTTTTGTTTTCAAGTGCACTAAAGCGCTGGCCAATTTGGCCGTTTGAAGTGCCCTGATTCATACATGCAAACATACATGCGGAGTAAACATGGGTAGTAAAACGCACTCATACACCACATTGACCTTCCTGTCACTGTTGGACAAATATCTTTAGCCCATTTGGCCTACCCCTGTACTGTAACAATCATACATGCACACGCACACCACACTCCAGAGTGCAAACAGCTATCATATATTGTTGTGGTCCCTGTCACGTGGTGCAGCCGTTCTGCACCAATGTATTGCACTACTCTTCTGCACCACTGAGCGCTTACTCTTTTGTAGGAGTGACAACGCCATGCGAACTGAATTCTCGGTGTTGCTGAGTTTTGTCGGGAGACCCACCTCGGGTGAAATTCATTTTACAACTAAAAAGTGCATGCATACCGTACATACAGAAAGGAAGTGTGGTGCAGCACTGCAGCCACAAAGCAATAGGGACCGGCACATCATGTGATGTTTTCCAAAGGCGACCTTTATATGATATGATATCATACAAATGGCATCATATGATATAAATGGTTCTTTTATGGATGGCGGGGGTTTAGTCTTCCTGCTCACCTTTTTCTCTACCGAATACATGAATGAATAAATACCGGTAGTACGCCTTATTCCGAGGCGTGAGGTTGAGGGAGCCAGCCCGTTTGCTTTCACCGGGGCCAACCACCAAACCTTGTTATTTTTCATCCCTTTAGCCTTATTGGCCTACCCCTGGACTGTAACATACATACATTATCATCGAATGCTATTAGCTCTTAGCTCTCCTCTGTACCAGTCTACGCTACTCCGTATTTCACATTCTATACGGTCCTGCATAGAACTTCCCTTCTTTCTTCAACCATGCAGGCCCTGAGGGGTGCAAGAAGAGTCCGGAGACCCAGAGCGCGGGACTGAACGCACGGAACTCATTGTCACCACGCCAGCCCATTTAGTTACGTCTTTACGTTACGTCTGTGTGTGTGTGGGTGGGTGACTGGGTGTGTGGGTGGGTGGGTGGTGATGGTGGTGGTGGTGGGTGGGGGGGGGGTTCCTGCCGTCTGTACGACTGCCCTAGTATATTCATGGGGGACCATATTCTGTACGGCCCGGAATCGAGTGGTACCGTGGACCGTCGCCTTCCATAGCATGGGCACGATTCTCGCCGAGTACTTTCAGCCTACTATCAGATCCACCCGCACCCGTCACCGTCAACTAGCAGCGCAGTTGGTGTCGAGGCAAGGGCTTCTAGAATCCCTGTTCACATCCTCACCGTCGACAGCGTTGCTGAGCTGGCTGGCCAACAGGTGGGGTTCCGCAAACCCCAGTTCAAGCCAGTCGGATCAATTTTGTCAGCGGTGCACAGGACATGACGCGAGGTAGCTATAATTCTGACTCACGCATAGGCCTAAACTTAACATGGAAATCGCGACGCTTTTAAGCTGATACCCTCGCCCCCGGTGCTTCCTCCCGAGGGGCCTGCAGCATTTTTCACTTGGCCTGTGCTGGCGTTAATTTTCAGACAGCGGACGAGCTATGGTGACAGCCATTGGCTTGCACCTGCGCAAACCTGCTGCGCGTTCCATTAGGCCTAGATCTAGAGCTACGAGTTATGTGGTTCGCCCACCCCTGCGATGCCCAACCCTACCGGGGGCCAGTGCCAGCCCAAACAATTCGTTCAACATGGACAACAGTAGAGGCGCTCCATCGGGTTGGAAGCTCCCAACGCCCTCGGATATAGGCAAGGGAATATCTGGGGGCTTCCACGCAGTGCTGGGCCTTTTTGCAGGCTTTCTACTGCGACTTTGGAATTCCATGATCAAGAGGTTGCCACACTTTGCTCAGATTCTGTATGCTTTCGTGCTGAAGGTGAGTCCGAGACCAACCTATATATTGCCTTTTACCACTGGGGGAGGGGGGCAGGTAGGGGACTAACTGGGCCTGAACCTGGACATGACAAGGGGAGGGGGCAAGGGGAAGGAGGGCCGGGTGGAGGTATGGGACCTAGCTTTGTGAGAACCAGTATCTGAACAGGGGAGTGTGCAAAGGGGAGGGGGGAGGGGGGGGGGGGGGGGGGGGGGGGGGCAGGCTGCTGACTTATCTGAAAGTGTAACGTGCGTCTCGCTCATTTCACAACTGAATGTGCCCTATGCTGCTAAGCTGATTGCTCACCAGTTATTCACATGCCTATTATTCATGTTATTCATATCAATATTCACAACTTAGTCTTTCACATTGCTCATGTTATTCATATTCATATTCATATTCATATTCATATTATAGCCTTTATATTATTCATGTTATTCATATTCATATTCACATTATATTATTTATATTATGCAGATTCATATTCAAATCCATATTCATATTCACATCATAGTCGTTCATTTTATTCATGTTAGACTTGTCATTAGTAGGGTGTGGCAAATATATATATATATATATATATATATATATATATATATATGGACCAACTGGATATATCTAAATATATCTATATATATCTATATATACAAAATACATATATTTGGTATATGTACAGCATAGTCAGTTAAATCAGATAGACATCAGAAAATCCTTTTATTGTGTTCAAAGCGGCCTGCAATCTGATATGGTGCCCTATGCCCTTACCAATTTTTGATTTTTGTAATGTGCCCTACGCTCCTTTCCAAAAATCCAGCTTTGGTTAGATAGATCTATTTATCTAAATACATCTATCACCGATATAGATCAAGTGGGGCTTTGCATCACCCTAGTCATTAGTCATGACCTCATGATGTACTCCTATTATTAATGTGTATAATGTTATTCATGTTATTCATATGTGCCGTGTCCTATACAAGCCGATGCGTCTGTCACCTAGGTGGTGGAGCTAGCCGTGCTTAAACAAATCATTACTCATGCTGTCTTCGTCCTATTCAAGTTAAATTTATCCCCATGTTGTTCATGTTTTAAGGTGGTGGAACTAGCCGTGCTTAAACGTGTCATACTCATGCTGTATCCGTCCAATTCAAGTTAATTTTTGTCCGTCTGTCATTCATGTTTCAAGGTTGTGGAGGTAGCTGTGCTTAAATGTGTCATAACTCATGCTGTATTCGTCCAATTCAAGCTAAATTTTGGCCTTGTGTCATTCACGTCTAACGCATCCTATACAGGCTGCCGATGCAGCTGCCACCTAGGTGGTGGAACTAGCCGTGCTTAGACAAGTCACTACTCATGCTGTCTTCGTCCAATTCAAGTTAAATTCCGTCCTTTGTGTCATTCATGTCTCAAGGTGGTGGAAGTAGCCGTGCTTAAACGTGTCATTGCTCATGCTGTATTCGTCCAATTCAAGCTAAATTTTGGCCTCGTGTCATTCACGTCTAACGCATCCAATACAGGCTGCCACCTAGGTGGTGGAAGAAGCCGTGCTTAAACAAATCATTACTCATGCTGTCTTCGTCCGATTCAATTTATATTTTGTCCTCGTGTTGATCATTTGTCGAGGTGGTAGAACTAGCCGTGCTTAAACGTGTCATTACT
The DNA here is from genome assembly GCA_013435795.1 of Chlamydomonas sp. ICE-L. Classification (NCBI taxonomy): domain Eukaryota; kingdom Viridiplantae; phylum Chlorophyta; class Chlorophyceae; order Chlamydomonadales; family Chlamydomonadaceae; genus Chlamydomonas; species Chlamydomonas sp. ICE-L. The sequence continues at coordinate 13,851,849 of JACBWV010000364.1, forward strand.
CATGCTGTATTCGTCAAATTCAAGTTAATTTTTGTCCTTGTGTCTTTCATATTTAAAGGGGGTGGAAGTAGCCGTGCTTAAACGTGTGATTGCTCATGCTGTTTTCGTCCAATTAAAGTTAAATTTGTCTGCGTGTTGTCCATGTCTTAAGGTGGTGGAATTAGCCGTGCTTGAACGTGTCATACTCATGCTGTACTCGTCCAATTCAAGTTACATTTGTCCTTGTGTTATTCATGTCTAACGCAACGTATGCAGGCTGCATTCTTCTAATATGTTTTCGTCTAATTCATGTTCAATATTTTATTAGTGTGAACCAGGTGTAATGGGTCCCACACCACACGAACCACACACCACACCACACACCACACCAAACCACTCACCACAACACACACAAACACACCCAAAGACCCACAACAACTATACACCATATCACACACACCACACCGCATCCAACACACCACAACACAGCACAGCACGCCACACCACCATCTACACCCACACCAACCACACTGACCAGCACACGAGACACAGACACCACACCACACGCCACACACATCACACACCACACTCACACCCACACCACACCACACATCACACACCCACACCAACCAAATCTAGCAGGCTTGCTGAGGCTACCATCCCAGGGTGCGGACCGGCCTGGAATCCGAACGGGTGTCTGACTACACCAACACACACGACAAGCCACATCAAATACGATATGGAAGCTATCACACCACACCACACACACTACCATGGACACACTCTACCACACCGCACATACCGCACTACACGACACACCATACATAGCACTACATACACACTACTATATTAGACACCCGCACAACACCACACACACATACTATCACACAGCCACACCACACCGCCACTACAGCCATAATTCGCACCACACAACACCACCACACACCATCACACCACCCATACAAATCTAGACCGCACGCACACTTGCCACGGCCCACGGCTCACACCATCACGGCACCGATGTAACCGAGCCACTCGACGTTGACCACCATGTTCAGCACATCGCTATACTCGCACCCACACACCACCACACCACACCACAAACCACCACACCACACACCACACACCACAAAACACCAACCACCCAATCACACACCACACACCACATCCAAACCACACACCACACCACACACCACCACATCCACACAACCACTAATCCACCACACCACACACCACACACACCTATTCAGGCTGCGGAGGCAGCTATCACCAAAGGTGCAGGACATACATGTACCTAACGTGTCCCACACCACCACACACACACCAACCAACCACAAACAACACACCACACCACCCACCAACCACACCACACACCACCCACGCCACACACCTACCACACCACACACATTATTCAGGCTGCTAGGAGCTAACACCAGTGTGCGGGAAACCTACCTGGACCGAAAAGGGGCACACACCACACCACACACACACACACACCAACACACACCACACCACAAACCCACCAATCACACCCACACACCACACACAACACACCCAAACCATAACCACACACCACACCACACCGAGGAGTGCGGCGGAAAAGGCAGGAGCACACAGGGGGCAACGCCGGGACCGCAAGGGGCCCACAACACCCAACCACACCAACCACACCACACACCACTACACCAGACACCCCACCACACACACCACCCCCACCAAACCACCACCACACACACAACACCACCCCCACAACCACACCACACACCACACACAAACAACCACACCACCACCCACACACCACACACCAAAACCAAACCTATTAGGCTCTGTGAGGCAGCCATCACCAGGGTGAAGGACACTGTACGGAGACGGGGCCCGACATGCCCACACCACACCACAACAACACACCACCACCCCACACACACCACACGAAGACACCAAACCAAAACACCACAGAAACTACCTATCCCCCACCCAGACCACACCACACACACATCAGCTCACACCCACACCACACCACACCCCACACCACCACCCACACGCACACCCCACGACAACACACACACCAAACACCCACAGACCACCACGCATCCACACCACCACACCACACTACACCTACACCACACACACCCACTCACACACCACCACACCACACCAACGACTACACCACACCAAACAGCACAGAACACACACCACACACACCCCAACACCACCCACCATCACCACACCACACGCAACCACTCCACAGACCACACCCATACGACACACCAAGGACAGACCAACACAAAACACACACACTCAGACCACCCCACACACCACACCACACAGCCCACCCAAATCCGATGCCACACAAACACGACAAGACACGTCAAACACCTATATCAAACACCATGCCACAACTATGTTGACACTGACACGTACGACTAATCAACCGCTACACAAGCACACACCACACGACCACCCCCCAACCCAACACGCACACCACACCACACGACACCCACACCAACACCACACCTCCTACACCACCACACCACACCACACACACAGCACGACACAACATACAGACACCACACACTGAACCGCGACCTATACTACATCTACCACACCACACCCCCGACAACCCAGGAACATCTATGCCACACCGTACCACACTGTCTCATAAGACACCCCACCATACTCACACCACACGACACACCACACGGCACCACAACAGAAATCAACCCCTACCCCACCACCACCAACACCACAACCAACACCCCCACCCCACCACACAACAAACCCGACCACACCACATCGCACCACCACACCAAACCACACCACACGGCACCCAAACACACACCACACCACCACACCACATACCATACACCACACCACACACCCACACACCACACACAACCACACTCACAAACCCCACACCTCACCCACACCACCCTATTCAGGCTGATGATGGGGATAGCTATCACCAGGGTGCAGGACTAAAATGGCCCCAAAGGCGGACTCTCCCGGATTGTCAACCGTGCGGAAGTTAGCGACGTCAAAGAAGTGGAGCACACCCGCAAGATGTCCACACTCTGTGCGCTTTCGTACAAACCCTGGCAGCTCAATGTAAGTCGCCTGCATCATGGTGATTGGCCCCAGTGCAAGCAAACAGGCTGCCCCCCTCAACCTCACAGCTCTATGTATACGACTACTATTCATTCATTGGCTGCATCTGTACCCAGACTGGAATGAACGGGGGTTGTGGGTGTGGGTGTGTGTGTGTGTGGGGGGGGGGGGGGGGGATACAGGCACAGGTATGTGCACTTTCATACAAACCCTGCAGCTCAATGTAAGTTGCCTGCATCTGCACGCATGCTGGAATGAACGGGGGTGGGGTGGGGGTGGGGTGTGAGGTGTGTGTCTGGGGGGGGGGGGGTGGTGGGGTTGGTGGGTTGGAATACAGGCACAGCTATGTGTGCTTTTGTATAATCCCTGGCAGCTTAACGTTTGTTGCCTGCATCTGCACGCATGCTGGAATGAATGGGGGTGGGGTGGGGTGGGGTGGGGTGTGAGTTGTGTGTCTGGGGGGCAGGGGTGGTGGGGGTGGTGGGTTGGAATACAGGCACAGCTATGTGTGCTTTTGTAGAATCCCTGGCAGCTTAATGTTTGTTGCCTGCATCTGCACGCATGCTGGAATGAACGGAGTGGTGGTTTGTCTGGGTGTGGGTGGGGTGGGTGGGTGGTGGTGGGGGATACAGGCACAGCTATGTGTGCTTTCGTACAAGCCCCGGCAGCTCAATTTAAGTTGCCTGCATCTGCACACAGGATGGAATGGACGGGGGTGGTGTGTGTGTGTGTGTGGTTGTGGTGGTGGTGGTGGTGGTGGTGGTGGTGGGGGGGGGGAGGGATACAGGCTAAGCTGTGTGTGCTTTTTTAACCCTGGCAGCTTAATGTCAGCTGCCTGCATCTACTCACAGGATGGAATTAACGTGTGTGTGTGGGGTGGGGGGGGGGGGGGGGGGGGGGGGATACAGGCACAGCTATGTGCACTTTCAAAACCCTGGCAGCTTAACGGAAGTTGCCTGCATTTGCACATAAGCTGGGATATAAAAGGGGTGGGGCTGTTCTTTCTATTCTCTGTGTGTGTGGGGGGGGGGCTATTCTGCCCGTGTGTGTGTGTGTGGTGGTGGTGGGGGGGTATGTATTTGTGTGTGCGTGTGTGGGATGGGGGGGGTGGCAGGGGGTGGGAGCCTATTCTGTCCGTGGGGGGGAGGGTGGGGTGGGGGGGGCTGTTCTATCCGTGGGGGGAGTGGATTCTTGTGTGTGTGTGTAGGGGTGGGGGTGGGGGGATTGGAGTTTTGTGTGTGTGTGTGTGTGTGTGTGTGTGTGTGTGTGTGTGGAGCCTGTTCTGTCCGTGGGGGGAGTCTTTTTGTGTGTATGGGGTTGGGGTTCGTGGTTGTGGGTGGGTGTGGGGTGGGGGCTATTATATCCGTGTGGGGAGTGGAATTACGTTTTTGTGTGTGTCCATACACACACAAAAACATAACTCCACTCAAACGTAAAACTTATAATGGGGTCGGGGGGTCAGGGGTCAGGGGGAGGGGCGGGGGGGGGGGGGGGGGGGGGGTGACGCTTCACTAGCGGAGAACAAAACATATCTATTCTGGCTGCATTTATATTTAAAGGTTTTAAGCATTCATATTTAAAGGCGTTAAGCATTAACACTGAAAGGCATTAGGCATTAATGTTTGCAGGCATGTTCATGTATTCAGTAATGATAACGCCTGGTGGGGCGTGGTATTAAGGGAGCCCCGTCTTATGGTGGTAGGGAATGGGCTGCTACTTTACCTGGACAAAGCTATCATGGCGGTTGACACCGACCGCAAACACTGAATCGCACCCATGGGGATTTGAACCCAGGCAACTTCTTTGTTCTTTCTAGGAGCTCAACTATTAAGCCATTCGTCAGAACAGGGCTTTCATGTATTCATGTATTCATGTTTTCGTGTATTCATGTATTCATGTTTTCATGTATTCAAGAACAGGGCTTTCATGTATTCCTTTATTCACCAGGGCTTTTCTTACTGCTATTAAACAACAATCGCTAGTTTTGACCCCGTTTTGGCACAAGTATCGCTACACAAAAAGTTGTTTTTGCCTTCAGAAGCTATAAAAAGCTATACAAGCTTAAAAAAATATACTTGTGTAGCCATTGCACGGTGGAGCGCGTAGCCTGGGGAGATCAGGGGGCAGCGCTTCCCGATATCAGGGGGTATGGGGGGTGTAGCATTCGACGGAATGGCAACACGTCGTCGGAAAAAAAACTGGTTATCAGGTAATCTGATATTCCTCTACTGCATCCTGCCCTGCAGAAGGAGAGCTTGCAACGGCGGCTCAGAACGACGTACATCAGTTGTCATATTTAAAGTCATGTTATTGTGTCAAGTACAATCATTGGAGGACAGAAACAGCTCAGTTCTGGCTGCATGTCATATTGTGCTATTTATGGTGTACGACGCATATGGCCCAATACATTCACCAATCGGACACCAGGCTTTCCTCATGTACCACAGTTGGTTTCGGGCTTAGTCCACAGTACTAGTCGGGAGGCTTGAGGGGGCCAAGTCATATTATCATGTAATCTGATATTAATCTACTGCATCCTGCTCGCCAGAAGGAGAGCTTGCAACGGCGGCTCAGAATGATGTACATCAGCTGTCATATTTAAAGTCATGTTATGGTGTCAAGTACAATCATTGGAGGACAGAAACAGCTCAGTTCTGGCTGCATGTCATATTGTGCTATTTATGGTGTATGACGCATATGGCCCAATATATTTAAAGTCGTGTTCATGTAAAGTATGACACCTTTGGATGACAAAAGCTTATCAGTTCTGGCTGCATGTCATATTGAGATATTTGAAGTCGTATTATCATGTATTCCTCGTTGAAGAGCTTGCAACGGTGACTCTGAATGAAATACGTCAACATCTCTTATATGACATCAATAAACTTATGTTATCATGTAATCACGTATGATAATATCCCTCTTCTTCTTTATTGTGATATGCAGAAGGAGAGCTTGCAACGGTGACTCAGAATGAAATACATCAACAGCTCTTATGACATCAATAAAGTCATGTCATCGTGTAATCATATGTTCTAATATCCCTCTATTGCATCATGCTCTGCAGAAAGAGAGCTTGCAGCGGCGTCTCAGAATGAAATACGTCAACAGCTCTTATGACATAAAAACAGTCATGGTGTCATGTTATCACGTATGATAATATCCCTTTTCTTCTTTATTGTGCTATGCAGAAAGAGAGCTTGCAGCGGCGTCTCAGAATGAAATACGTCAACAGCTCTTATGACATAAACTCATGTTATCGTTTAATCAAGTATTATAATATCCCTTTTCAGCATTGTGCTATGCAGAAAGAGAGCTTGCAGCGGCGTCTCAGAATGAAATACATCAACAGCTCTTATGACATAAACTCATGTTATCGTTTAATTCAAGTATTATAATTTCCCTCGGTCAGCATTGTGCTATGCAGAAAGAGAGCTTGCAGCGGCGTCTCAGAATGAAATACATCAACAGCTCTTATGACATAAACTCATGTTATCGTTTAATCACGTATTATAATATCCCTCTTCAGCATTGTGCTATGCAGAAAGAGAGCTTGCAGCGGCGTCTCAGAATGAAATACATCAACAAGCTCTTATGACATAAACTCTGTTATCGTTTAATCAAGTATTCTAATATCCCTCTTCTTTATTGTGCTATGCAGAAAGAGAGCTTGCAGCGGCGTCTCAGAATGAAATACATCAACAGCTCTTATGACATAAACTCATGTATCGTTTAATCAAGTATTATATTTCCCTCTTCAGCATTGTGCTATGCAGAAAAGAGCTTGCAGCGGCGTCTCAGAATGAAATACATCAACAGCTCTTATGACATAAAACTCATGTTATCGTTTAATCAAGTATTATAGCATCCCTCTTCTTTATTGTGCTATGCAGAAAGAGAGAGCTTTCAGCGGCGTCTCAGAATGAAATCATCAACAGCTTTATGACATTAAAACCATGTTATCGTTTACTCATGTATTATAATATCCCTCTTCAGCATTGTGCTCTGCAGAAAGAGAGCTCTGAGCGGCGTCTCAGAATGAAATACATCAACAGCTCTTATGACATAAACTCATGTTATCGTTTAATCAAGTATTATAATATCCCTCGTCTTATTGTGCTATGTTTTTTTTCAGAAAGACGAGCTTGCAGCGGCGTTCAGAATTGAAATACACAACAGATCTTATGATATAAAACTCAGGTTATCGTTTACTCAAGTATTATTTAATATCCCTCTTCAGCATTGTGCTATGCAGAAAGAGAGCTTGCAGCGGCGTCTCAGAATGAAATACATTAACAGCTCTTATGACATAAACTCATGTTATCGTTTAATCATGTATTATAATATCCATTTCAGATTGTTGATATGCAGGAAAGAAGAGCTGCCGCGGCGCTCAAGAATGAAATACCTCAAAAGATTTATTTCATAAAACTCATGTATCGTTTAAATCAAGTAGTAGTTTATTAATATCCTCTTCTTTATGTGCATGAGAAAGAAGCTTGACAGCGTCGTCTCAGAATGAAATACATCAACAGCTCTTATGACATAAACTCATGTTATCGTTTAATCATGTATTATAATATCCCTCTTCAGCATTGTGCTATGCAGAAAGAGAGCTTGCAGCGGCGTCTCAGAATGAAATACATCAACAGCTCTTATGACATAAACTCATGTTATCGTTTAATCAAGATTATCGATCCCTCTTCTTAAATTGTGATATGCAGAGACGAGTTTTCAGCGGGCGTTCAAGAAGGAAATACATCAAAACAGCTCTTAGACATAAAATCATGTATCGTTCATCATGTATTATAATATCCCTCTTCAGCATTGTGCTATGCAGAAAGAGAGCTTGCAGCGGCGTCTCAGAATGAAATACATCAACAGCTCTTATGACATAAACTCATGTTATCGTTTAATCAAGTATTATAATATCCCTCTTCTTTATTGTGCTATGCAGAAAGAGAGCTTGCAGCGGCGTCTCAGAATGAAATACATCAACAGCTCTTATGATATAAACTCATGTTATCGTTTAATCAAGTATTATAATATCCCTCTTCAGCATTGTGCTATGCAGAAAGAGAGCTTGCAGCGGCGTCTCAGAATGAAATACATCAACAGCTCTTATGACATAAACTCATGTTATCGTTTAATCAAGTATTATAGCATCCCTCTTCTTTATTGTGCTATGCAGAAAGAGAGCTTGCAGCGGCGTCTCAGAATGAAATACATCAAACAGATCCTTGACATAAACTCTGGTATCGTTTAATCATGTATTATAATATCCCTCTTCAGCATTGTGCTATGCAGAAAGAGAGCTTGAGCTGGCCGTCTCGAATGATACATCAAACCAGCCTCTTATGACATTCAAATCATGTTATGTTTAATCAAGATTATAAATCCGCTTTTTTATTGTGCTACGCAGAAGAAAGAGAGTTGAGCGGCGTCTCCCTCTCAGCATGGTGCCTATGTCAGAAAGAGAGCGGAGCGGCGTTCAGAATGAAAACTTTCAACAGCTCTTATGACAATAAAACTCATGTTATCGTATATCATGATTCTAATATCCCTCTTCAGCATTGTGTATTGCAGAAAGAAGCTTGCAGCGGGCGTTCTCCTTCTCAGCATTGTGCTATGCAGAAGAGAATTGGCAGCGGCCGGCTGTTCAGAATGAAAATACATCAAACAGTCTTATGACATAAACTCATGTTAGCGTTTAAATTCATGTATTATAAAATATCCCTCTTTAGCATGTCTATGCAGGAAAGAGCGCTTGAGATGGCGTCTCAAGAATTGAAATACGTCAACAGGGCTTCTTATGAAATAAACTCTGTTATCGTTTAATCAAGTATTATAATTTCCTCTTTTTATTGTGCTATGCAGAAAGCGAGCTTGCAGCGGCGTCTCAGAATGAAATACATCAACAGCTCTTATGACATAAACTCATGTTATCGTTTAATCAAGTATTATAATTTCCCTCTTCAGCATTGTGCTATGCAGAAAGAGAGCTTGCAGCGGCGTCTCAGAATGAAATACATCAACAGCTCTTATGACATAAACTCATGTTATCGTTTAATCAAGTATTATAATATCCCTCTTCTAGCATTGTGCTATGCAGAAAGAGAGCTTGCAGCGGCGTCTCAGAATGAAATACATCAACAGCTCTTATGACATAAACTCATGTTATCGTTTAATCAAGTATTTATAATTCCCTCTTCACATTGTGCTATGCAGAAAGAGAGCTTGCAGCGGCGTCTCAGAATGAAATACATCAACAGCTCTTATGGACATAAACTCATGTTATCGTTTAATCAAGTATTATATCATCCCTCTTCTGCATTGTGCTATGCAGAAAGAGAGCTTTGCAGCGGCGTCCTCCAGGAATGAAATACATCAACAGCTTTATGACATAAATATGTTACGTTAATAAGATAGTATTATTAGATCCCTCTTCATTGTCTATGCAGAAAAGAGGAGCTTGCAGCGGCGTCTCAGAATGAAACATTACATCAAACAGCTCTTATGACACATAAACTCTGTTATGTTTAATCATGTATTATAATATTCCCTCTTCGTCAAGTGCTATGCAGGAAGAGAGCATGCAGCGGTTTTTGTTCCGAATGAAATACATCAACAGGTCTTATGACATCAATAAACTCATGTTCGCGTTTAATCATGTATTCTAATATACTTTCGGGCATTGTGCTCTGCAGAACGAGAGCCATGCAGCGGAGTCTCAGAAATGAAATCCATCACAAACCGCTATTATGACATCAAATAAAACTCATGTGTTACGTTTAATCATGTATTCTAATATCCCTCTTTGGCATTGTGCTATGCAGAAAGAGAGCTTGCAGCGGCGTCTCAGAATGAAATACGTCAACAGCTCTTATGACATCAATAAACTCATGTTCGCGTTTAATCATGTATTCTAATATCCCTCTTCGGCATTGTGCTATGCAGAAAGAGAGCTTGCAACGGCGACTCAGAATGAAATACATCAACAGCTCGTATGACATAAAGGCAGCGGAGGAAAAGAAAAAGGCAGCCGCAAAGGCTTTGGTAAGGCACATAGCACACCTGTTTTTCATTACTTTCTGTTTCGGATCAGATCAAAGTTATTGTAACATTGATTTGATCATCCCCTCAAGACGTTCATCAAAATCTCTTAAAGCATGAAGACAGGAGGAAAAGAAGGAGGCAGCAGAAAAGGCTTTGTTTAGGCACCGAGCACACCTGATTTTCATTACTTTCTGTTTAGGACTAGATCAAAATGATTGTAATATTCATTTGATCATCCACTCAAGACGTACATCAAAATATGTTAAAGCATCAAAGGACATGAGGAAAAGAAGAAGGCAGCAGAGAAGGCTTTGGTAAACATACACATACACACACACACGCATCACACACACCAGAGAGACGTACATCAACAGCTCTTATAGCATCAAAGCACAGGAAGAAAAGAAGAAGGCAGCAGAGACGGCTTTAGTACACACACACACACGCATCACACACACACATATACACACATCACACACATACACACACACACACACACCACACACATCACACACACACGCACATACACACATCACACACACACGCACATACACACATCACGCACACACATCACACATATACACACATACATACACGTACGTACACGCACACATTACACACTCATACACACACATACACACATAACACACACACCACACATATACACACACACCACACATATACACACACATATACATACATACTCGCACACATTACACACACATCACACATGCATCACACACAAACACACACACACACACACATGCACACATACACACATACGCACGCATACACATACATACACACATACACATTACGCATGGATCACACATATCAGAAAGTCGTACATCAAGAGGTCTTAAAGGATCAAAGCACAGGAGGAAAAGAAGGAGGCAGCAGAAAAGGCTTTGTTTAGGCACCGAGCACACCTGGTTGTCATTACTTTCTGATTTGGGCCGAGCACACCTGGTTGTCGTTACTTTCTGATTTGGGCCGAGCACACCTGGTTGTCATTACTTTCTGATTTGGACCAGATCAAAGTTATTGTAGTATTGATTTGATCATCCCCTCAAGACGGACACCTACAGCTCTTATAGCATCAAAGGACAGGAGGAAAAGAATAAGGCAGCAGAGAAGGCTTTGGTACACACACACACACCACACACCACCACGAACACACACCTACGCCAACAACATACACCCACACACCACACACACACACCACACCACACATACGCAAATAAACACATTAACACACACACAATCAGAAAGAAAAGAGCATTACATCAAACAGGTCTAATAGCATCAAAGGACAGGAAGAAATGAAGGAGGCAGCAGAAAAGGCTTTGGTAAACACACATGCATCACACACACACACACACACACACACGTACACATTGCACAAACATACCCACACATCACACGCATCACACGCATATGCACACACGCATCACACTCATATACACACACATCACACGCATACACACACACGCACCACACATACCAGAAAGACATACCTCAACCGATCTTATAGCATCAAGGGACAGGAGGAAATGAAGAAGGCACCAGAAAAGGATTTGGTAAACACACATGCATCACACACACACGCACACATTACAAACACATACATCACACATCACTCGCATACACACACACGCATCACACACGCTCATAAAAACACATATGTCACCAGATCACACTACAACCACCACATACATCACACGCATACACACACACGCATCACACGCACCAGAAATACGTAAATTAACAGCTCTTATAGCATCAAAGGACAGGAGGAAAAGAAGAAGGCGAGAGAGAAGGCTTGGTAAACCCACACAGCATTCACAACACCCACAGAACACGCATCACACACACACGAACACGAATCCACACCCGACACGCCAACACCTCATAATACACACACCACAGACACACGCCCTCACACACACATACACGACAGTCAAACCATCAGAAAAAACGTTAAATCAAACAGAGAGGATAGCAGCAAAGGAGAGGAGGAAGAAGAAGGAGGGAGAAGAGAAAAGCGGGGGGACACACACACACACACCAACACCCACACACACAAGCAGAACACCACACACCAGGACACACCAGGCACACACAAGACAGAGAACCCACCCAGGCACAAACATAACACAGACACAGGCATAAGCACACCACACACACCACAATACACACCAGCACACGACACAACACACACACAACAGCGCAGCACACACCCACAAACCAGGACCACCAGCACACACACAGACAGACACACCCAGCACAAACACCACACACGAGGCACAACACACACATACAAACCAGCACACACACAGAACAGTACACACCCAGCACAACACACACCATTACACCACCATACACACACACATACACACCCATTGCACACATTCAGAAGACGTATGGTCCCCAGCTATAGGCCAAAGGATAGGCGGAGGAATGCAAGGGCTTGCAGAGGAGAGGCTTTGGTGTGGCGAGCAGGGTACTTCCATTGACTTCCATTGACCAAATTGGAATGCTCGGCGCCACACCAATGGTACCATGGATGGTACTCCCATTGACCAAATTGGCCAGCGCTTTAGCGCACTTGAAAAAAACAAAACTGCGCTGGAGTGCAAAAAAGGCACAAAATGCTTGGGGGGGTGCGCTACACTTGCAAAAAATGCGCGAAAGGCGCAGTGGGCTCACTTCAAAAAGAAAAAAAAAGCACGCTTGGAAGTACCCTGGCACCGAGCATAGCTGATTTTCAATTGATCCTATCTTGGTCCTGGGCATAATGATTTTAATATCGATTTGATCATCCCCTCAAGACGTACATCTACAGCTCGTATGGCCTCAAAGAAATGAAGAAGGCAGCAGAGAATTTGGATCGGCCACACCCGCACGCATCACAATGATAACACACACAATATACCACAACAAACCCCGCACATACAACATATACACACATACACACAAACACATACATACACGCACACATTAAACACACACACACCACATCCCAACACATCCTCACACAGAAGTCACACAGAAGAGACACCCCAAAACAGGGACACACGCACCAAAAGTACACTGTATACACAGGCCAACAGTTCAGCACGCAGTACCCCTCAGACCACACACACAGACACGCCAGGGAGGCACTCACAGCACAACGGTGCACACGGCAGCCGACTACACAGCACACACACAGAGGACACACACATCGCGTCACACACCCAGCACACACAAGCGCCATCACACAAGCGCCACACACACAGCACACAACAGAGACCCACGAACGCGCACACACACCAGCACACACACCGATCCCACACCCGCGCCCACAACACGCACACACACCGCTTGACACCCACACTCGTCACCCACCCACCTCCACACCAACCGGACCACCTCCCCGTGCACCCCCACAGCCCTCCACACAGCGCCCCCCACACGACCGGCACACACACCAACAACACAACCAAAGACACACACACGCGCACAAACCACAGCACACACAACAGATGACACACAACAACAGCACCACACACTAAACACACACGCGCCACAATACAAACAAACACCGTAGACACACACCCCGCGCACACCACAAGCAAGACTACAAGTACACACCACTCGCACACCAGCACAGCACCAACATACAGGATACACACACTCTCACACACACATCACACACACATATACACACACACTCTCACACACACATCACACACACATATACACACACACTCTCACACACACATCACACACACAGATACACACACACATCACACACACGAGACACC
>JACBWV010000364.1:13865956-13878456 GCA_013435795.1 Chlamydomonas sp. ICE-L
GTCTCTCACACTCTCACCAACTCATCACACACCTGTATACACACGCACTCACACACACACGATCACACACACATACTATCTACACCCACAGACGCGCAGTTCCTTCATTCTTTCACCGCACGCATCCACACTCAGCGCTATATGCACACACACTCTCCCACACATCTCACAGCCACCCCCCCCCCCCTGCCTCCCCCCTCAGGCAGCACGAGCATGCTCACACATCAATACAATCTGACTAGCACAGATCTACACAGAGCACTCTTCACACACCCATCTCCACCCCCACCACCATAGCACTATCGCACCCGTCCACTCCACCCGACTACTAGCTTATCGCCCGATCATTCGCGTCCACCTCGTACCCCACACCACCACCTGCATCTATGTACCTTATTATGCACCAACCTACTTCACTATGTACACCCCCACCTTATTCACACTCCCTCAGTGACACCACCACTCATAACCACTCTCACCCATCTCACCCACCCTCCCCACCCCATCACACATCTCCACACCACATACATACTCTGTTCTAACTAAACAGATTCTAGTTATCACATACTAGTATCCCTATCACACTTTACTACACCACACACCCTCCACCACACACACTTACATGTCATCCCCACATCACTATCTCGTATTTATCACACACACTCATCAAAAAACTATCACAACACACCAAAAGACAAATAACCCAACGAGCAAACACAAACAAGCCACTGTCTCGCACTCACCAGCACACACACATCATTCTTCCACAATTAACCTTTCTAATACAGCATCATTTACACACATTCATCTCGACCCCTTCATCCCCTCCCCATCATAACCCCCCCCGCCCACATACACTACACCCTGCACTCGTAATATCCCCACACCCCATTCAACGCGCTATTATTGCCATTCCACACACATGCTCCTATTCTCTACCTTTTGTGACCACACCACCCCGCACACTCACACCACCCTCTCACACCCAGTACACCCTCCCACCATCTTCATCACACATTCACAAGACTCATCACCTCACAAACATCACACACACAGTCACCACACAATACACACACACTCTTCACACAACACAACACAAACAGAGACACCACACACTCTACAAACACATCACAAAACACACCAAAGAACAAATCAACCCAGCGCCACCACCACACGCACGGTCTGCACTCACATCACAACACACAAACAAAATTCCAATACAGCATCAAACACAACAGCGAGGCACACACGAGCTCACTAACAAACGCAGGTGAAAAATCAACGGAGAGCAGACACAACGCACGGACTCACACAACACAGCGCACAACACAAGACCAGAAAAACAGCACCACACACACAGCAAACGAAAAGCAAACGGGAAGCAGCATCAAAGCACACCAAAGCACACAGCACACACACACAGCACACACAGACACCACACACACCCATAGAGCACACACACACATAATAAAAAGTCCAACCGGGCTCACACAATACCCACAATTCGCCACACACACGCACTGTCTCGCACTCACATCACACACACATCAAACAAAATCAATACAGCATCACACACACACTCTCTCACACACATCACACACACGCATTAAAAATCAACGTAGCATCACACACACTCACACTCCCACACACACATCTCACACACACTCCCATACACACATCACACACACACATCAAACGAAATCAACACGGCATCACACACACATCACACACACACATCACACACACACATCACACACATACACCACACACACACATCACACACACACATAAAAAAAATCAACATGGCATCACACACACACACTCTCACCCACACATCACACACACACACATAAAAAAATCAACATGGCATCACACACACACACTCTCACACACACATCACACACACATATACACACACATACATCACACACACATCAAACGAAATCAACACGGCATCACACACACATTACACACACATCACACACACACATCACACACACACATCAAACAAAATCAACACGGCATCACACACACATCACACACACACATCCCATACACACATCACACACATACACCACACACACACACATCACACACACACATAAAAATAATCAACACGGCATCACACACACACACACTCTCACCCACACATCACACACACACACATAAAAAAAATCAACATGGCATCACACACACACTCTCACACACACATCACACACACACACATCGCACACACACATTAAAAAAATCAACACGACATCACGCACACACTCTCACACACACATCACATACACACACATAAAAAAAATCAACACGGCATCACGAACACACACTTTCACACGCACATCACACACGCACATTACAAAATCAACATAGCATCACACGCACACACTCTCTCACACACAAATCACACACACATAAAACAAAAATCAACACAGTATCACACACACACACACACACACACACACACACACACACACACACACACGCCCCATAGTTGGAAGTGGCGCCCAAGCGAAAAAGGGACAAGGCTCGAGAAAAGGTTTCGGAGCTTGTTTCTAAGAGCATACCAGCCCTGGGCTCAACATGGATGGATGATGAGGACTACCTAGGCTTCGAGTTTCTGGAGTGGTTCACAGCAGACGAGCCTGTCTCTAACATGCGCTACTTTGTGGTGATGGGCTCTGACACCATGGAGCATTGGCGCCTTAACCTCACTCTAGACCCGGTCACCTTCGAAGATCCTAAACTGGGGGTTAAGGTGAGCTGTCTACTGGCTGTATGTTGGGGTTATGGTCTGTGGTGATGGGCTCTGATACCATTGATGATGAGGACTACCTAGGCTTCGAGTTCCTGGAGTGGTTCACAGCGGATGAGCCTATCTCTAACATTTGCTACTTTGTGGTGATGGGCTCTGACACCATGGAGCATTGGCGCCTCAACCTCACTCTAGACCCGGTCACCTTATAAGTCTTAATTGGGGGTTAAGGTGAGCTGTCTACTGGCTGTATGGTGTTGGTAGCAGAGTAGGTTAGCATAGTCCTCCTGTGGTGGTTGTGTCTCAACCTCTAAGCAACTTTCTGGCAATATTTTGGTGGTAGCATGCGCTACATTGTAGTGATGGGCTCTCACACCATGGAGCATTGGCGCCTCAACCTCACTCTAGACCCGGTTACCTTTGAAGATCCTAAACTGAAGGTTAAGGTGAGCGCTTCTACTGAGACTGGCCAGATGGCTCCGGAATCAGAATAGCTATGGAAAGGGGGGGCTTCAAAAACGAAGAAAAATCCCTGCCTTGTAGAAATATACAATGACAGCATGGGGGTTAAGGTTAGCTGTACTAGTTGTATGCTGGGGTTAGGGTTTGTGGTGATGAGCTCTGATATGACAGAGCATCGGCTTGACCCGGTTCCTTTTGAATATCCTGAAGTGGGAGTCAAGGGGAGCTCTACAGCTAGTACTTTAGTGGTAGGAGAGTAGGAGAGGTTATATTTATTTTATTCTATTCTATTATTATGGGTACAAAAGTATAAAATATTACGTTCACATTCGTATTCGTATAAAATATTTGTGTAAAAAGTATAAAATATTCGTATTAATTAATAATACAGTATTCGTATAAATATTCGTATAAAATATTACGTTAACCCCGCGTTCACATTGTATAATTCTTAATACAGACTATTTATTTATTATCGTATTTATTAATTATTTATTTTATTGGGTACAAAAGTATGAAATGTTACGTTCACATTGTATAATTCTTAATACATAGTATTAATTTATTATTTATTTTATTGGGTACAAAATTATAAAATGTTACGATCACAGAGTATAATTCTTAATACAGAGTATTTATTTATTATTTATTTTATTGGGTACAAAAGTATAAAATGTTACGTTCACATTGTATAATTTTTAATACGTAGTATTAATTTATTATTGTATTTATGTATTATTTATTTTATCGGGTACAAAAGTATATAATGTTACGTTCACATTGTATAATTCTTAATACATAGTATTAATTTATTATTGTATTTTTTATTATTTATTTTATCGGGTACAAAAGTATAAAATGTTACGTTCACATTGTATAATTCTTTATGCATAGTATTTTGTTATTTCTTATATTATGTTATGCTGTAATTTTATATGCTCATCCTCTTTTGAAACAACTATATGTGCGGGGCCTTTTCCCCACTATTTATTGCTACTTTTGACCCCGTTTTGGCAAAATTCTCGCTTTCTTTGTGTGCCCTTAATGGCCATAAAAGGCTTTAGAAGGCTATACAAGCTATAAAAGGCACTAAGGCGTTGCAAATGTTGCGACTCAGTGCGACCCCAGTACGGCGCACTGCTTCCCAGGGCTCCGCGCTTTGCGCTCCAAACTACACCGTGCTACGCCACAATCCCCAAATCAGGCCTACAGAAAGAACATCACACACACACACACACACACACAAATCAGGCCTACAGAAAGAACATCACACACACACACACACACATACAAATCAGGCCTGCAGAAAGAACATCACACACACACACACACACACACACACACACACACACACACACACACACACACACGCACACACAAATCAGGCCTACAGAAAGAACATCTCACATACATCACACACACACACACACACACCCAAATCAGGCCTGTAGAAAGAACATCACACACACATCACACACACACACACACACACACACACACACACACACACACACACACACACACACACATACACACACACCCAAAGCAGGCCTGCAGAAAGAACATCACACACACACACATCACACACACACACACACACACACACACACACACACACACACACACACACATACACACACCCAAATCAGGCCTACAGAAAGAACTAGAGAAAGCTGGAAAATGTCACTAACTTTAATGAACACGCTATATCATGTTACCGCGTATCCATAGTGTAGTAGTGTTTGTAGTAGTGGTCTGTCACCAACTTTAATCAACACGCTTTTTACCGCCCCTCCATGGGTAGCGACTTCGGTACATCAGGCGTACTGCCGGGTGCGCCTAACGGGTGCGCCAAACGGATGCGCCAAACGGGTGCGCCAAACGGGTGCGCTAGGGAACCTAAGGGTTCGCCCTACAAAGTGCATTTAGGACGCAACCAACTAACGTTTGCAAACGGCAGGCAGCTGATAAACTCGCGAATACAGTCACCTATCTCCGACTCGAAGCAAATTTTAGACAAGTTTATCTTCAGTCACGTCACCTCGTCTTCCAGGTAGATTTAAGTCAAACTGCGCCCCGAACCACTTGACGTGGGATTCGACAGTCAAGTCATCCCGAAGGAGACTGCCTAGTCACAGCCGGAGGGTGCACAGCCCCCAGTTTATGAGGTAATGCGCAACTGTGTACCAAAGCGCGGGATACGAGACACACGTTCCGCAAGAACAGCCACGAGGGCAAGCAACAAGGTTTACGAGGGCAGCAACAAGGTTGCACACACCGCACATTGCACACAGCACACAAACAACCCTAGTGACAGCGAGGCTCAGCGAGGCTTCCTCATACCTCCAGCGGATCCCCATTCAATTGCCAACACCATGTGGTCACGCCCTTGTTCATGCTGCCTCAGATCCACAGTGTAGTAGTGGTTGTAGTAGTGGTCAGTCACCAACTTCAATCAACATGCTATTTCATGTTGCCACACATCCATAGTGTACTACTGGTCGTAGTAGTGGTCTGTCACCAACTTTAATCAACACGCTTTTTCATGATGCCTCAGACCCACAGTGTAGTAGTGATTGTAGTAGTGGTCAGTCACCAACTTCAATCAACATGCTTTTTCATGTTGCCACACATCCACAGTGTAGTAGTGGTAGTAGTAGTGGTCTGTCACTGACTTTTATCAGCATTATTTTTCATGATGCCTCAGACCCACAGTGTAGTAGTGGTCGCAGTAGTGGTCTGTCACCAACTTTGATCAACACGCTTTTTCATGATGCCACAGATCCACAGTGGGGTGTACGAAGCTGCTGAGGCGTTGTACGAGCGGTTCTTCCCGTCAGTAAAGCAGTTCATGGCTGGCAACCCCAGATGGGACGGCTATGGCCTCACGGTGAAAGTCTCATGTTGTAGTAGTGTGGTTGTTCTGAAGGGTCTTTAGTGTGTTGTGTGTTTGTGTGCCGAGGTGATAGTGCTGAAATGAGTCTTGAGGGGTGTTTAGTGCCTGTGTAGCATGTGGAGAGCTGCCTTTGTGGTTGTGTAGTCACAGTGTGACCGGTGGGCAATCCGAAATGGACGGGCTGTTGCCTCACGGTGAGTCTCATGTGTGCCCCTCTCAGTGATAAACAATGGTCTAAGATGGTAGGCAGAAATTAGCTTTAGCGATAGAAGAGTTGGGGGTTGGCCTCCCCCCTCGGTCGCTCTTAGGCGTTGAAGGTCGTATGTCAACCGCTGATGAGTTAGATTTCCAGTGAGGGGTGATAGAGACCTGCACTCCTCACCGTGTAACGACGGGCTCCCTTTACACACACGCCCCACCAGCGTTATCAATCACCATTACGGTGAGTTCAATGTAGCTAGTGTGTGATGAGTGTGGAAGAGTGTGTGTGTTGCCGCTGTGTGTCGCATGATGTGTGCGTGTGCTGTGATGCTGTTAGCAGAGCGGGTTTAGAGCACCTCAGGTATGCTATGGGAGATGCATGGTATGCTTCACGATGATGTTTCATGTGTGCGAGTTTAGTGCTTGAGAAGCGATTTGTAGTGTGTTTGTGCTGCGCAGTGTGTGTGTGAGTATGAGTCTTGAGTGTAGTCTTAGGTTTTGTGTCCTGTGTGTTGTGAGTGTTGGATAGGGAGATGCTGCATGTGTGTAGCGTTTGTGTGTGCTGGTTATGGAGAGCAGGGGTCTATATGCACTTTGGAATGCCAATGCGGAGATTTGCAAGGTATGCTCCAACAGTTAGAGTGCATGGCTGCGAGTGTGATGCCGACGGGATTTTGTTGCCTGTGTTGTGAAGTGAGTCTGTGACGGTTGTGTCTTAGTGAGGTGTGTGGAAGACTGCGAGTGATGATGGGGAAGTCAGCGTCTTTGCTGTTGTACTTGTGTGAGTACTTGTTTATGTGTCCCAGTAGCGAAGCTTCAACGGTACTATCCAACAAAAATCAGTGCAATTAAATAAAAGAGACGTGCGCACAGAAGAAAGCAGTGGCACTCTATGTGATCAGCCCCTCAGTTTTTCCCCACTTGCTCTCATGTTGCTCTATTTTGTGTCAGAGTTTCGTTTTTTTTACTTTCATAGGCTGAATCCAATATCTGTATCCTCTAGCTGGAGGGCTCTCAGCGAAGTGTTTGCTGTTAAACTGCCATGTCCGAATTTGGGCCGGCTGCCGTAAATGGGAGTCGTCACGCACCCAAACCATCAAAAGTGAAATGCCCATCATGTACTTTCCTCGTCGTAACTAAACTATGAACCCTTAAACTATGAACCCTAAACAAATTCCAGCGGCGTCAAGGAAAAGTGGAGGCAGGGGTCTAGTACGCGCGCTTTTCCTTGTAGTAAGTTCGACTGAATGGGCGGTAAGTTATACAGGGGTCGTACGCCCCAAAACCATCAAAAAGTTGAAATGCTCATGTCTTTCTCGTCGTAAACCCTAAACTCTGAACCCTAAACTCTGAACCCTAAACCCTTCCAGGGTCATTCCATTTGAGGTAGCATGGCCCTGGCCCTGATGCCCCTGTATTGATCGTCAAATCATGCCCATGTCTTTCTCGCCGTAAACTCTGAACCCTAAACCCTAAACCCTTCCAGGGTCATTCCATTTGAGGTAGCATGGCCCTGGCCCTGATGCCCCTGTATTGATTGTCAAATCATGCCCATGTCTTTCTTGCCCTAAACCCTAAACTCTGAACCCTGAACCCTAAAACCTAAACTCTTCCAGGGTCATTCCATTGGAGGTAGCATGGCCCTGGCCCTGATGCTGATGTTCAAGATGAGAGGGGTGCTGAAGCCTGAAAATATAGCTGATACGTACACCTTCGGGGTGCCGTCCATCTTCTTGGAGGGAGAGGACTGCTTCCGCCGCATCATCGGATCTGAAGAATTTCAGAAATCTGGGGCCATTCACGACCATGTAAGTTCTATATTCCTTGTAATAATAAATACCTAAACAATTATATACATATGTTTAGACCTCTGCACCATCGGATCGGAAGAATTTCAGAAATCTGGGGCCATTCATGACCATGTAAGTTCTATATTCCTGATGGTGACTTTCCCCAGCTGCGGCGTACGGCAGGTTCACGTTAACACCACGCCCCTCCAGGCGTTATCTTTTTTTACTTCATGTTCCTTGTAAGTAAAGAATACCTGGTAAATCATATTTTTAGACTGCCACATCATCGCATCGCAGTAATTCTAGACCTCTGGGGCCATCCATGACCATTAAGTTCTATATTCCTGATGGTGACTTTCCACAGCTGCAGTGTACGGGAGGGCCACGTTAACACCACGCCCCCCCAGGCGTTATCTTTTTTGACTCCATATTCCTTGTAAGTAAGAATTATCTAATACATTATAAACATATTTTTAGACTGCCGCAACATCGCTTGAGAAGGATTTCAGACCTCTGGGGCCATTCATGACCATGTAAGTTCTAGATTCCTTGTAATAAAAAATACCTAATCAATAATATACATATGTTTAGACCTCTGCGCCATCGCATCGGAAGGATTTCAGACCTCTGGGGCCATTCATGACCATGTAAGTTCTAGATTCCTTGTAATAAGAAATACCTAAACAATTATATACATATCTTTAGACCTCTGCGCCATCGCCTTGGAAGGATTTCAGACCTCTGGGGCCATTCATGACCATGTAAGCTATAGATTCCTGATGGTGATTTTCCCCAGCTTAACGGGAGGTAATTCATGACCATGTAAGTTCAATACACCTATTTGTTATGAGTAAATTAACTTAATTAGTTACGAGTAAATTAACTTAATTTGTTATGAGTAAATTAACTTAATTTGTTACGAGTAAATTAACTTAATTTGTTATGAGTAAATTAACTTAATTTGTTACGAGTAAATTCACTTAATTTGTTATGAGTAAATTGACTTAATTTGTTATGAGTAAATTAACTTAATTAGTTACGAGTAAATGAACTTAATTTGTTATGAGTAAATGAACTTAATTTGTTACGAGTAAATGAACTTAATTTGTTATGAGTAAATGAACTTAATTTGTTATGAGTAAATTAACTTCATTTGTTATGAGTAAATTAACTTCATTTGTTATGAGTAAATTAACTTCATTTGTTATGAGTAAATTAACTTAATTTGTTATGAGTAAATTAACTTAATTTGTTATGAGTAAATTAAATTATCAGTACACAATACCTTTTAATTTATGTATGTAAAGTTATGTAATATCTAAAATAACTTCAGATAGATAGATATAGATAGATAGATAGATAGATAGATAGATAGATAGATAGATAGATAGATAGATAGATACAATCTATATAGATTTAGATTTACATAAAATAGTTGACTTATTTAGGAAGGTAACCTTTTGTGTATGAAGCAGTTTTGTGTGCCATGTAATATGGAGGGGGGGGGGGGGGGATAAAAGCATATTTCCGGGCAGGGTGGTCTATGGTCTAAGATCTAGGCTGGATATTTTCTCGAGACGAGATATCTACGGTTGAAAGCGGCTAGAGAAAGAAATAATTTATTACAAGAAGCCCCACCCACTCACCCACCCATGATCAAGGGCTGATACTTCTTCTCAGTTACACCAATGAAGGGTGTGACTTGCACATACTCTCTGGGAGAATTCCTACCTACTTTGCTCAAAATTTTAGCCGCCAACAACATCATCACCAACGCCAACATCTACATTACCCACCCATGATCGTTTAAGTTCTTGTCTATCACAAAAGCTTTTGTGTATCAGGTCAGTCTTTCGGCACTAAGCAAGTTTTTGGTACCACGCAAGTTGAGCTTATCCATGACTTTTGTATACCCGCATCATCATCACCAACACCAACATCTTCATTATGGCCCCGCTCGTTAGTTCTTCTATCACAAAGCTTTGTGTAACAGGCAGTTCTTTTGGTACGCTGTAACAGGACGGTCTTTTTGTACATGCAAGTTTTTTGTATCGGCAATTGGCAGGTAATCAATGATTTTTGTTACTCCTCCTGTAGCCCCTCCACCCCCTCACGCCACCCGTCAACCCTAACTCCACCCTCACCCCTCACGCGACCCGCCACCCCCTCACGCCACCCTCCAACCCCGCACGCCACCCCGCCACCCCTGCACTCCCACCCGCAACCCCCGCACGCCACCCGCAACCCCTCACGCCACCAGGCACCCCCGCACGCCACCCTCCACCCCGCACGCAACACCGCCACAACCCGCAAGCCAGCCCGCAACCCCCCACGCCACCCGCAACCCCCGCACGCCAAACGCAAACCCCGAACGCACAGCCACCCCGCACCGCCACCCGCCACCCCCGCACGCACCACCCGCACCCCATTCACTCCACCCTCGAACCCCGCACTCCACCGCAAACCACATCACGAAACCCTCAAAACCCCTCACTCCAAAACTCCACCACCCTCACTCCACCCTCAACCACCTCACTACACCTCCACACATGTCTCACTCCACCCTCTACCCCCTCACTGACACCTCAACCCCCTCAACTCCACCTCAACCCCCTCACTCCACACTCCAACCCACGCACTCCACCCTCCACACCCTCACTCACCCTCAACCACTCACTCCACCCTCAAACCCCCTCACTCACCCTCAACCCCCTCACGCCACCCTACAAACCCCGCACTCTACCCGCCACCCCCTCACTCAGCCTCCACCCCCTCACTCCACCTCCACCCCCTCACACCACCCCTCCACCCCCTCACGCCACACTCAACCCCTCACTCCACAGTCAACCCCCGTCACGCCACACTCAACCCCCTCACCTCCACACTCACCCCCTCACTCCACCCTCCACCCCCTCACTCCACACTCCACCCCCTCACTCCACACTCCAGCTCACTCAGCCCCCTCATTCCACACTCCACCCCCTCACTCCCACTCCACCTCACTGCACCCTCCACGCCCTCACTCCCCACTCCACACACACACACATGCACTGACACACACACTGACTCAGTTACCCACACCCACTGACCCCCCCTCACACTCACTGACCCACCCCCTCACCCCCCACTCCAGGCGGACAGCTGTGAGTTCCACACCCACTGTGAGCTTTGTGGTCGTGGCCCTCGGGGTCTGTTGGAAGCAGTTGGACTGCCCGAAACAATCATCCGCAACGTGCTCATGGCGTATGACTTCGTCCCCCGCGCCTTCACATGCGATTACAACGACATGGCCCAGCTCTTGAAATTCATGGGACCCGGTCTGTTTGACCACTCCCTGCTGGGCAGCGATGACCACCAGGGGCGCAGGCACTTGTACTTCTACGTGGGAAAGGTACAGATCATGCAGGCTGACAGCGATCTCCTGTTCACCAACCAAGATACCCCACACCCGATGCTCCCTCCCGAGCCTGCCATGTACAGCGTGGAGTCTCCCAACGCGGACATCAAGTACCGCCCTCCACACACACCCATCCCTGGGTCTAGATCTGGGTCTGGATCTGGATCTAGAGCTGGCTCTAGCAATAGCCCCAAGTTAGTTGCGCAGTCCAATGCATCCTTTGTTCCTTTGTCAGCGGCGGAGGCTGTTTCAGAACTCATGGACAACCCCCACCCCATGGAGATGTTCAACCGACCCAGCTATACGTACGGAGCCAATGGGGGCATCTCGCGCTACCACAACCCCGAGAACTACACCAGGTGTGAGAAGCAGGGTTTGTGGGTGGGTGGGTGGGTGGGTAGGGGTGGGTGGGTGGGGGGGGGGCACTCAAGCTACCCCACCACAACCCCGGAGAACTACACCAGGGTGAGAAGCAGGGTTTGTGGGTGGGTGGGTGGGTAGGGGTGGGGGTGGGGGGGGCACTCAAGCTACCACAACCCTGAGAACTACACCAGGGTGAGAAGCAGGGTTTGGGGGGGGGGTATGTGGGTGGGTGGGTGGGTGGGGGGGGGGGGGGGGCACTACAAGCTACCACAACCCCGAGAACTACACCAGGGTGAGAAGCAGGGTTTGGGGGGGGGGGGAGGGGGGGGGGGGTATGTGGGTGGGTGGGTGGTGGGGGGCACTCAAGCCTACCACAACCCCGGAACTACACCAGGGTGAAAAGCAGGGTTTGGGGTGGGGGTGGGGTGGGGTGCGTGGGGGGGAGGGGGGCACTCAAGCTACCACAACCCTGAGAACTACACAAGGGTGAGAAGCAGGGGGGGGGGGGGGTATGTGCGTGTGTTGTGTGGGGGGGGGTGAGGGGGCACTCAAGCTACCACAACCCCGAGAACTACACCTGGGTGAGAAGCAGGGTTGGGTTGGGGTTGGGGTGGGGGGGGGGGGGGGGGTATG
>JACBWV010000364.1:13880956-14133837 GCA_013435795.1 Chlamydomonas sp. ICE-L
GTGAGAAGCAGGGTTGGGGGGGGGGGGGGGGGGGTATGTGTGGGGGGGGGGGGTTGGGTTGGGTTTGGGGGGGGGGGGAGGGGGCACTCCAGCTACCACAACCCCGAGAACTACACCAGGGTGAGAAGCAAGGTTGGGGGGGGGGGGGGGGGGGGGATGTGTGTGTGGGTGGGGGGGGTGGGGGGGTGGGGGGTGGGGGTGGGGGGCATCTCGCGCTACCACGACCCCGAGAACTACACCAGGGTGAGAAGCAGGGTTTTGGGGGGTGGGGGTGGGGGGGGGGGGTTATGTGTGTGTGTGTTGGGGGGGGGGGGCACTCGCGCTACCACAACCCCGAGAACTACACCAGGGTGAGAAGCAGGGGTTCGGGGGGGGGGGGGGGGGGCACTCAAGCTACCACAACCCCGAGAACTACACCAGGTCGAGAAGCAGGGTGAGAAGCAGGGTTTTGGGGGGGGGGGGGGGGGTATGTGTGTGTGTGGGGGGGGGGGGGGGGGAGGGGGCACTCAAGCTACCACAACCCTGAGAACTACACAAGGGTGAGAAGCAGGGGTGTGTGTGTGTGTGTGGGGGGGGGGGGGGGGGGGGGTATGTGTGTGTGTGTGGGTGGGTGGGGGGGGGGGGGGGGGCACTCAAGCTACCACAACCCCGAGAACTACACCAGGGTGAGGATCAGGGTTTGCTTTAGAGTGCTTCATGTTTAGGCTTCGAAGATTAGGGCTAACCACAGACAAAATTAGGCCCAGTAGTGGTAATAGCTAAATTATACCTATAAGTTGACAACAGTGATTTTGTTTTCAAACCTGAAAGTGGGTTTTTTCTAGCTTCATGGTTCTAGGCCTCCTCCAGGGACATACCGTTTTAGTGGTTTTTGTAGTTCTTTTAGCTTTTGGGGGGGCATTTGGGGCAAAATAAAAAAAATTGTTTTGTTTTACTTTTTTATAGCGATAATTTCTCAAAAACGGGGTCAAAACTAGCTATATATAGCGGAAAAAATATACCTATTAGTTGACAACTCATTTAGCCAAAACACCCCAGAAAAGTTGCCATGTGTTCAGGAGAGTGTTGTTATGCAACCTCTTGACGTAAGTGGCGATTGGGTATAGTGAGGGTGGTGGGGCGGATGCCCTTAGGGCATTAGGGGTGGGCCCATTTTTGTGACCATAGGTGGGAGGGGAGGTGGGTGGGTGGAAGGGTGAGGGGCGGGGGGGGGGGGGGGGGGGGGGGTCAGGGGGAGGGGTTAGGATTGAACGCAGCGGGAGACTGGAGTGGGCTGTGGCAATTGGGTATAATCTGACCATCATGAATTCATGATGAAGTAGCTCATTCAATTCCTCACCCTATGTCTGGGTGAGGTGTTTGGGTACATCTCCGAGTATAAAATAGTTGACTTGGTATACCCTGCGCATACCCTGGCTTTTGGCCGAGGTTGGAACCGAGGCTTTTGGCCGGGGTTCTTTAAACCAGAATACATCTGAAAATAGATCAATCAAAGCCTCACCCTGTGCCCTGGCCTTGAGCCTGACCCTGGCTTTTGGCGAGGTGCGCAGGTGTTAGGGTACATCCCCGAGTATTAAATAGTTGACTTGGTATACCCTGTGTATACCCTGGCTTTTGGCCGAGTCTGGGCACATCTTTAGTTTGGTCTTGCACTTCTGTGCACTTGGCTTGAACTGCTTCTGTTGTACACAGAATCACAGTTCTTTCAACCAGAACACATATTAAGTTCACATGTGTTGTACACAGAGTCTAGTTCTTTCAACTAGAACACATGTGTTGTACACAGAGTCTAGTTCTTACAGAGTCTAGTTCTTTCAACTAGAACACATGTGTAGTTCACATGTGTTGTACACAGAGTCTAGTTCTTTCAACTAGAACACATGTGTAGTTCACATGTGTTGTACACAGAATCACAGTTATTTCAACCAGAACACATGTGCAGATAGCTCATTCAATTCCTCACCCTATGCCTGGGTATATTCAGGTGTTTGGGTACATCTTTTGGCCGAGTCTGTGTACATCTTTAGTTTGGTCTTGTTTTGTTTACATCATTAGTTCAGTCTGGGTACATCTTGACTTACACAGGCTTTGGGCCGAGTCTGTGTACATATTTTGTTTGGTCTTGTTTTGTGTACATCATTAGTTCAGTCTGGGTACATCTTGACTTACACAGGCTTTGGGCCGAGTCTGTGTACATATTGTATTTGGTCTTGTTTTGTGCACATCATTAGTTCAGTCTGGGTACATCTTGACTTACACAGGCTTTGGGCCGAGTCTGTGTACATATTTTGTTTGGTCTTGTTTTGTGTACATCATTAGTTCAGTCTGGGTACATCTTGACTTACGCAGGCTTTTAGCCGAGTCTGTGTACATCTTTGTCTGGTCTTTAACTTCTGCACGCTTTACTGAAATTGCTTCAGTTCCTCATGTTTGTTTATATAATAAATACGCAGGCGCTTGGCCGATTCTGTGTACATCATTAGTTCAGTCTGGGTACATCTTAGTATACGCAGGCTTTGGGGTACATCTTCACTTTGATCTTGTTTTGTCAACATCATTATTCAAGTCTGTGTACACCTTGACATACGCTTTCTTTGGGGTGCTAGGGCATTCAATTCCTCACCCTTAGAATACGCAGTCTTTTGGGTACATCTTTAGTTTGGTCTTGTTCTGTGGACATCATTATTCAAGTCTGTGTACACCGTGACATACGCTTGCTTTGGCGTGCTAGGGCATTCAATTTCTCACCCTTTGTATTCACAGGCTTTTGGCCGAGTCTGGTCTCACATGAAAAGGGTTGAGCGGGAGAAGGAGGAGCTGCAGAAACAGCAGCAGCAGCAACAACAACAACAGAATGGGCAAGAGTCTGAGAGTTTTTTGGGGCCAACCCTGAAGCTAGCAAGTGCATCTTCAAGCTGACATGGCAGCTAGCTAGTCCATCTTCAAGCCGACATGACAGGTAGCAAGTGCATCTTCAAGCTGACATGGCAGGCATTAAAATGCAGCTGAAAGCTTTGAGCTTGGCTCAGTTGCAGGCTATCGGAGCTTGCTAGAAGCTGCTACATGTAGCCCCAAGAAGAAGCCTTGGCGAGAACCCGTGGCAATTGCCCATAAGTACAGATATTATCACCTCATCTAGACCCGATGATATAATCACTTTAGCTGGACTGAATGATATGTCACCTCAGCTGTAGGCTATTGGAGCTGGCTAGAAGCTGCTACAAGTAGCCCCAAGAAGAAGCCGAGGCAAGAACCCTAGGCAAATGTCTAGTAGTGCAGATAAGATCCCCTCATCTAGACCCGATGATATAATCACTTTAGCTGGACTGGATGATATGTCACCTCAGCTGCAAGCTATTGGAGCTGGCTAGAAGCTGCTCTACGTAGCCCCAAGAAAAAGCCATGGCAAGAACCCTTGGCAAATGTCCAGTAGTGCTGATATGATCTCTTCATCTGAATTTTATGTAGGGATGTCAAAATTGTATTGGTCCCCAAGATTACCGGGTGATATACCATGCGATATCGTACGATATATTGTACGATAGTGTCAGAATATCTTAACAGTGTTGTACCTACGCTATCGATTCGTAGATCGTGTACTGCTAAGGGGCAGGACCCCTATACTGCCCAAGCAGCAACCCCTTCTAAGGGTGGATTCCCATTGAGCGTGGATGGGTCTGGATGTGTCGTTAAGTTCGGATAACCGATGTCCCGTCCAGAATAATAAATCAGTAGTACGCACTATTACGAGGCGTGAGGTTGAGGGGGCCAGCCCATTTGCTTGCACTGGGGCCAACCACCTTGACCCATCAAAAGTTTACATTCCCATGGAGCGAATGGATGACCTCAGCCTCAGCTGGACAGTCTAGGTAGCACACGATATGAAGCCTCACTGATCACTGTATGTGTTTTACGATGTGAAGCCTCCCTGATCACTATGTTTCATGATGTTAAACCTTGGTTGAGGTAGCGCAAGACAGGAAGCCTCCCTGGCTACCGTGTTTTATGATATTAAGCCGTAGTCTAGGTAATACAAGATATCAAGCCTCCCTGATCACTGTGTTTTATGACATGAAGGTTTTAGTAGCACTAAGTGTGAAGCCTCCCTGATCACTGTGTTTTATGATGCTAAACCTTCGCTTAGGTAGGTACTAAGTGTGAAGCCTCCCTGATCGCTGTGGTGTATGACATGAAGGTTTAGGTAGCACTAAGTGTGAAGCCTCCCTGGTCGCTGTGTTGTATGACATGAAGGTTTAGGTAGCACTAAGTGTGAAGCCTCCCTGATCGCTGTGTTGTATGACATGAAGGTTTAGGTAGCACTAAGTGTGAAGCCTCCCTGATCATTGTGTCTTATGATGTTTAACTTTTGTTTATGTAGCACTAAGTGTGAAGCCTACCTGATCGCTGTGTTGTATGACATGAAGGTTCAGGTAGCACTAAGTGTGAAGCCCCCCTGATCGCTGTGTTGTATGACATGAAGGTTTAGGTAGCACTAAGTGTGAAGCCTCCCTGATCGCTGTGTTGTATGACATGAAGGTTTAGGTAGCACTAAGTGTGAAGCCTCCCTGATCATTGTGTCTTATGATGTTTAACCTTTGTTTATGTAGCACTAAGTGTGAAGCCTACCTGATCGCTGTGTTGTATGACATGAAGGTTCAGGTAGCACAAGCTGTGAAGCCTCCCTGATCACTGTGTTATGTGATATTGGACCTTAGTTTAGGTAGCTCAAGGTGTGAAGCCTCCCTGATCGCTGTGTTTAATGATGTTAAACCTTAGTTTAGGTAGCTCAAGGTGTGAAGCCTCCCTGATCGCTGTGTTTAATGGTGTTAAACCTTAGTTTAGGTAGCTCAAGGTGTGAAGCCTCCCTGATCGCTGTGTTTAATGATGTTAAACCTTAGTTTAGGTAGCTCAAGGTGTGAAGCCTCCCTGATCACTGTGTTTTATGATTTCAAGGGAGTGCCTGGCAGTAAGCAAGCTACAGAGCTCTGTTGCTGGTGAGAGTATTTCTTTTTCAAAAGGAGTGCCATCTGCTGGCAGATTAAGCATGGGTAGTAAAGAACTGCTACACCGCTCTCCTGAATACAGAACGCAATGGCGCGGATATGTTTCTTTTTCAAGAGGAGTACCATCTGCTGGCAGAGTAAACATATGTAGTATAACGCTGCTAAGCCATTCTCCTGGGTACCGAATGCAATGACGCAGGTAAAGTTATTTTTCAAAAGGAGTACCATCTGCTGGCAGATTAATCACATGGGTGGGATAAACACTACTACACCACACTCTCGAATATAGAATGCATTCGCATACCTATGTATCTGTATATGTACCTATATATACATATTCCTATGTATGTGTATATATACCTACCTATACATATACCTATGTACGTGTATATACAGATACCTATACATATACCTTTGTATATATATACCTACATTTGTGTATATATACCTACCTATACATATACCTGTGTATGTGTATATATACCTACCTATACAAATACATATGTATCTGTATATGAACCTATATATGCATATACCTATGTATATGTACCTACCTATGCATATACCTATGTATGTGTATATGGCATGTTTATTGATGTATTTCATATTTGAACTTGGACTTGGATACTTGGCTCTAGCCAGCAATTTGGCTGCTCGCCATCTATTTATATGTTTTGTATATGACCCTCACCTCAGGGACTCCAATGCTGCCCAGAGGAGATTGCCCACGAAGGCAAGGATTGCACGCAAAGCCACACTCATGTATGCATGGATGTATTTGTATAGTCCAGGGATAGCCAAATAGGCTCAAGAGCCTTTAACTGATACAGGAAACTCATACTCAATAAACGCCTATTTGAAAGCAGCTGGCTTAGTTCTCAGTAGGAGATAGGACCTGCACCCAAGGTAACTTTTGTGGAGGTTGTGGCAAGGACATGGACTCGTGGCATGTGTTGGATTGGATTGGATTGGATTGTTACATTGTTTTTCAGCAAACTCTGGGATGCCCACCGTCTTCCAATTCCAAGTCCCCCCGTGTGATTCCTACGGAGCATGTGTTAAGGTCATGGCAAGATCATGGACTTGTGGCATGTGTTGGATTGGATTAGATTGTTACATGGGTTTTCGGCCAACTCCGGGCTGCTCACCATCTTCCAATGCCAAGTCCTCCAGTGCGATCCCCGCGGAAACCAGGGGGCCAACTAAGCGGATTAGGCAGTTTAAAAACTAGTCCAGGTGTACCGGTGTTGTCTGTTGAATGAATTTAACGTGAATGGCTGAAATGTCATACTTGTGTGTCATTTCTGGAATGTTCATTGTTCAAATTTAAATTGCTTAAATTGTTCAAATCCTGTTTGATAAAGCCTTGGTCCAGAGGCTGGAAGTTTCATCTGGTGTGATTCTGTCGCAAATGTTCATCAGGGATGTTCAAAACGTTACTTCTCACGTCTCAAACGCAGATTTTTTGTGGTATGTTACTTTGCTTACGTAGAGATATGATAATGTCTGGCGGGGCGTGGTAGTACGGGAGCCCCGTCTTACGTACTTCCTAGGTAGAGAACGGGCTGCTACTTCACCTGGGCAGAGCAACCATGAAAGTTGACAGCGACCGAATATATTTATCAGCTTGTATGCACTCCGTAGAGTAGACAGAGATGAAAGCAGCGGAACAGACGCACCAATCTATACACGGAGACTAGAATAACGTTACAAGCACAGGAGACCCATCAAGGGGCACCAGTGGTGAAAGGGGTGGCAGCCAGGAACCTAACAGGGTACAGGCTAGACCGGTGACGCAGCTAACAGGAAGCTGTCACTGAGTCACTCAAGGATGACTCAGTCTACGGGAAGCTGTCACTACGGGAAGCTGGCACAGTACTGGCAGAGCCGATAGTTCTAAGGAAGTACATAGTTAGTCACCAAGTCATAAAACGCGTGAGAGCACCGCAATTCATGCTGACACTCCACCTATGACACAGGTGACATCCAATACTACTTCTCCACCTATGGCTCTGGGGACATAGAACTATATGTAACAGATTAAAAAAAAATCAAAGAACTCGGAAAAATCGAGAGAACTCCAAATGGAACCCAAAGGGTTATAGGAAGGAATGAAACAAGGCAAAAAACAAAAATTTGCCAAGTTAGAAAAAGATGAAAACCGAATATCAAAGATGGGTAACAACGGTATAGAAAATCCGATCCGGGAATAGGAACCTAATGCCAAACAATGATAACCAAAGAAACCGATGTAACCAGAAAAAAAAATGACCCTAAGGAGAAGCGGTCATTCCAAGCATTCGGACAAACCGCCAGAACACAGCAGGATCAAGGGGCTTGGTGAAGGGGTCAGCACAGTTGTCCTTAGTGTTAACATAGGCAACATCCAGTTGGCCATCCTCCACCAGCTCCTTGATGTAGTGATGAATAACATCAATGTGCTTGTTGCGAGGGAGTAGCTGCCAGTCATTGGCCCAACTCAGAGACCCTAAGTTGTCACCCTGGATCGTAACCAGGTCACAAGGCAGACCCAGATCCACCCTCAACTTCTTCAACCATTGCACCTCCCTGGCAGTCTGAGACAGGGCCTGATACTCAGCCTCACTAGAGCTAATGGCAACAGTGGGCTGCCTCTTGCTCATCCAGTTCACTATGCACCCCCCAGCAAGCACAGCAAAGCCAGTCTGAGACCTCCTGTCAGACCCATTATCAGCAAAGGATGAGTCACTAAAGACAGTAAAAGAGAACTCAGGGCTGTGGGTGTAAGTGAGTCCCAGGTGGGAATGTGATCTCAAATACAAGAGCAAACGCTTGGCTGCCCCCCAGAGGGGAACGGTAGGGTGAGCAGAAAACCTGGACAGGTAGCTCACAGCAAAAGAAATATCAGGCCTGGTGCAAGTAGCCAGGTATAGCAAAGCACCCACAAGAGATAGGTACTGGCTATTAGAGGGCAGGGGGTCTCCAGGGGGGTCAGTGACGGTGGACTTGGCCATGGGGGCACCAAACTTGGGCTTGGCAGCAGCAGTAAGACCAAACTGCTCCACCAGATCAACAATGTAGGAGTGCTGGGAGAGGTTGATCTGAACACACCTGCCGTCAGAGTCAAGTGTAACAGCCATGTCCAAAGAGAGGAACTGAACCGGTACACCCATCTCCTTGACCTCCCAGCCAGCTTTCTCCATAGCCTTGATCAGCAAAGCATACCTATCCAGCTCACTAAAAGCACAGATAAAATTATCAACATAGGTCAGGACATAGCTCCACCCACCAATAGAATCCCTCCTAAAATACAGAGCAGGTTCTGCCTTGCACATAGTAAATCCATGTGCAACCAAAACCCGCTTGACATCCCTACTCCAAGCCCTGGGCGCCTGCTTCAAACCATAAAGGGACTTGATCAGTTTGCACACAAGGGGAACACCGTTAGGACCAAGTACCTTAAAGCCCTCAGGCTGGTGGCAGTACAGGTCCAGACCAGGTTCTAGCTTAGCATTCAGAAATGCAGTCTTGATGTCCAGCTGCCGAACAAACATCTTCCTATGAGTGATGGCAGCAAGGAGCACCCTCAGACCTGCTTTAGAGGAGACGGGGGCATATACGTCATGAAAGTCCAGCCCAGGACGCTGCAGAAAACCACGGACCACAAAACGTGCTTGGAAGCGCACAGAACCATCAACCCCAACGTTCTTCACAAATAACCACCTGCCAGACAGGATCCTCTGCTTAGGAGGCTGTGGAGTGAGTGCCCAAGTACCATGGGCATGTAGGGACGCCATCTCATCCTTCATAGCAAGCAGCCATTGATCCCTGTCAGGGTTGGTAGGAAGCATGGCAGCTTTAAAGGTTAGTTCAGTGGAGGTGGAAATGTATGCCCCCACGTACAAGCAGTGTACTTGTACACGAGCAGCGGGGATATCAGCAGTATCAGCAGTAACCGGTAGTAAAGCCCCCAGCGCAGCACTAATGCCTGGTTGAACAAGGCCGGCATTCTTTGCCTCTGTGTCATCGAAGCCTGGGTCGACCGGAACACCCCAGCCATACGCAGTATCAGACCCGGACCAGTGTTCAAGATCATCACTCACACCCTCGGTGACGGCCACATCGTTACAATGCCTTGTCCGGTGTAAACCACGAGGGACAGCAGGAGGCGAAGGGATCAACAGCGCCCGCGAGCCATCCGAACAGGTGGACGGGAGGTGGCAACTAGTGGACAGTGGACCTATATCAGGCTCCACTATGACCTGAGGCTGTCCTAATCCTAGAGCTTCGCCGACGAAACGTGGCGCAGAGGAGGGCCTGGCGACCCCCTGAGATTCGGGTAAATTTACGTCTGAAAGAACTTCGGAATCCCACCCGTCCAGTACCTTCACACGCAATGCAGCACCATCGGCCCCTGACCTGGGACGCAAATTCATCCCATGACCAGGGCAGCGGTCGACAATTGGGGTTGGTAAGGGATCTAAGGCATTAACCGCAGAATCAGGCATTTGTCCGTTGATGGCAGCAGGGATGCGAGAAACATACGGTGACCCGTCATAAGGGGACAGCCCAGGTATGCAGTTATAGCTAAACTGCTCATAGAAAAGTACATCACGACTCTCTACTACCTGGCGCAACTTAGGAACCCAAACAAAATAACCCTTACTCACCAGAGAATACCCAACCAGTCTACCAGATAACGCCCTTTCGTCTAGCTTGTTGCGTTTCTTCCCATTGACTAAGGTAACATAGCAAGGGCAACCAAACACACGCAACAACGACACATCAGGTAGAACCCCAAAGAACAACTCATAAGGAGTCTTGTCACCCTGATTGGGCAGCCGGTTACGTAGGTAACAAGCAGCGAGGAAGGCATAGGGCCAGAAAGACTTAGTAAGCTTAGACTCCAAGTGGATACTCCTAGCTATGTTCTGCAAGACCCCATTGTACCTTTCCACAGTTGCATTCTGCTGAGCAGTGTATGCCATAGATAATTCATGCACAGCACCAACCGATTCTAACCAATCCTCGAACCACTTTACTATAAATTCCTTAGCCCTGTCAAATCTGAGACACTTGAAAACAAAACCATGCAGCTGAGTCATCCATCTGAGGATGGTAGTTTGAACCGCTAAGGGAGCTTCATCCCTGGTCCTCAAGCACAATACTTCAGCATAGCCAGAGTATTGGTCTGTGAGACACAGAACATAAAACTCCCCACGCAAGCCCCTAATATGAAGTGGCCCCATGATGTCCAAGTGAAGGCGTTGTAAAGGTGCACGGATCTTAGTTTGGCTTTCTTTAGGAAAAGGGATACGTTTTGCCTTAGCCTTTTGACAAGCATCACATGGGATCTTAGACAGTCTTTTCACCTGTTTGAGAGTGAGGGGTAAGTTCTTAACCAAACCCTTCCTGACAAGGTTGTGCATGGCGTCATAGCCAGGGTGACCCAGCCGCCTATGCCACAACCATTCAGGAGTGGTAGGGATAACAACTCCACCATCCTCATCAACATCAAGTGCAAAAACTGGATAATGTACAGCACTCAACAAACGGCCACGAGGGGTGTGACAAGGCCTACAGGTAAATTTGTACACACCATCACTGGAGGCAGGGAAGGACCAGAGGACAGAAGAGCCCTGAGTGGCAGCACAACTAAGACTATCAAAAGAAATCTTGCAGTTGTGAGCATGAGCCACAGCATTTACTGACAGGAGGTTCACCGGACAGTGAGGGATGTAGAGAACATCAGTTAAAGTGATTGATGTTGGTAACCAATCACTACATAACACAATGGATCCCTGACCCACCGACCGTTGAACCACTCCATCACCAAATTTAACTGCTGGCCCATCCTTAGAAGCATGATACACAGTGAACAAAGACAGATCACCTGTGATTGACATCCCAGCTCCAGAATCAACATGCCAGACACCCTCAGACAGGCTCGGGCTACAGATATTTGAAAACTTCGAAGTGCAGGAGAATAGGACAGAGCTTACCTCCTATTTCTTGGCCATAGCAAACCCATCAATCTGGGCCTGCAGGGAGGACAGCTGCTTCGGAGTAAGCGCACCCGGAAGGGCCAAGGCAATGGGCACTGGAGCAGTAACCGTACCGTACCAGGCCTGGTCCTTCGCAGGTGCGGGTGCTTCGTAAAACAGCGATCCTCCGAGTGGGTCGTCTTGCTGGGGCATGGGCCCCAAGTGCAATCCAGACGTCTCTTGAGGGAACCGGAACCCTGAGAACCAGATCCCTGCCCACGCTGAAATGCAGCATTGGCAGGAACCTGGGGAGCGTCCCGGGACCAACCAGGATGCCTGGAGTCGGACTTGGGGAGAGCTATGTTCAAGATGTCGAGAGACCTCTATTCGTCAAGACAAGACCAGTACCCAACAGGCTGTCTATTAGCTAACAACGTACCATACTTGATCCGCAGCGACTCAAAGCGGATCAGACGGATACCCTGAACTATAGTTTCCATGGCGTGACGCTGAGTCACCGGATGCCCAGCACTGCGGAGGTCAGTGCAGAGACCGCGGACCTTGCGAAAGAAGTCATCTACGCGGTCAGCAGGGCCCATGTGTGCACCAAGAAGCTCGGCGCGCATGAGAGGGACTCTAGAGGCAAGGGCATCGGACTGCCTCTTCTGGATATCAAGAAAGATATCCCGAGGTTTGGCAAAGTCCTGGTATACCTTGACCATATCATCCTCCATGTTCGCGAGCATCATGGTTAAGCACATGAACTCCTGACGGTCCAGGGGCAGGGCACTGAAACCCAACAGTGCAGGATCCACCCGAGACTCACCATGAGAGGCCGAAGATCCAGCAGCAGGAGCAGGGGTCAGAGGAGCCAAAGACTTACGAATATCCAAAAAATACTCAGCAGCAAGACCAGCGTCATAGGCGCGCTGGTCATCTAAGGTCCTAATCTCAGGCAGGGACCTCGCAACACTCACTACCAACTCGAAATCAGGGTTAACCGGACAGAAAGGGATGGGAACTTTCACAAACTGGTAACCTAGCCTTTCATGATCCCTACGCCTCACGCCACCAAAGGAGACACCATTATCAGGGGGATATCTGATCCCGGAAGTGACTGGACCAAGAAAGGACCGACACTGGGAACCCAGCTCAGAGAATGGCATCACTCGGCGATGTTTCAGCTTTACACTCACATTAGCCATAGTAGCTTGCATGTCCATCCGACCGTACAGAGTGCGGTTCATGGACTCACCATCACGTCGAGCTTGGTTGATCAGACGGAAGTGCTTCAGCTGCAGATTCGGAGGAGGTCCTCCAGTGAGCAGATGCTCCCAAGACTCGCATGACAGCGAAGGCAAAGTAGGAGGAGGGCCAGGGGCAGGAGGAAGCTCCACCGGCGGAGGCGGAGGGGGCTCCTGCGAGGGACCAGCAGCAGATGTGCGGGCAGAAGAAGCAGCAGCTTCACGAGCACGAGTATGGTAGCCAGGGAGGCCACGCTCCATGGGAACAGATGCAGAGGTGAAAGAAGCAGAGCTCCTCATCAAAGTCGGCTTGGCCACATCCGGGTGAACCAGGGGAGGAGGTACAAGCGGAGGCTCAGACGAAGGCTCGGGCTTAAACTCAGGCGACGACACAGGCGGAGGCGCATACTGAGGAGCAGGCTCATAAACCGGCGAAACTATAGAAGTCTCAAATACTCGAGTAGCAGCAGCCGACGGAGTCACTCCACCGAAGTCAGCACTCGTAGCACTCTTCAAGTCATCATCATCATCAGTACCCTCAGAAAAGTCATCATCTTCGCTGAAGCGGGCAGTGGGAGGCTTCGGCTCTGTTGCGTACCGAATGATTTGTGTCTGTACACAACACAGATTCATCAGAACATCCTCAACTGCAGGGGAGAGGCGTCGAACAATACGAGAAGGAACCGTAAAGTTGGAGGATTGATCGGGGGGGGTTACCATTTTTATCAGTGAGTTTCACAATTGGCAAATGTCCAGTAGTGCTGATATGATCTCTTCATCTGAATTTTATGTAGGGATGTCAAAATTGTATTGGTCCCCAAGATTACCGGGTGATATACCATGCGATATCGTACGATATATTGTACGATAGTGTCAGAATATCTTAACAGTGTTGTACCTACGCTATCGATTCGTAGATCGTGTACTGCTAAGGGGCAGGACCCCTATACTGCCCAAGCAGCAACCCCTTCTAAGGGTGGATTCCCATTGAGCGTGGATGGGTCTGGATGTGTCGTTAAGTTCGGATAACCGATGTCCCGCCCAGAATAATAAATCAATAGTACGCACTATTACGAGGCGTGAGGTTGAGGGGGCCAGCCCATTTGCTTGCACTGGGGCCAACCACCTAGACCCATCAAAAGTTTACATTCCCATGGAGCGAATGGATGACCTCAGCCTCAGCTGGACAGTCTAGGTAGCACACGATATGAAGCCTCACTGATCACTGTATGTGTTTTACGATGTGAAGCCTCCCTGATCACTATGTTTCATGATGTTAAACCTTGGTTGAGGTAGCGCAAGACAGGAAGCCTCCCTGGCTACCGTGTTTTATGATATTAAGCCGTAGTCTAGGTAATACAAGATATCAAGCCTCCCTGATCACTGTGTTTTATGACATGAAGGTTTTAGTAGCATTAAGTGTGAAGCCTCCCTGATCACTGTGTTTTATGATGCTAAACCTTCGCTTAGGTAGGTACTAAGTGTGAAGCCTCCCTGATCGCTGTGGTGTATGACATGAAGGTTTAGGTAGCACTAAGTGTGAAGCCTCCCTGGTCGCTGTGTTGTATGACATGAAGGTTTAGGTAGCACTAAGTGTGAAGCCTCCCTGATCGCTGTGTTGTATGACATGAAGGTTTAGGTAGCACTAAGTGTGAAGCCTCCCTGATCATTGTGTCTTATGATGTTTAACCTTTGTTTATGTAGCACTAAGTGTGAAGCCTACCTGATCGCTGTGTTGTATGACATGAAGGTTCAGGTAGCACAAGCTGTGAAGCCTCCCTGATCACTGTGTTATGTGATGTTGGACCTTAGTTTAGGTAGCTCAAGGTGTGAAGCCTCTCTGATCGCTGTGTTTAATGATGTTAAACCTTAGTTTAGGTAGCTCAAGGTGTGAAGCCTCCCTGATCGCTGTGTTTAATGATGTTAAACCTTAGTTTAGGTAGCTCAAGGTGTGAAGCCTCCCTGATCGCTGTGTTTAATGATGTTAAACCTTAGTTTAGGTAGCTCAAGGTGTGAAGCCTCCCTGATCGCTGTGTTTAATGATGTTAAACCTTAGTTTAGGTAGCTCAAGGTGTGAAGCCTCCCTGATCACTGTGTTTTATGATTTCAAGGGAGTGCCTGGCAGTAAGCAAGCTACAGAGCTCTGTTGCTGGTGAGAGTATTTCTTTTTCAAAAGGAGTGCCATCTGCTGGCAGATTAAGCATGGGTAGTAAAGAACTGCTACACCGCTCTCCTGAATACAGAACGCAATGGCGCGGGTATGTTTCTTTTTCAAGAGGAGTACCATCTGCTGGCAGAGTAAACATATGTAGTATAACGCTGCTAAGCCATTCTCCTGGGTACCGAATGCAATGACGCAGGTAAAGTTATTTTTCAAAAGGAGTACCATCTGCTGGCAGATTAATCACATGGGTGGGATAAACACTACTACACCACACTCTCGAATATAGAATGCATTCGCATACCTATGTATCTGTATATGTACCTATATATACATATTCCTATGTATGTGTATATATACCTACCTATACATATACCTATGTACGTGTATATCCACATACCTATACATATACCTTTGTATATATATACCTACATTTGTGTATATATACCTACCTATACATATACCTGTGTATGTGTATATATACCTACCTATACAAATACCTATGTATCTGTATATGAACCTATATATGCATATACCTATGTATATGTACCTACCTATGCATATACCTATGTATGTGTATATGGCATGTTTATTGATATATTTCATATTTGAACTTGGACTTGGATACTTGGCTCTAGCCAGCAATTTGGCTGCTCGCCATCTATTTATATGTTTTGTATATGACCCTCACCTCAGGGACTCCAATGCTGCCCAGAGGAGATTGCCCACGAAGGCAAGGATTGCACGCAAAGCCACACTCATGTATGCATGGATGTATTTGTATAGTCCAGGGATAGCCAAATAGGCTCAAGAGCCTTTAACTGATACAGGAAACTCATA
The DNA here is from genome assembly GCA_013435795.1 of Chlamydomonas sp. ICE-L. Taxonomy (NCBI): domain Eukaryota; kingdom Viridiplantae; phylum Chlorophyta; class Chlorophyceae; order Chlamydomonadales; family Chlamydomonadaceae; genus Chlamydomonas; species Chlamydomonas sp. ICE-L. The sequence goes on from JACBWV010000364.1 coordinate 13,896,168, forward strand.
CTCAATAAACGCCTATTTGAAAGCAGCTGGCTTAGTTCTCAGTAGGAGATAGGACCTGCACCCAAGGTAACTTTTGTGGAGGTTGTGGCAAGGACATGGACTCGTGGCATGTGTTGGATTGGATTGGATTGGATTGTTACATTGTTTTTCAGCAAACTCTGGGATGCCCACCGTCTTCCAATTCCAAGTCCCCCCGTGTGATTCCTACGGAGCATGTGTTAAGGTCATGGCAAGATCATGGACTTGTGGCATGTGTTGGATTGGATTAGATTGTTACATGGGTTTTCGGCCAACTCCGGGCTGCTCACCATCTTCCAATGCCAAGTCCTCCAGTGCGATCCCCGCGGAAACCAGGGGGCCAACTAAGCGGATTAGGCAGTTTAAAAACTTGTCCAGGTGTACCGGTGTTGTCTGTTGAATGAATTTAACGTGAATGGCTGAAATGTCATACTTGTGTGTCATTTCTGGAATGTTCATTGTTCAAATTTAAATTGCTTAAATTGTTCAAATCCTGTTTGATAAAGCCTTGGTCCAGAGGCTGGAAGTTTCATCTGGTGTGATTCTGTCGCAAATGTTCATCAGGGATGTTCAAAACGTTACTTCTCACGTCTCAAACGCAGATTTTTTGTGGTATGTTACTTTGCTTACGTAGAGATATGATAATGTCTGGTGGGGCGTGGTAGTACGGGAGCCCCGTCTTACGTACTTCCTAGGTAGAGAACGGGCTGCTACTTCACCTGGGCAGAGCAACCATGAAAGTTGACAGCGACCGAATATATTTATCAGCTTGTATGCACTCCGTAGAGTAGACAGAGATGAAAGCAGCGGAACAGACGCACCAATCTATACACGGAGACTAGAATAACGTTACAAGCACAGGAGACCCATCAAGGGGCACCAGTGGTGAAAGGGGTGGCAGCCAGGAACCTAACAGGGTACAGGCTAGACCGGTGACGCAGCTAACAGGAAGCTGTCACTGAGTCACTCAAGGATGACTCAGTCTACGGGAAGCTGTCACTACGGGAAGCTGGCACAGTACTGGCAGAGCCGATAGTTCTAAGGAAGTACATAGTTAGTCACCAAGTCATAAAACGCGTGAGAGCACCGCAATTCATGCTGACACTCCACCTATGACACAGGTGACATACAATACTACTTCTCCACCTATGGCTCTGGGGACATAGAACTATATGTAACAGATTAAAAAAAAAATCAAAGAACTCGGAAAAATCGAGAGAACTCCAAATGGAACCCAAAGGGTTATAGGAAGGAATGAAACAAGGCAAAAAACAAAAATTTGCCAAGTTAGAAAAAGATGAAAACCGAATATCAAAGATGGGTAACAACGGTATAGAAAATCCGATCCGGGAATAGGAACCTAATGCCAAACAATGATAACCAAAGAAACCGATGTAACCAGAAAAAAAAATGACCCTAAGGAGAAGCGGTCATTCCAAGCATTCGGACAAACCGCCAGAACACAGCAGGATCAAGGGGCTTGGTGAAGGGGTCAGCACAGTTGTCCTTAGTGTTAACATAGGCAACATCCAGTTGGCCATCCTCCACCAGCTCCTTGATGTAGTGATGAATAACATCAATGTGCTTGTTGCGAGGGAGTAGCTGCCAGTCATTGGCCCAACTCAGAGACCCTAAGTTGTCACCCTGGATCGTAACCAGGTCACAAGGCAGACCCAGATCCACCCTCAACTTCTTCAACCATTGCACCTCCCTGGCAGTCTGAGACAGGGCCTGATACTCAGCCTCACTAGAGCTAATGGCAACAGTGGGCTGCCTCTTGCTCATCCAGTTCACTATGCACCCCCCAGCAAGCACAGCAAAGCCAGTCTGAGACCTCCTGTCAGACCCATTATCAGCAAAGGATGAGTCACTAAAGACAGTAAAAGAGAACTCAGGGCTGTGGGTGTAAGTGAGTCCCAGGTGGGAATGTGATCTCAAATACAAGAGCAAACGCTTGGCTGCCCCCCAGAGGGGAACGGTAGGGTGAGCAGAAAACCTGGACAGGTAGCTCACAGCAAAAGAAATATCAGGCCTGGTGCAAGTAGCCAGGTATAGCAAAGCACCCACAAGAGATAGGTACTGGCTATTAGAGGGCAGGGGGTCTCCAGGGGGGTCAGTGACGGTGGACTTGGCCATGGGGGCACCAAACTTGGGCTTGGCAGCAGCAGTAAGACCAAACTGCTCCACCAGATCAACAATGTAGGAGTGCTGGGAGAGGTTGATCTGAACACACCTGCCGTCAGAGTCAAGTGTAACAGCCATGTCCAAAGAGAGGAACTGAACCGGTACACCCATCTCCTTGACCTCCCAGCCAGCTTTCTCCATAGCCTTGATCAGCAAAGCATACCTATCCAGCTCACTAAAAGCACAGATAAAATTATCAACATAGGTCAGGACATAGCTCCACCCACCAATAGAATCCCTCCTAAAATACAGAGCAGGTTCTGCCTTGCACATAGTAAATCCATGTGCAACCAAAACCCGCTTGACATCCCTACTCCAAGCCCTGGGCGCCTGCTTCAAACCATAAAGGGACTTGATCAGTTTGCACACAAGGGGAACACCGTTAGGACCAAGTACCTTAAAGCCCTCAGGCTGGTGGCAGTACAGGTCCAGACCAGGTTCTAGCTTAGCATTCAGAAATGCAGTCTTGATGTCCAGCTGCCGAACAAACATCTTCCTATGAGTGATGGCAGCAAGGAGCACCCTCAGACCTGCTTTAGAGGAGACGGGGGCATATACGTCATGAAAGTCCAGCCCAGGACGCTGCAGAAAACCACGGACCACAAAACGTGCTTGGAAGCGCACAGAACCATCAACCCCAACGTTCTTCACAAATAACCACCTGCCAGACAGGATCCTCTGCTTAGGAGGCTGTGGAGTGAGTGCCCAAGTACCATGGGCATGTAGGGACGCCATCTCATCCTTCATAGCAAGCAGCCATTGATCCCTGTCAGGGTTGGTAGGAAGCATGGCAGCTTTAAAGGTTAGTTCAGTGGAGGTGGAAATGTATGCCCCCACGTACAAGCAGTGTACTTGTACACGAGCAGCGGGGATATCAGCAGTATCAGCAGTAACCGGTAGTAAAGCCCCCAGCGCAGCACTAATGCCTGGTTGAACAAGGCCGGCATTCTTTGCCTCTGTGTCATCGAAGCCTGGGTCGACCGGAACACCCCAGCCATACGCAGTATCAGACCCGGACCAGTGTTCAAGATCATCACTCACACCCTCGGTGACGGCCACATCGTTACAATGCCTTGTCCGGTGTAAACCACGAGGGACAGCAGGAGGCGAAGGGATCAACAGCGCCCGCGAGCCATCCGAACAGGTGGACGGGAGGTGGCAACTAGTGGACAGTGGACCTATATCAGGCTCCACTATGACCTGAGGCTGTCCTAATCCTAGAGCTTCGCCGACGAAACGTGGCGCAGAGGAGGGCCTGGCGACCCCCTGAGATTCGGGTAAATTTACGTCTGAAAGAACTTCGGAATCCCACCCGTCCAGTACCTTCACACGCAATGCAGCACCATCGGCCCCTGACCTGGGACGCAAATTCATCCCATGACCAGGGCAGCGGTCGACAATTGGGGTTGGTAAGGGATCTAAGGCATTAACCGCAGAATCAGGCATTTGTCCGTTGATGGCAGCAGGGATGCGAGAAACATACGGTGACCCGTCATAAGGGGACAGCCCAGGTATGCAGTTATAGCTAAACTGCTCATAGAAAAGTACATCACGACTCTCTACTACCTGGCGCAACTTAGGAACCCAAACAAAATAACCCTTACTCACCAGAGAATACCCAACCAGTCTACCAGATAACGCCCTTTCGTCTAGCTTGTTGCGTTTCTTCCCATTGACTAAGGTAACATAGCAAGGGCAACCAAACACACGCAACAACGACACATCAGGTAGAACCCCAAAGAACAACTCATAAGGAGTCTTGTCACCCTGATTGGGCAGCCGGTTACGTAGGTAACAAGCAGCGAGGAAGGCATAGGGCCAGAAAGACTTAGTAAGCTTAGACTCCAAGTGGATACTCCTAGCTATGTTCTGCAAGACCCCATTGTACCTTTCCACAGTTGCATTCTGCTGAGCAGTGTATGCCATAGATAATTCATGCACAGCACCAACCGATTCTAACCAATCCTCGAACCACTTTACTATAAATTCCTTAGCCCTGTCAAATCTGAGACACTTGAAAACAAAACCATGCAGCTGAGTCATCCATCTGAGGATGGTAGTTTGAACCGCTAAGGGAGCTTCATCCCTGGTCCTCAAGCACAATACTTCAGCATAGCCAGAGTATTGGTCTGTGAGACACAGAACATAAAACTCCCCACGCAAGCCCCTAATATGAAGTGGCCCCATGATGTCCAAGTGAAGGCGTTGTAAAGGTGCACGGATCTTAGTTTGGCTTTCTTTAGGAAAAGGGATACGTTTTGCCTTAGCCTTTTGACAAGCATCACATGGGATCTTAGACAGTCTTTTCACCTGTTTGAGAGTGAGGGGTAAGTTCTTAACCAAACCCTTCCTGACAAGGTTGTGCATGGCGTCATAGCCAGGGTGACCCAGCCGCCTATGCCGCAACCATTCAGGAGTGGTAGGGATAACAACTCCACCATCCTCATCAACATCAAGTGCAAAAACTGGATAATGTACAGCACTCAACAAACGGCCACGAGGGGTGTGACAAGGCCTACAGGTAAATTTGTACACACCATCACTGGAGGCAGGGAAGGACCAGAGGACAGAAGAGCCCTGAGTGGCAGCACAACTAAGACTATCAAAAGAAATCTTGCAGTTGTGAGCATGAGCCACAGCATTTACTGACAGGAGGTTCACCGGACAGTGAGGGATGTAGAGAACATCAGTTAAAGTGATTGATGTTGGTAACCAATCACTACATAACACAATGGATCCCTGACCCACCGACCGTTGAACCACTCCATCACCAAATTTAACTGCTGGCCCATCCTTAGAAGCATGATACACAGTGAACAAAGACAGATCACCTGTGATTGACATCCCAGCTCCAGAATCAACATGCCAGACACCCTCAGACAGGCTCGGGCTACAGATATTTGAAAACTTCGAAGTGCAGGAGAATAGGACAGAGCTTACCTCCTATTTCTTGGCCATAGCAAACCCATCAATCTGGGCCTGCAGGGAGGACAGCTGCTTCGGAGTAAGCGCACCCGGAAGGGCCAAGGCAATGGGCACTGGAGCAGTAACCGTACCGTACCAGGCCTGGTCCTTCGCAGGTGCGGGTGCTTCGTAAAACAGCGATCCTCCGAGTGGGTCGTCTTGCTGGGGCATGGGCCCCAAGTGCAATCCAGACGTCTCTTGAGGGAACCGGAACCCTGAGAACCAGATCCCTGCCCACGCTGAAATGCAGCATTGGCAGGAACCTGGGGAGCGTCCCGGGACCAACCAGGATGCCTGGAGTCGGACTTGGGGAGAGCTATGTTCAAGATGTCGAGAGACCTCTATTCGTCAAGACAAGACCAGTACCCAACAGGCTGTCTATTAGCTAACAACGTACCATACTTGATCCGCAGCGACTCAAAGCGGATCAGACGGATACCCTGAACTATAGTTTCCATGGCGTGACGCTGAGTCACCGGATGCCCAGCACTGCGGAGGTCAGTGCAGAGACCGCGGACCTTGCGAAAGAAGTCATCTACGCGGTCAGCAGGGCCCATGTGTGCACCAAGAAGCTCGGCGCGCATGAGAGGGACTCTAGAGGCAAGGGCATCGGACTGCCTCTTCTGGATATCAAGAAAGATATCCCGAGGTTTGGCAAAGTCCTGGTATACCTTGACCATATCATCCTCCATGTTCGCGAGCATCATGGTTAAGCACATGAACTCCTGACGGTCCAGGGGCAGGGCACTGAAACCCAACAGTGCAGGATCCACCCGAGACTCACCATGAGAGGCCGAAGATCCAGCAGCAGGAGCAGGGGTCAGAGGAGCCAAAGACTTACGAATATCCAAAAAATACTCAGCAGCAAGACCAGCGTCATAGGCGCGCTGGTCATCTAAGGTCCTAATCTCAGGCAGGGACCTCGCAACACTCACTACCAACTCGAAATCAGGGTTAACCGGACAGAAAGGGATGGGAACTTTCACAAACTGGTAACCTAGCCTTTCATGATCCCTACGCCTCACGCCACCAAAGGAGACACCATTATCAGGGGGATATCTGATCCCGGAAGTGACTGGACCAAGAAAGGACCGACACTGGGAACCCAGCTCAGAGAATGGCATCACTCGGCGATGTTTCAGCTTTACACTCACATTAGCCATAGTAGCTTGCATGTCCATCCGACCGTACAGAGTGCGGTTCATGGACTCACCATCACGTCGAGCTTGGTTGATCAGACGGAAGTGCTTCAGCTGCAGATTCGGAGGAGGTCCTCCAGTGAGCAGATGCTCCCAAGACTCGCATGACAGCGAAGGCAAAGTAGGAGGAGGGCCAGGGGCAGGAGGAAGCTCCACCGGCGGAGGCGGAGGGGGCTCCTGCGAGGGACCAGCAGCAGATGTGCGGGCAGAAGAAGCAGCAGCTTCACGAGCACGAGTATGGTAGCCAGGGAGGCCACGCTCCATGGGAACAGATGCAGAGGTGAAAGAAGCAGAGCTCCTCATCAAAGTCGGCTTGGCCACATCCGGGTGAACCAGGGGAGGAGGTACAAGCGGAGGCTCAGACGAAGGCTCGGGCTTAAACTCAGGCGACGACACAGGCGGAGGCGCATACTGAGGAGCAGGCTCATAAACCGGCGAAACTATAGAAGTCTCAAATACTCGAGTAGCAGCAGCCGACGGAGTCACTCCACCGAAGTCAGCACTCGTAGCACTCTTCAAGTCATCATCATCATCAGTACCCTCAGAAAAGTCATCATCTTCGCTGAAGCGGGCAGTGGGAGGCTTCGGCTCTGTTGCGTACCGAATGATTTGTGTCTGTACACAACACAGATTCATCAGAACATCCTCAACTGCAGGGGAGAGGCGTCGAACAATACGAGAAGGAACCGTAAAGTTGGAGGATTGATCGGGGGGGGGTTACTTCCACGATGGCGGAAGGATCCTCCTCTCCAGCAGCAAAGGCCGCTGGCGCGCAATCATCTAGCCAATCTGAAGGAACCTTGACCTCTTTTGGTTAGACAAAGTCGCAGCCATTGCTAACAATGACGCTGCGGATCCCGCGCGTCCATGGAACACCATTTTTATCAGTGAGTTTCACAATTGGCAAATGTCCAGTAGTGCTGATATGATCTCTTCATCTGAATTTTATGTAGGGATGTCAAAATTGTATTGGTCCCCAAGATTACCGGGTGATATACCATGCGATATCGTACGATATATTGTACGATAGTGTCAGAATATCTTAACAGTGTTGTACCTACGCTATCGATTCGTAGATCGTGTACTGCTAAGGGGCAGGACCCCTATACTGCCCAAGCAGCAACCCCTTCTAAGGGTGGATTCCCATTGAGCGTGGATGGGTCTGGATGTGTCGTTAAGTTCGGATAACCGATGTCCCGCCCAGAATAATAAATCAATAGTACGCACTATTACGAGGCGTGAGGTTGAGGGGGCCAGCCCATTTGCTTGCACTGGGGCCAACCACCTAGACCCATCAAAAGTTTACATTCCCATGGAGCGAATGGATGACCTCAGCCTCAGCTGGACAGTCTAGGTAGCACACGATATGAAGCCTCACTGATCACTGTATGTGTTTTACGATGTGAAGCCTCCCTGATCACTATGTTTCATGATGTTAAACCTTGGTTGAGGTAGCGCAAGACAGGAAGCCTCCCTGGCTACCGTGTTTTATGATATTAAGCCGTAGTCTAGGTAATACAAGATATCAAGCCTCCCTGATCACTGTGTTTTATGACATGAAGGTTTTAGTAGCATTAAGTGTGAAGCCTCCCTGATCACTGTGTTTTATGATGCTAAACCTTCGCTTAGGTAGGTACTAAGTGTGAAGCCTCCCTGATCGCTGTGGTGTATGACATGAAGGTTTAGGTAGCACTAAGTGTGAAGCCTCCCTGGTCGCTGTGTTGTATGACATGAAGGTTTAGGTAGCACTAAGTGTGAAGCCTCCCTGATCGCTGTGTTGTATGACATGAAGGTTTAGGTAGCACTAAGTGTGAAGCCTCCCTGATCATTGTGTCTTATGATGTTCCGCGGATTAATGTAATTGATAATCTATCCTTGTAACCTATCTTTTTGGCTTGTATATGGATTAATTCTATCTGCTTATCTGTACCCAATTTATCACCCCGTTCTCGTATTATCACCCCGTGTTTTTGTCCGGGACGTTTATCGCACCGTGCTATCACACCGTGTTTTTTTGCCTGAATTTATTTTTTCTCATTGCACCGCATGGGTTTTTGCGCACAGTGTGATACCGACGCGTATCTAACACAAATCCGATGTACATCTAACACCAATCTAATTCGGATCTATCCGAAACTGTCTGTACGGGGGCGAATTCTGGTTTGTTGGGCGCATTGAATGAGTCGCAGTTCGACAGAGAGAGTGTGGAAGGCTGTAATCTGTACGGATTTTGCGTTGTTTACACTCGTTTTTCGAGTCGCACTCGGAACACTTGTCTTCGATTTATTAAAGCCGCATTGTGTCGCGTCTTACGCAACCGCATTCACTATGGTCCGGTTCTCAAAAGAAACCGCATGGTCTCAAGCAGGCTTCTGCTTGACAACCCTATTGGAATTATGAAGGGGGGATCGCGGGTCCCGCGGAGCAAGGCAGTGGAATTGAGCTGCTGACTCACTGTCTGATCTCATGTGGCACCATCAGTCAAGCAACAACCCAGCTGCGGCTTGGCGGTTCCATATACAAATTCAAAAAGACCCATCTTGACAACAAGCAGTACCCTATTAAATAAAGTAAAGGGCACTACTTTGCCTACTTTCCTACCGGATGAGGAAGACCCGTTTTGAAAACAAAAGGTAGGTCTCAAGCAGGCTTCTGCTTGACATATACCCTATTGGATTTATGAAGGGGGAGCGCGGGCCCCGCGGAGTGGGGCAGAGGGGTTCAGCAACCACATCCTCTACAAAGACTCTTCAAATTGCCTTTCAAATAGAGAGAATCATTTCACACACAAACAACCTCTAAAACATATGTCTGCATATGCGTACTCTTCAAAATGCCTTTCAAATAGAGAGAATCATTTCACACACAAACAACCTCTAAAACATATGTCTGCATATGCGGACTCTTCAAATTGCCTTTCAAATAGAAAGAATCATTTCACACACAAACAACCTCTAAAACATATGTCTGCATATGCGGACTCTTCAAAATGCCTTTCAAATAGAGAGAATCATGTCACACACAAACAACCTCTAAAACATATGTCTGCATATGCGGACTCTTCAAAATGCCTTTCAAATAGAGAGAATCATTTCACACACAATTAACCTCTAAAACATATGTCTGCATATGCGGACTCTTCAAAATGCCTTTCAAATAGAGAGAATCATTTCACAAACAAACAACCTCTAAAACATATGAAGGGATTCAGATGCGGAAACTATGGAGACGTCATGCAGGCTTCTGCTTGACATATACCCTATTGGATTTATGAAGGGGGAGCGCGGGCCCCGCAGATCGGGGCAGAGGGATTCAGATGCGTGTGGTCAGGAAGCTCGTCTTGGGAGTCTGATTTTACAGAGAGGCAGATTGACAAATTGTGACAAATGTGACAAATGTGACAGTTATTGTAACAAACTATAAATTGACATAATGGCATACTTTGTTAAGGAGGTCTCATCAGATAATAGTGATGTCTATAAACTGTCACATTTGTCACAATTGTCACATAGTATCGTCATCGGTGTTGTCCATCATCCTCACACATGCCACGGCGGCTTGCGCATCCCCCCGTCCATTCATTCATTCTCACACACGCCACCCAAGCGGCTTGCGCATCCTCCCCATCCATTCATTCATTCTCACACACGCCACCCAGGCGGCTTGCGCAGACTCCTTGTCCATCAGACAGACAGACCGCACACACATGACACGGTGGCTTGCGCAGACTCCCATCTGTCTCCTCACGACACACCGCACGGAGGCTTGCGGCGGCGGCTGTCGAAAAACGAGTGTAAACGGAGGGGGGAACATCCAAAATTATAAATCATCCACTTACATACGATTTGCTTAACAAATCTTCATGATCATATCGAGCCTCGAGTGAAGTGTGTGGCTCACGCCCGACAGCATCGATGGGGATTGCCAAAACCCCGATGTCTGATAACACACTCGAGGTTGGCTTACCTCTCGGATCGATGAGAGTGCTGTCAAGGAAGCCGCCCACAGCTTGTGAAGACGAGCAGTTCCTCCTCTTGGGAACCGTTAGACTCGCAACTTCCAAGCTTGGAAAGCTACCTGGGCACTCTGTACGGTCCTTGAGGGTTCGATGATGATGCATTGGATTCGATTCATTCTTCTTCGTTATGATTCCGTCCTCTACAAAGGCCCTGTGGTCTCAAGCAGGCATTCAGCTTGACATCTCTTGTTGGTTTTCAGTTCTTACAACTTACCAATTATAGCTTTTCTACTTGTTACATGAAAGTCCAAAAGTTACACCAAAAAGAGAAAGTCCCTATAGGGGAAGGAAATGAGAAAGGTTTCCTTTTTTGGTGTAACTTTTTAGCTTTTGTGTAACACTAGAGGTGATGGTCTCGAGGTCTTAGGGAGTGTGGAGGAGAGAGAAGGTCGACGGTCTCAAGCAGGCTTCTGCTTGACAACCCTGTTGGCTTTATGAAGAGGGATTGAGCTGCAGGTTCGCAGTGTGTGCGGACAGGTGTGGTGGAAAAGTACAAGCGGTTGTAGGGTAACGAAGGTATACGTTTTGACTGACAGCAGCCACACGGCGGCTTTCGCAGACTCCCCGTACGTCCATCCTCCATTCATCCTCACACATGCCGCGGCGGCTTGCGCATCCCCCCCGTACGTCTTCAACACGCACTCACGTGAAGAAGAGTGATCGGCGTGGGGGGGGGGGAATCCACAGGACACATGTGCATCAGAACACACCAGGCACAAATCGATAGATACATGGCGGGTGCTGCCTAGAGAGAGATGGGGGTCTCGAGTATTCAGCTTGACGCATCTTTTAGCTTTTTAAGTGACGGTCTTCGGGTCTTCGAGGGAGAGAGAGACGGTCTGAGGGCCTTGGCCACTCGAGAGAGATATATATTATATCCGCTGCTCCACAGGCGCCAGAGAGCTGCTGATGAGCTGTTGTTGTTGTGCTGACCGCCCATTGGCGCGCGGGTCTGTTTTGCCCATCACCACCACCACCACCACCACAAGCGTTTTGGGGGGCGGGGGAGTGCAGGGGTGTTCCATCATCATGCACTTGAGTGTGTGTGTGTGTGGGTGGGTGGGTGGGGAAGGGGGTCTGAGAAGCGATGGAGCGTGTGTATAAGGGAGAGGGGAAATGTATAATGGAGAGGAGAAGAGTAGAGATGAATATGAATTCAAACGAATAATAACTCGCACATTAATGATGTCATCGAGCAAGGAGACGAGGTTCTTCACGCTAAAAAACAAAAATGGAGACAAGGGGATATCAACGTTGTCAAAGAAACGATACTTCGAGCTGGAAGAGAGAGTGAAGAGCATACTGGGAGATAGATGCGAGGCAGAGGCGGGTATGGTCATGAAGGCGATGCGTGAGATCATGAAGTTCGACCCGAATGTCTCAAGGTACAGCGAGGAGGTCAGGGAGGCGCTTGGGGAGAGCTGCAGAAAGTGGAGGCAACGGAATAAGGAGGAGGAGAATGCGGCAAGACAACAGGTTTTGGTATGAAACGCAACACACATTCATGGATGCCACGCACTCGGGAAATCATCATCTTAGGGGGGCTTAAAGGAAATACTGTATGAATGCATAACATCAATTCAACGACATGGCATCCTACGAAGAGTTGCAGAAGCTGAGCGCGTGGCTAAAGAGATCTGAGGCGAGTGTGGGCAGAACAGTGTTGATGCCCATGACTACAAGTGATGTGAAGGCGCCGATGTTCAAGCATGCAGGGAAAGCGCGGTGGGGATGGGCCGAAGCGGACGCGCACGCGAACAACAACCCCACACACAAGGCATGGGGAATGTTGTATAGATGACTGAGATAGGGATATCTTACAGTAGAGGTAATACCTCGGGAGACGTATTACTAGCTCGGTAGGTGTGTGTACTGCACACACCCGTACAGTACAGGTCGCACTAGGGATCCGCCTTCCATACTCCCCCTAGTCACAGGCTGGGAAGAATGGACAGCTTGGGACTATAAAAGAGAACAAGCTGGAAATAAACGGAAACGGACAATCTAAATAAAGAAAATAGGCTATGAAAGAAAAATCCAGAAAGGACGAGCAAAACATACCATTAGTGGTAGGTGCAGAGATAGACCCATATGAATAAAACACTAAGAATAAACCAATAAAGGAACTGTGAGTAGCTCCCCCAGATTGGAAGCAAGGGGAAAACAATACAGAGCTCCCCCGGGTCGACAACAGGGAGCAAGCGCCTACAAATAAAACAGATCACATCATGTCATCCTATTCCTAAGACACGTGAGGGCATGTCACGAATCTCGAAAGCAGTTGGGCAGTCGCCCATCACAGCAAGGGCTAGAGCAGTGGAAAGGTAGCGGTAGCTTTTCAGGGGTACATCCCCAATGCCATGTCTAGTGGCGAAGGCGCCACTCTGGTCACCATAGGGCTCTCCCCCATTTCCACCCGCAGGGACAGCAAGCACACAAGTATCAGGGGGAACATTCCAGCCAGGGCTTGCAACCCCAATCCCCTCTGTAGGGGTGGGAGTTAGCAAGACGTTGGTGCCAGTCTGGTCACCCTAGGGCTCTCCCCCATTTCCCTCCCTAGCGATAGCACTAAGGATACCGACATCCGAGGCCCCCTCTCTAGGGGGACCAGTCAGTTGCATATCTGCATGCTCTATCCTAACATCAGAGGGACCAGTCAGCTGCATATCTGCATGCTCTATCCTGACTGCAGACTCCCCCTCACAAGATGGAGCAGTCAGCTGCTCAGCATCTTGGGAAGCAGTCAGATGCTCGGGCCCGGCAGATGATTTACCCTCTTTAGGGGGGGCAGGCAATTCATTACCTAAGAGCGCATCTTCTAATAAGCGGAGGTGTGCATGCGCGGTAGCTAGGCCCTGTTGGAGGGAGGCGACCTGTGCTCTGAAGGAGAACACTTCTTCTATCGCAATAATCCTATCATCAACAACAACATCCATATCTACAGGTGCAACAAGCATGGACAGGGTGCAAGGAATTCTGGAAAGGTTGCTCCCCCATTTGTCTCAGTGGGGGGGGGCAGCCATATTATCTTCATGGGACTCTGCCCGGCTGTCCCCAATAGTGGGAACAGCCAGTTGCGTATCTGTTGGCCTAGCATCAAAAATAGCATCGCCAGGGCTAACAATCACGGGATCATGCGCACAGACTGTGGTAGCATCAACCATACGCTCACCGACAGGAAGTACAACGGATGGAAGCGAAGGAGGGAGGTCAACGTGGGGAAGCAGAGGGGCAGGCAGTTGCTTAGCGGATCTCAGGTTGCGGTCGCTATCTGAGACTGGGAACCCATCAATAACGATCGGTCGGACTCCACTGCACCCCTCCCCATTGATGTGTTTGGCAATGAGGTGACGGAAGTGATCTGCTGTTGCAGAGTGAGCGAAGAAAGGGAAAAAGCCAGAGGAAGTCGGGAATCCAGGAAGTGCCAAGCGCCCCACGATGTGGTAGGCAAGGTCGAAGGTGGGGTCTACAGGAGGCTGGTCCAGACGGAAGAGCGTAAGCATGGACTGTGAGAAGTCCTTCAATGTCTCAGTCTTGCCTTGGAAAGCATGGTCCCATGCCCACCGTGATCGCGCACGATTGAATGCAGGTCCAGGTGGCATGCATAGGAGGTGGATTGCACGACAAGCAGCTGGCCAAGAAGTACCATAGCCTGGGCGGTATCGAGCGAAATCAGGGGACAGGACACAGGCGGGGTTGAGTTCGTCAGCACATTGCATAAAAGCGATGATGATATTGTAAGCCTTAGGGAACTGGTGCTCAACCAGGCCTGGAGCATAGGGAGCAGAATATGTGGGGTCGCCCCTCTTCAGACCTCGGGCCTAGTTTACTCCGCTTCTTACCATTGACCAGTGTCACATAGCAAGTTGATCCAAACACGCGAAGTAACGACACATCAGGCTTAACGCCAAAAAATAGCTCGAAAGGGGTAGCGCCTCCCCTGGTAGTTGTAGATAGGCCAGGTGAGCATAACATGGTCCTTAGGACCAGACCTGGTGCTGATCGTGCTAACCGTAGTGAGGTAGGGGAGCCTGGTACTGTGCACCCGCCGGACCCTATTCATTCAACGCGAAGGACCGATGCTATTATTCCTCCGCGCCTCCATTCCGGTAGCTTAGTGGATGTTGGTGGTGCTATGACTGACTGTCCAGTGCTTGATAATCCGTTGTTCGAACCGGATACTCAGCCTCTAGCCGGCTCATTACCTATCATGACTTCACCTATAGATTGTGCTGTGGGTGCCGAAGCAAAACGAATGGATGAGTACGGGGTGGCCGGGTCTATAGGACCTGTGCATTCTTTTGGAAGTTACAGTCCGGGTAGGGACATTCCGGGCTGGGGCTTGCCTGCCGGGTTGTTGTCTACCGGGGCCCCTGTACCGCTAGATGTACTGGGGGCTCCTGGGGAAAGCGAATATAGCTTGTCCCCGAATTCTTCTGGAGCGTTGACACCAGTTTCTCCTGCTCCCTCTTCGCCGCTTATGACGGCCATGTTTGATCACCTCCCCTTAGCACCTCCCGAGTCTGTTGGCCCTCGTAGGAGTGCTCGTTTAGCCGCTCAAGGTGGAGATATCCCGATTCTTTCTGCTACGACTTTAGATATTAGATCTGACCCTGCAGCTTCTCCTTCCTCCTCTTCTCACCATCCTATCCCTGCTTTCATTACACACTGTACTAAGCTGGACTATGCCACAGCCATGGCACCAGACAACCCTAAGAGAGAGCAATGGAGGTTGGCTATGAAGGAGGAGCTTGCATCCTTGGAGGCTCACCACACCTGGCTACTCACCCCTCGCACCAACCAGAAAGTGCTGGACACCAGGTGGATCTTCACTAAGAAGCTCGGCACCAATGGTGAAGTGGTGCGTTACAAGGCCAGATATGTGGTCAAAGGCTTCATGCAACGCCCTGGACTTGAGTACTCAGATGTGTATGCACCTGTGACTCCAAGACTACACTGAGGGTTTTACTGGCTGCCGTTGCGGCACGTAACATGCACATCAAGCAGGTGGACATCAAAACCGCCTTTTTACTTGGTGAGCTTGAGCCTGAACTTGAACTGTTCTGCTCACAACCGGAAGGCTTTGAAGTCAAGGGTGAAGGTGGTGTCAAGCTAATCTGCAAGCTGGTGAAGTCTTTGTATGGACTGAAACAAGCCCCTAGGATTTGGGCTAAGACTGTGAGGGAGCTGCTGGTCAAGTTTGGGTTCAGACCCTCTAGGTTTGACCCAGCACTTTACATCTGGCAGGACCCTGCAGGCTTGTGGCACTACGTGCTGACCTACGTTGACGACTTCTTGATCTGTGTTCATCATCTCAGCCTCTACAGAGCTTTGCTGAAAGCTATGGAGGATGCTGGTTGGACCTACAAGGAGCTTGGCACGCCTGAGCAGTTCTTATCGCTGGACATGCAAGTCACCGTCGACGACAAGGAGCGTTGCACCCAGATCATCCTCTCCCAACACAGTGCTATCACTGACCTGTGTAAGAGATTTGACTTCACTACTGCTGAGGAGACCTACTCCACTCCTATGGTCAGTGGAGACTTCACTAGTGACGCCGTCAAGAGCAAGCTCCTTCCCAACAACAAGCTCTACATCTCACTGATTGGGAGCTTCATCTACCTATCGACCTGCACCCGCCCAGATATCGCTTTTGCGGTCAGCACCCTGTCCAGGTTTTCAGCCAACCCCACCGAGGCTCACTGGAAGGCAGCTAAGCGGTTGCTTATCTACCTGAGGGACCACAGGTACTTGGGGATTTGCTACAAGTCTGGAGCTGGATCTGAACTGACTGTCTTCAGTGATTCATCCTTTGGTGAATGCAAGTTGTCTAGGCGCTCCCAGACTGGAGTTGCCATCCTCTCTGCTGGAAGCCTCATCTCCTGGAGTAGCAAGCGCCAGATCACCCCGGCTTGCAAGGGAGAAGCCGAATACCAAGCACTGGCCACTACTGCTCGAGAGGTAATTTGGCTCAAGTACCTTAGGGCTGACATGGGCTTCCCCTCTTCAGTTGTTACTATTCAGTGTGATTCTACAGGAGCTATCTCTTGGACTGGAGATTGGAAGCTGGAGCCCAAGGCTAAGCACATTGATGTGATTCACCATTACATTCAGTGCTTGGTAGATGATGGGAGGGTGAAGGTTGTGTATGTTAATGCCAAGGAGAACAAGGCTGACCCTTTCACCAAGGGGTTGGCTCCAGGACCTTTCTGGGACCATGTCAAGATGCATGGCATGGTGACCTACAAGGACCCCATTTCCCCTTCCAAGGCTTAGTTGCCTTATTTATGAACACTGACTACTTGGGATTGGTTATAGTCATGCTTTGATTTGCTTTGGGCTTTCTTAGTTGTACTTAGCTTTCCTTTATTTGGTTTTTTTTTTTAGTTGTTCATTGGTTTCGGTGGAAGGTGGAAATTTATTCAGACCACCGTTATAGCAACCTTATTTTTACTTCGTTCCATAGGCAGATGGTTAATTAGGTGGAGCTTATCATAGATTAGCTATTTCTCTTTGCTTCACACTGTTTTGAATTCACCAGCCACCTCAGGTGTTTAGTGAATTAGGTGGAGATTGGTAGTTGTTTGTTCGAATTTTTCAGTGAAATGGTATACTGGATTATCTTGCAGTTGTACTTCCAGATGTACTTCCAGATGTACTTTCACACACCTATTTTCTTCCAGGTGTATTTCAGTAGGTTCATTCCACTTAGTTAGTGACGTAGCTGGGGATTTATGATAATTAACTTTCATAAATCTTCTTACTTCAAATCAATGAGTAAGAAACCAGTTACACATGATTTTTTCATCCCAGCCTAGTCATGGATACTATGCTAAGAGTAGTATCTAAGGTGAAGGATTTTTCCATCGAGTTTATTTCAGTGGATGAAATTTGTGTACTCTCGTCTGAGTCCTTTAAGACTTCGATTATTTTTTGTGCTGCTCTCACAAAATATTTCAGTCTTATCTTTAGAATTTTAAGTTTCATAAATATTTTCATATAGCTATGACACTAGTTCTAGTCTGAGGAATATTCCTGGTCCAGACATAAGCTTTATTTTAAAGAGCTTACTAAGTATTTTATATTTAAATTTTCAGTCAGCTGCTCATAGGTGGAGTGTCGGCAGATCGCAGGTAGAAGATATCTGGCTGACCGATTAGTTTCGGAGAACGCGGAGCGGACGGGATCCTTCTAGGTGTTCCGATACCTTCTAGGCAGTTGCGTCACACTCTGCTATACCACAGAGTGTGCTCACCATTCCTTTATACTATACGCAGGGTTTACCTATTTCTGTACCCTCATATGATTATATTTAATCCTCTGCTTCCCTGCTGTAATGTCGCATCTCTCAATAACGTTCCTCCAGAGTCTCATTGCCCCTCGACCTAATTGGCACACTCCGCCGACACAATGTACCTCGTTGGTTCCAAGTTGTGAGCTGACAGTGGAGGTCCATACATGTTGTCCCAGAGTTGCGCTCGGTGCAGATCTGCTCGAAGCTGGTCGAGGAGCAGGTTTGGGCAAAGATGCAAATGCACTGACGGGGAGGGAGATCCGCCGATCTGGATGTCCTCCGAGGGGCCAGGAAAAGAAGCATCTGACAGTGAAGAAGAAGACCGAGCAAGGGACACGGTCACCCACGATGGACGTGGTCGCACCAACTGTGAGCCAGGGCGTGTTTGCAGCATGGCAAATCAGAGAGGTGCAGGAGCAGGGGTCAGGCGCAGATGCCACGAAGATGGAGACGGAACTCCTTGGAGAGCCAAGCGCAGATGGAATGCGCAGAGAAAGAGGAAGCAGGAGATGGCACTCCTTGATCAGAAACCGGGAAAAGCGCAAGCAGGAGCGCTGAGAAAGCAGATGCGGAGTAGCAGGAGGAGAAGTTGAAGTAATCCTCTAAATCAGAAATCGAGCAGTATCAGATATCGAAACAAGAATGAGATTGCGCATTCACCATGGGAGGTGAAACAGAATGTAACTGGCGCGATTCCAAAACGATGCAGCGCTCAGTGGGAGCAAGAATTAGGGGAAGACTTGAAGAAAGCCGCCAATGAGGGGTATTGGCCAATCATCGGGGCAAAGGTCTGGGAATGCACGAAGGGGCCATCGGAGTGGCACAGTGGTTAGCGTCAGATGAGGACCTAAACCTATAGATGACTGATATAGGGATATAGGGATATCTATAGGGATATCTTCCAGTAGAGGTAATACCTCGGGAGACGTATTACTAGCTCGGTAGGTGTATGTACTGCACACACCCGTACAGTACAGGTAGCACTAGGGATCCGCCTTCCATATGTTGCTGGATGGATTGGTTGTGGTCGGCGCGGACGACGCAGAGACAGTGGAGTGGTTGGAGAGGATGGAAGATGAAGATGGTGAGGTGGGCGAGGCCATGCAGAGGTGTGCCATTCAAGAGACCAGGAAGGGACGCCACTACATGTTCTTGCGCCCGACATGGGCGGACGAGGAGGGGTACTATGACGGTGCAAGGCAAGTCAAGCACAAAGAGGTTGACATGAAGACCCTGTGCCGGACAGGGGCCAGGGGTCTGCTGTCGGTTGTGCCCACGGAGGGGAAGGCATGGAAGGAGGGAAGGGCTCCGTTGGAGATGGAGTCGATACCGTACATTCCAAAGGCGCTGATGGAGAGGGTGGCAAAGAAGATCAGGACTGCGGGCGCCTCAAAGGCAAAGACAAAGGTAGCAACCAAAACAGAGGTGGACTCGGAGTCGTCGAGATTGCAGGGTCAGGGGACCGTGGTGATGATGCCAACCAGCTTCATGGAGAGCCCGCCTGTAGAGAAGCTGCTGCTGCTCCTTAGCAAGAGCAGGTGGGATTCTAGAGAGACATGGCGCGGTGTGGCAACGGCCTTGAAGAACGAGTACGGTGAGACGTACAAGGTGTTGTGGAAAAAGATGTCCAAGGTGTCCTCAAGATACGATGAGGAAGCCGCAGAAAAGTTGTGGGAGATTGTGGGAAGACCCCACTACGATGAACCGAAGCTGACAATGAAGACGGTGGTCAAGTGGGCTTGCGAGGACGACCCGCACGGGTACGCGGCGTATCGAGCAGCTTCGATACCAAAATTAATAAAAGACAGGTGGGAGAAGGGAGACTACGGTCTGGGACAGATTGTACACTTTCTGCTGCAAGGGACAGTGAAGAAGACAGGGGGGGGTCATAAGGACTACTACATATTCGAGGAGGACACATGCCGGTGGGCCAAGGTGGATGATGGGTTTGTGAATACCGTGGCGATGAATGTCTTGGAAGGGGTGATGAGGGACATTGACTTATGGATATCGACACAGACCGCGCAGTTTTTCTGTATCGGAGTGGGCGAAGAGGAAGAAGAAGACTCCATGAGTAAATCGGGGATGGATGTGAAGAAGAAGAAAGTTGCCACACTGACCAACTACGTGATGTCTTACCGCGGAGTGAAGAATGTGATGGCCATTGCAGGGCCACTTCTCATGGACGAGACGTTCGAGCAACGATTGGACAGCAATCGGCACTTGATCGGGATCAAGGGGGGGGGGCGTGGTGGACCTCAAGACGGGGCAGAAGCGACCGAGGGTGGCAGAAGACATGGTGCACAACGAACTGGACGTGGCGTATGACGACGATGTGACGACTGCAGCTGCCGCAACAAGCGCAGAGTGGATGCATAGGATCGTTGAGAAGATCATGGGTGGGGACGAGGCCATGGCGCGGTTCCTTCAACGCCTTCTCGGGTATGGTATCACTGGCGAAGTGAGAGAGGAGGTTTTTCCTGTATGGACAGGGAGCGGAAGGAACGGTAAGGGGCTGTTGACGCAGGCGCTGCAGCAGCTGCTCGGGGCTTATTACAAGGAGATGAACTGCGCCATCATAAGTGACTCGAGGGTGTGCAGCAACATCGACGCAGAGCGGGCAAAGCTCATAGGAGCGAGACTCGCGGTCTTCAACGAGCTCAAGAATGGGGAGAAGCTAAAGACGAACGAGGTCCAGTTGTTAACTGGAGGTGACGGATTTCCGGCAAAGGCGCTTTACAAGGACCCGGTGACGGTGATGCCGCGACATCTCGCAATTTTAGTAACCAACCACAGGCTAGAGATGTCAGATGTAATCGTGGCTATGGTCGAAAGAATTTTGGTCATCGAGTTTCCTGTAACCTTTAGGGACCTCATCCCTGGGGAGAGCGAGACCGCCACGCTGCGGCAATGCGACAGAACCATGAAGGAGAGACTGAAGGCGCCAGAGGGGCAGGCTGCGCTGTTTACCTGGTTGGTCGAGGGTGCGGTGGCGTGGTACAGTGGGACAGAGAGCCTGAAGGCCGGGGCGCCAAAGAAGGTGACAGAATTTACCAGACAATATTTGGCGGAGCAGGACGGCGTGCAAGCGTTCCTCGCCGAGAACTGCGAGTTTGCGGAAGATTTCAGGGAGTCGAGCGTTGCCTTGATCCATAGGTATCGCGAGGAAAGCGGCGAGAATAACGATCGAGAAAAGTGGTTCCACAGGCAGATGAAGAGTAAGGGGTTCATGAAAAAAGTGCTTCGAATCGAAGGGAATTCGACACGTGGATATATGGGCTTGCGGCTACGATGATAATGATGCACTCACGGGCACCGCGGAGCGGTGCAGAGGGATTCAGTTGCTGACTCGCACAGTGAATACGTGGGGTGCCGCCAACATATTCAACGGATTCCTGAAGGCCCTGCGTTCTCAAGCAGGCTTCTGCTTGACAACCCTAGTAGATTACTGAAGGGGGGGGAGCGGGCCCCGCGGAGCGGGGCAGTGGAATAGAGCTGCTGACTCGCACAGTGAATACGTGGGATGCCACCAACAGATTCAAAGGGTTCCTGAAGGTCAGGCAGTCTCAAGCAGGCTTCTGCTTGACACCATTGTGGTTTTTTTGAGGGGGGACGCGGGCACCGCGAGGTGGTGCAGAGGGATTCAGCTGCGGACTCACTGTCTGATCCCATGTGGCAACATTGAGTGTAGGGCTTGAGTGTGAGTGACTGGTGACGGCATCCCATTTCGTTACACCAAATCCCCCGGAAGACTCACACCCATTTCTGACAATATTTTGACACATGTTCGACTGTACATCGCTACACCCTGAATCGCTTTCAGACTGATCGATTCCATTCCACCCAACAAAAAGGAGGTGTCGTCTTCGTATCTGGATGCCTCTGTTGGGTTCACGGTTTTCAATCGTTTCACAAATTTCCAGAGCGATGCCAAGAGTGTCGTGTGGAAATCCACCTTGACCCAACGGTGATCACGACCTAGCACATATGCCTTTTCGCAACAATCGGGAGTCATGATGAAATTCATATGCTGTGGATGCACAGGGTTGAAGTGCGACAATTGCAGCAACTTGACGAGACTGTATCCACATTCCTTGAATTGAGGAGCAGAAATAAACTCGTCGGCTATATCCTCGCCGAAAGGGTGCATGTCCTCCACGGACATTCTTTCCCCGCGAGAAGATGAAGAAACAGAAGTCGATGATTGATTGATATTAATTGTGAGTTGCTCGCAATTGCCGATTGCATTGGTGGATGCACCGAAGCTGTTGTTCACATTGAATTTGTGCTTGTTTTGCAATGTCAACAACTCGCTTTGAAGTTCGCTGATCTGCTTCTCCAACAGAGCCACGCGCTTTTCGATGTCCGCATTGTCAAAGATGCCAGAAGGGTGCGTCCGCTGCTTGTGCGACCACTTAGACTGGCGAGTGCTGAACTGCTTGTCACACAACTCACACATGTACAAACCAGACTTCTGCATGTCTCTTTAGTGCTTTTGAGGCACGAATTCTTATGCACAAGTGGTGCGGGGGTGGGTGGGGGGGTGATGCATGGGTGTGCAGGGGCGTACGTGTGTGTGCAGGGGAGTGGCAGTCGAACCCCGTGAATCGATGAAGTTCAAAAGTGTGGGTGGGTGCAGAGGGTCCCTAGAATTCGTAGAGATTCCACACACACAAATTTTGATCAAACTGTACAGAAGCTATCACAGACAAACACACTCTAAAATAGGTGTCTGCACATGAGGACATTCAAAATAACTGTCAAAATGTAGAGAAGCTTTCACAAACACTATAATCTACTTGGGATCCCTCTTTGTGGATGGTGACTCAAGCAATCGTGCAAAAGCTGCTTTTTCTAGGATGCTCACTAAGGCCCAAAAGGCACACCACATGCTCCGTAGGCGATGCCATACTATGGAGATATACAATATTGATATTCTCACCCACCTGTTTAATTCTCTTGTACAACCTATCCTGAATTTTGGCTGTGAGGTGTGGGCTCCTTCTATTCTGAACAACACACTTATCTCAAATGACCATGCTTGTGAGAAATGGCATACAGGTATACTTAAACAAATGTTGGGTGTTTGCCAATCTACTACATCTAATATTATCATGGAAGAGCTGGGTAGAACCCCGTTGTGTTTTGCTTGGCTTAAACAAGCTTTGCGCTTCTGGAATAAGACCATACATAAAGAACCTGAGGATCTCATTAGAATGGCTCTTGAGGAATCTTTTGACTCCAACACTGGCTGGGTTCATGACTTGCGTTGTGCTCTCCACAAGCTAGGATCCAGTAAAAACATCAACATTTTGGAGGCTGTCGATGTCGAAGGTATTATGTCTGAAGTTTTTGAGTCATGGAGGTTTAAGTACCCAAGTGACACCAATGCAGTTAGAGACATCCCTGATGAGAGAAGGGTTGGCTTTAAACGCCTCCGATACCAAAAATGGTTCGCAGCCAACAGCAATGATGAGAATGGCTTGATTCCCTTTACATCCGCCTTACATAAGCAGGATCAGATTCGTTCTATAGCACAGTTTAGAATGGGTTCCCATTGGCTGAACACAGAAAGAATGAGGGTGGTGGATAGAGCACACATCCCTCGCTCAATGAGACACTGTCAAATGTGTGGGTTCCAAAAACCTGAGGATGAAATGCATATGTTTGAGTGCCCTTTTTATAATGATATTCGCCTCCGCTACCAGAAGCTGTTTACAGATATTTATAGGCATGTCCATGAGGATACCAACTTAACCGTATGGAATGTGGAATTCTGCGATTCCACATTCAGAACCTTTATGAATGGAAATGGCACTAAGTCTTTTTGGAGCAACCTAGCCGACTATCTTTCTACTTGTAGAAGAGCAAGACAGGAAGCCCTGGACTGCTTAGTGGCACCGTAATTTATCATCCCTTTTTTTCTTCTTCTTGTGACTTCTCATTTGTTAGCTTCTTACCTCCGCCACTGTAAGTGGTTGAGATCTGGGTCCGGCTCTAAGGGGTTTAATACCTACGCCACCAAAACGGTGGTTGGGAGTTTGGTTTGTTTGTCCTCGACACACCCCTGATGTAATGGGGTTTTTTGCTTTGTGGGTGCTTTTTCTTTTTGTTTAAAGCACAGAGTCTCATACACCCTCGCGGTGTCAAGTAGACTTTAACATGTAATGTAATGTAATGTAATGTAATGTAATGTAAACAAACACATTCTAAAATAGGTGTCTGCACATGAGGACACTCAAAATAACTGTCAAAATGTAGAGAAGCTTTCACAAACAAACACACTCTAAAATAGGTGTCTGCACATGAAGACACTCAAAATAGCTATCAAATGTAGAGAAGCTTTCACAAACAACACACTCTAAAATAGGTGTCTGCACATGAGGACACTCAAAATATCTGTCAAAATGTAGAGAAGCTTTCACAAACAAACACATTCTAAAATAGGTGTCTTCACATGAGGACACTCAAAATAGCTATCAAAATGTAGAGAAGCTTTCACAAACAAACACACTCTGAAATAAGGTGTCTGCACATGAGGACACTCAAAATAGCTATCAAAATGTAGAGAAGCTTTCACAAACAAACACACTCTGAAATAAGGTGTCTGCACATGAGGACACTCAAAATAGCTATCAAAATGTAGAGAAGCTTTCACAAACAAACACACTCTGAAATAAGGTGTCTGCACATGAGGACACTCAAAATAGCTATCAAAATGTAGAGAAGCTTTCACAAACAAGCACACTCTAAATTAGTTGTCTGCACATGAGGACACTCAAAATAGCTATCAAAATGTAGAGATTCCTCATCCTCATCCTCACACATGCACGGCGGCGGCTCGTCCACACACACGCTGTGGCGGCAGCTTGTCGTACATCCTCATCACACTCACACATGCTGCCGCGGCGGCAGCTTTCGAAGGCCACTCGGGAAATCAATCGTCATTGAATGAAGTATAACAACGCAGCGGACTCTTATCATTGCCAGCACGCTTCACAGACACTTCTTCTTCTTTATTCGCGGTACCCACCCCGGAGTCTACACAGGTATACAGTCGGATACACAGGTATATAGTCGGATACAGATGTCATCAAGGAAATTCGTATGCGATTTTGAGAGATGCAACTCTGCATTTGCTTATGTTGGTAATTTGAAGAGACACAAAAGGACGCATACAGGAGAAAAACCATTCACATGCGATTTTGAGGGATGTGGTGCTGCATTTGCTGCTTCTTGCACTTTGACTGTACACACAAGGACGCATACTGGAGAGAAATCATATACATGCGATTTTGAGGGATGTAACGCTGCATTTGCTTCTAGTACTAATTTGACTAAACACAAAAGGACGCATACAGGAGAGAAACCATTTACTTGCGAGTTTGAGGGATGTGGTGCTGCATTTTCTGAAAGGGGTGCTTTGAAGACACATACAAGGACGCATACAGGAGAGAAACCATTAAAATGCGATTTTAAGGGACGTAACGCTGCATTTGCTTCTAATAGTAATTTTAATGTACACAAGAGGACACATACAGGAGAGAAACCATTTCCTTGCGAGTTTGAGGGATGTAACGCTGCATTTGCTCAAAATTGCGATTTGAAGACACATACAAGGGCGCATACAGGAGAACAAACATTTACATGCGATTATGATGGATGTAACGCTGCATTTTCTCGAAATGGTGCGTTGAACAGGCATAAAATGCTGCATACAGCCGAGTATCAACAGCGGAAGAAAAGAGAAGAGCAAAGGCTTGCCAAGTTGTTAGAAAATCATGGTTACTTCCCCATGCAGCCCAAGCATGCTGCTCACACCCCCACACCCACCTCCACCCCCGGCCTACTTCAAAGCAAGTTAGTGCACTGCCAAAGGAATGTACACTGCAGCCATCAAGCTTACCATTAAGTTTAGTAAGGTGCCCAAAACATGTGGGTCTTTCTTGTCAGCCGATCTGTGACGACCCTGGTTTCCGGGGGGGCTACTATGCAATATAGCGGTGAGCAGTGCAATGCGCTGATATACCTTGTTCTTCTTTTTCTTTAACTGTAAACCGGTACCAGTGCTACCCACTGTCCATAACCAAAATCCGGGACCAGCAGATTGTTGCAAAAGTAAGGGACCGTGTGTTTACAACGCTGTCGTGCTGCCTTTGATCGGAACAACCAGCCACCCTGAGGAGGTTCAAACCTTAATCCTGTGGGCACATGGATACCATCCTTGTTCTATATTTCAACCTGGTTGTGGGGTTGTAAGCCCTTGAATTTGATGTTCATTCTGAGGGTTGTTGGCTTGGCATGACTGGGTACCCAAGCATTATTCCCTTTCTTAAATTTGCAGGGCAGCTTGTATGATACAGGCTGACCAATGGTTGGTGATGTACGCGGTCGCCGGTGTCAGGACATTTCCGTGGACTTGCCCGTTCTGTTGCAGCACCCTGAACACCACCAGCAATTCTTCACTATGAATTATTACGCTCATCAGGCGGGTGCCTCTCGAGTCCGGCCTACTCTCATGCAGCCCTAACTGAGGGCTGCTGAATTTACTTTCGATAATTACAATTACTGTTACAGTTTTACTCTACATAGCGTCCTTCACGCTTGCTGAGCGTCAAATTATGGCTTCTATGCAGCGTCGATTCGGGCCTCATGTTTCTGGTATCGGGGGAATTTTACAACCGGGCTGAGATGGGCTTCAATTGAGCTTCAAAGAACCTATTGAACCCGGTTGAACCAGCCCCTGTTTTTTAAAGGTCAAATTCGGTGCCTTACATCGAGATGTCTTCTTTTTTTAACGGGGCTGACTATGTTTATATCTCAAGGGACAACTTCAACGGATCTTCATCTTTTTAAGCAAAGCTTAAATCTATTTTAAACGCGGTTACTATCTTCGTCAAAGAGCAGATGTGTCTAAGCAGAAGCAGAAACGATAGAAATTTGTAACGTATTTTTAGTTAAGCGCTTACAGAATATAATTCTAAGGTTTTCGCTCACATATATGCCGGCCAAAGCAAAGCATTAAAGAAAGGCCTTTTCTACCTCCTCTCCAAGTACGCAAGATGCCAGCCAGGAATTTTAAGCAGTCATCTCCGCTGCGAAACCCGAGATGTGGGAGCACATAGTCAGCGGCTGCCTATATTTTGAGATGAATAGGTATGTGGGAGCACATAGTCAGCGGCTGCCTATATTATCCCAAATCAAAAGTAAATTCCGGCTGAAATCCCGAATGTTACACCCATACTCAAGACATAGTGAAAATGGGTGACGACGTAATAAGTATCGTGAAGCATTACATCGACTCCGACGTTCCCTGCTCTTTGGAGGGGGCAAGCTCCACAGACTTCCTAGTGCAACACACCACCCACTTCAAACCCCAACGGGATTGCCGTCGAGATACTCATGGTACATGATAGTGGTGAACAGTTCTGTGTGCTGATACCAAATTCTGGGTACCAGATGTACTTAGTTACCAAATGTAAGAATGGGTCAAAAAGCATTATCTCTTGGTTGGCATCAGTGTTCCACCAACCAAGCAACAACATAACTGTGACTTAACAGATTCAACTTAACATCCGAAGGTACCAAGATTGTACAATGCTTACAACCATTTTGCAGTGATTCCATGCAGGAGTAATGCCACAGTAATTGCTTATGCTCATCCCATGCCTATGCCTATGCCAAGTAGATCACACGACACATTGGGTAGCTCTGCAGGTCTGTCCCAACGATCAATTAATTTCCTTATTTTTGGTGATGGTCTTCCCCTTGCATGCGTCCCTGTTACAGTTACGTACTACTCTCTCCTTGTCTCGACTCCTGTAACCACATTTGTTACATTCATATTCCCAATGCCACTTTTGAGCTGTCGAGGTCTGGGAATTGAACTGCATCATCATTCCGGGGATAGGGTGTGGTTTGTGAGAAGTGTATCAAAATAAACGAGAATGGCTTGGGAGCGGGTGCGGGTTCGGGTGTAAATTGAGTGTTGGTGCAGGTTAGGGTAAGATCCGGGAGGAATGCAACAGAGCAAGACAGATGGCTAAAGCAGGAGTACCAGGATTGGGAGCAGAGCAAGAGAGATGGCTGACACAGGAGTGTGAGGAATGGGACCAAGGCTAGAGATCAAGAGAGATGGCTGTCACAGGCTCCAAGATTAGGAGCAGTGCAAAAGAGATGGATGATGCATGGGTGCAAGGACTAGGAGCAAGGAAGAGAGATGGCTGACACAGGGATGCGAGGATTTGGAGCTTAGCAAGAGAGATGGCTGTCGCAGGGGCTCCAAGATTAGGAGCAGAGCAAAAGAGATGGATGATGCAGGGGTGCAAGGACTAGGAGCAAGGCAGGAGAGATGGCTGACACAGGGATGCGAGGATTTGGAGCTTAGCAAAGAGATGGCTGCTGCAGGGGTGTGAGGATCAGGGAGCAAGGCAACAGAGATGGCTGCTGCAGGGGTGCGAGGATTGGGGAGTAAGGCAGCCTGACGCAGGGGTGTAAGGATTGGGAGCAGAGCATAAGAGATGGCTGACGCGCAGGGGAGGCCGGATTGGGAGCAGAGCAAGAGAGATGGCTGACGCAGGGGTGCGAGGAATGGGAGCAAGGCTACAGAGCAAGAGAGATGGCTGACGCAGAGGTGCCAGGATTAGGAGCATAGCAAGAGAGATGGCTGAGGCAGGGGTGCCAGGATTGGGAGCACAGCAAGAAAGATGGCTGACTCAGGGGTGCAAGGAATGGGAGCAAAGCTACAGAGCAAAAGAGATGGCTGACGCAGAGGTGCCAGGATTGGGAGCATAGCAAGAGAGATGGCTGAGGCAGGGGTGCAAGGATTGGGAGCAGAGCAAACAAGATGGCTGACGCAGGGGTGTCAGGATCAGGGGAAGGCAACTGAGATGGTTGATGCAGGGGTGTCAGGATCAGGGAGCAAGGCAACAGAGATGGCTGACAAAGGGGTGTCAGGATTGGGGAGCAAGGCAACCGAGATGGCTGACGCAGGGGTGCAAGGATTGGGAGCAGAGCAAACAAGATGGCTGACGCGCAGGGGTGCGAGGATCGGGAGCAGAGCAAGAGAGATGGCTGGCGCAGGGATGCAAGATTTGGGAGCACAGCAAGAGTGATGGCTGACGCATGGGTGCGAGGATCGGGGAGCAAGGCAACAGAGATGGCTGATGCAGGGGTGTCAGGATCAGGGAGCAAGGCAACAGAGATGGCTAACAAAGGGGTGTCAATATTAGAGCGCAAGGCAACCGAGATGGCTGACGCAGGGTTGCAAGGATTGGGAGCAGAGCAAACAAGATGGCGGACGCGCAGGGGTGCATGGATCGGGAGCAGAGCAAGAGAAATGGCTGTCGCAGGGACGCGAGGACTGGGAGCACAGCAAGAGAGATGGCTGACGCATGGGTGCGAGGATCAGGGAGCAAGGCAACAAAGATGGCTGATGCAGGGGTGTCAAGATCAGGGAGCAAGGCAACAGAGATGGCTGACAAAGGGGTGTCAGGATTGGGGAGCAAGGCAACCGAGATGGCTGACGCAGGGGTTCAAGGATTGGGAGCAGAGCAAACAAGATGGCTGACGCGCAGGGGTGCGAGGATCGGGAGCAGAGCAAGAGAAATGGCTGTCGCAGGGATGCGAGGATTGGGAGCACAGCAAGAGTGATGGCTGACGCATGGGTGCGAGGATCGGGGAGCAAGGCAACAGAGCAAGAGAGATGGCTGACGCATGGGTGCAAGGGTTGGGAGCAGGGTTAGAGAGAACCCACCATAGTGTGTGACCGCTGGCTGAAGAACTTGGTCTTTGACTGTTGGCTCCCAAGAAGTTCTTGGTCTTCTGTGCTGATGAAGAGGGGCTGGGGACCAGAGAGCTAGAGTAAGTGGTGTTGGACAGATGCACGAGAGTCTTAGCTTTCTGTACCAAAGATCATAGCGAGTGATGCAGTATTGGTAACATAACGGTCGATCTTACCTGGGGACCGGAGCTAGAGTACGGTGCATCGTTCTCTCGTTAGTCTACTTATACTGTTCGGGAGAGAATCTTCGGAAGGAATCTTTTACAAGATTCCACCCGAGATTCCGTTGGCAGGTTCCGCGTAGCATCCTACCGTAGCATCTACATCGGCCACCAGTTGGTCACAACCGACTGGCTACCACAGGTAAGCCTAGCTGAATGCCGGCTTGAGACCGCATGGCCTTTGTAGAGGACGGAATCATAATACCTTGCTCCCTGATCCTGACACCCCTGGATCAGCCATCTCTGTTGCCTTGCTCCCCGATCCTCGCACCCATGCGTCTGCCATCACTCTTGCTGTGCTCCCAATCCTCGCATCCCTGCGACAGCCATTTCTCTTGCTCTGCTCCCGATCCTCGCACCCCTGCGCATCAGCCATCTTGTTTGCTCTGCTCCCAATCCTTGCACCCCTGCGTCAGCCATCTCGGTTGCCTTGCTCCCCAATCCTGACACCCCTTTGTCAGCCATATCTGTTGCCTTGCTACCTGATCCTCGCACCCCTGCATCAGCCATCTCTGTTGCCTTGCTCCCTGATCCTCGCACCCATGCGTCAGCCATCTCTCTTGCTGTGCTCCCAATCCTCGCATCCCTGCGACAGCCATTTCTCTTGCTCTGCTCCCGATCCTCGCACCCCTGCGCGTCAGCCATCTTGTTTGCTCTGCTCCCAATCCTTGCACCCCTGCGTCAGCCATCTCGGTTGCCTTGCCCCCCAATCCTGACACCCCTTTGTCAGCCATCTCTGTTGCCTTGCTCCCTGATCCTGACACCCCTGCATCAGCCATCTCTGTTGCCTTGCTCCCTGATCCTCGCACCCATGCGTCAGCCATCTCTCTTGCTGTGCTCCCAATCCTCGCATCCCTGCGACAGCCATTTCTCTTGCTCTGCTCCCGATCCTCGCACCCCTGCGCGTCAGCCATCTTGTTTGCTCTGCTCCCAATCCTTGCACCCCTGCGTCAGCCATCTCGGTTGCCTTGCTCCCCAATCCTGACACCCCTTTGTCAGCCATCTCTGTTGACTTGCTCCCTGATCCTCACACCCCCGCATCAACCATCTCAGTTGCCTTGCTCCCTGATCCTGACACCCCTGCATCAGCCATCTCTGTTGCCTTGCTCCCTGATCCTCGCACCCCTGCGCCAGCCATCTCTCTTACACTGCTCCCAATCCTTGCACCCCTGAGTCAGCCATCTTTCTTGCTGTGCTCCCAATCCTGGCACCCCTGCCTCAGCCATCTCTCTTGCTCTGTAGCCTTGCTCCCATTCCTTGCACCCCTGAGTCAGCCATCTTTCTTGCTGTGCTCCCAATCCTGGCACCCCTGCCTCAGCCATCTCTCTTGCTATGCTCCCAATCCTGGCACCTCTCCGTCAGCCATCTCTCTTGCTCTGTAGCCTTGCTCCCATTCCTCGCACCCCTGCGTCAGCCATCTCTCTTGCTCTGCTCCCAATCCTGCCTCCCCTGCGCGTCAGCCATCTCTTTTGCTCTGCTCCCAATCATTACACCCCTGCGTCAGGCTGCCTTACTCCCCAATCCTCGCACCCCTGCAGCAGCCATCTCTGTTGCCTTGCTCCCTGATCCTCACACCCCTGCAGCAGCCATCTCTCTTGCTAAGCTCCAAATCCTCGCATCCCTGTGTCAGCCATCTCTCCTGCCTTGCTCCTAGTCCTTGCACCCCTGCATCATCCATCTCTTTTGCTCTGCTCCTAATCTTGGAGCCCCTGCGACAGCCATCTCTCTTGCTAAGCTCCAAATCCTCGCATCCCTGTGTCAGCCATCTCTCTTCCTTGCTCCTAGTCCTTGCACCCATGCATCATCCATCTCTTTTGCACTGCTCCTAATCTTGGAGCCTGTGACAGCCATCTCTCTTGATCTCTAGCCTTGGTCCAAATCCTCGCACTCCTGTGTCAGCCATCTCTCTTGCTCTGCTCCCAATCCTGGTACCCCTGCCTTAGCCATCTGTCTTGCTCTGTTGCCTTCCTCCCGGATTCCCACACCCTAACCTGCACCAACACTCAATTTACACCCTGCTCTTTGACGAAGATAGTAACCGCGGTTAAAACAGATTTAAGCT
This sequence comes from Chlamydomonas sp. ICE-L, assembly GCA_013435795.1. Taxonomy (NCBI): domain Eukaryota; kingdom Viridiplantae; phylum Chlorophyta; class Chlorophyceae; order Chlamydomonadales; family Chlamydomonadaceae; genus Chlamydomonas; species Chlamydomonas sp. ICE-L. Next base: position 13,927,910 of record JACBWV010000364.1, read on the forward strand.
TTGCTTAACAAGATGAAGATCTGTTGAAGTTGTCCCTCGAGATATTAACATAGTTAATATCCCCCGTTAAAAAGAAGATAAGTGGATGAAAGGCACCGAATGTGACCCTTAAATAACAGGGGCTGGTTCAACCGGGTTCAATAGGTTCTTTGACGCTTAATTGTAGCCCATCTCAGCCCGAATGTAAAATTCCCCCGATACCAGAAACATGAGGCTCAAATCGGCGCTGCATAGAAGCCATAATTTGACGCTCAGCAAGCGTGAAGGACGCTATGTAGAGTAAAACTGGAACAGTAATTGTAATGATCGAAAGTAAATTCAGCAGCCCTCAGTTTGAAGGCTGCATGAGAGTAGGCCGGACTCGAGAGGCACCCGCCTGATGAGCGTAATAATTCAGAGTGAAGAATTGCTGGTGGTGTTCAGGGTGCTGCAACAGAACGGGCAAATCCACGGAAATGTCCTGACACCGGCGACCACGTACATCACCAACCATTGGTCAGCCTGTATCATACAAGCTGCCCTGCAAATTTAAGAAAGGGAATAATGCTTGGGTACCCAGTCATGCCAAGCCAACAACCCTCAGAATGTACATCAAATTCAAGGGCTTACAACCCCACAACCAGGTTGAAATATAGAACAAGGATGGTATCCATGTGCCCACAGGATTAAAGTTTGAACCTCCTCAGGGTGGCTGGTTGTTCCGATCAAAGGCAGCACGAAAGCGTTGTAAACACACGGTCCCTTACTTTTGCAACAATCTGCTGATCCCGGATTTTGGTTATGGACAGTGGGTAGCACTGGTACCGGTTTACAGTTAAAGAAAAAGAAGAACAAGGTATATCAGCGCATTGCACTGCTCACCGCTATATTGCATAGTAGCCCCCCCGGAAACCAGGGTCGTCACAGATCGGCTGACAAGAAAGACCCACATGTTTTGGGCACCTTACTAAACTTAATGGTAAGCTTGATGGCTGCAGTGTACATTCCTTTGGCAGTGCACTAACTTGCTTTGAAGTAGGCCGGGGGTGGAGGTGGGTGCGTGTGAGCAGCATGCTTGGGCCGCATGGGAAGTAACCATGATTTTCTAACAACTTGGCAAGCCTTTGCTCTTCTCTTTTCTTCCGCTGTTGATACTCGGCTGTATGCAGCATTTTATGCCTGTTCAACGCACCATTTCGAGAAAATGCAGCGTTACATCCATCATAATCGCATGTAAATGTTTGTTCTCCTGTATGCGCCCTTGTATGTGTCTTCAAATCGCAATTTTGAGCAAATGCAGCGTTACATCCCTCAAACTCGCAAGTAAATGGTTTCTCTCCTGTATGCGTCCTTGTATGTGTCTTCAAAGCACCCCTTTCAGAAAATGCAGCACCACATCCCTCAAACTCGCAAGTAAATGGTTTCTCTCCTGTATGCGTCCTTTTGTGTTTAGTCAAATTAGTACTAGAAGCAAATGCAGCGTTACATCCCTCAAAATCGCATGTATATGATTTCTCTCCAGTATGCGTCCTTGTGTGTACAGTCAAAGTGCAAGAAGCAGCAAATGCAGCACCACATCCCTCAAAATCGCATGTGAATGGTTTTTCTCCTGTATGCGTCCTTTTGTGTCTCTTCAAATTACCAACATAAGCAAATGCAGAGTTGCATCTCTCAAAATCGCATACGAATTTCCTTGATGACATCTGTATCCGACTATATACCTGTGTATCCGACTGTATACCTGTGTAGAATCCGGGGTGGGTACCGCGAATAAAGAAGAAGAAGTGTCTGTGAAGCGTGCTGGCAATGATAAGAGTCCGCTGCGTTGTTATACTTCATTCAATGACGATTGATTTCCCGAGTGGCCTTCGAAAGCTGCCGCCGCGGCAGCATGTGTGAGTGTGATGAGGATGTACGACAAGCTGCCGCCACAGCGTGTGTGTGGACGAGCCGCCGCCGTGCATGTGTGAGGATGAGGATGAGGAATCTCTACATTTTGATAGCTATTTTGAGTGTCCTCATGTGCAGACAACTAATTTAGAGTGTGCTTGTTTGTGAAAGCTTCTCTACATTTTGATAGCTATTTTGAGTGTCCTCATGTGCAGACACCTATTTCAGAGTGTGTTTGTTTGTGAAAGCTTCTCTACATTTTGATAGCTATTTTGAGTGTCCTCATGTGCAGACACCTATTTTAGAGTGTGTTTGTTTGTGAAAGCTTCTCTACATTTTGATAGCTATTTTGAATGTCCTCATGTGAAGACACCTATTTTAGAGTGTGTTTGTTTGTGAAAGCTTCTCTACATTTTGACAGATATTTTGAGTGTCCTCATGTGCAGACACCTATTTTAGAGTGTGTTGTTTGTGAAAGCTTCTCTACATTTGATAGCTATTTTGAGTGTCTTCATGTGCAGACACCTATTTTAGAGTGTGTTTGTTTGTGAAAGCTTCTCTACATTTTGACAGTTATTTTGAGTGTCCTCATGTGCAGACACCTATTTTAGAGTGTGTTTGTTTGTGAAAGCTTCTCTACATTTTGACAGTTATTTTGAGTGTCCTCATGTGCAGACACCTATTTTAGAGTGTGTTTGTCTGTGATAGCTTCTGTACAGTTTGATCAAAATTTGTGTGTGTGTGGAATCTCTACGAATTCTAGGGACCCTCTGCACCCACCCACACTTTTTGAACTTCATCGATTCACGGGGTTCGACTGCCACTCCCCTGCACACACACGTACGCCCCTGCACACACATGCATCCCCCCCGCACCACTTGTGCATAAGAATTCGTGCCTCAAAAGCACTAAAGAGACATGCAGAAGTCTGGTTTGTACATGTGTGAGTTGTGTGACAAGCAGTTCAGCACTCGCCAGTCTAAGTGGTCGCACAAGCAGCGGACGCACCCTTCTGGCATCTTTGACAATGCGGACATCGAAAAGCGCGTGGCTCTGTTGGAGAAGCAGGTCAGCGAACTTCAAAGCGAGTTGTTGACATTGCAAAACAAGCACAAATTCAATGTGAACAACAGCTTCGGTGCATCCACCAATGCAATCGGCAATTGCGAGCAACTCACAATTAATATCAATCAATCGGTCATCCCAAGCATCCGCATAAACCTCCAGAACACAGCAGGATCAAGGGGCTTGGTGAAGGGGTCAGCACAGTTGTCCTTGGTGTTAACATAGGCAACATCTAGTGAACCGTCCTCCACCAGCTCCTTGATGTAGTGATGAATAACATCAATGTGCTTGCTGCGAGGGAGGAGCTGCCAGTCATTGGCCCATCTCAGAGACCCTATGTTGTCACCCTGAATGGTAACTAAATCACAAGGCAGACCCAGATCCACCCTCAACTTCTTCAACCATTGCACCTCCCTGGCAGCCTGAGACAGGGCCTGATACTCAGCCTCACAAGAGCTAATGGCAACTGTAGGCTGCCTCTTGCTCATCCAGTTCACTATGCACCCTCCAGCCAGGACAGCAAAGCCAGTCTGAGATCTCCTGTCAGACCCATCATCAGCAAAGGATGAGTCACTAAAGACAGTAAAAGAGAAATCAGGGCTGTGTGTGTAAGTGAGTCCCAGGTGGGAATGTGACCTCAAATACAAAAGCAAACGCTTGGCTGCCCCCCACAGGGGGACGGTAGGGTGAGCAGAAAACCTGGACAGGTAGCTCACAGCAAAGGCAATATCAGGCCTGGTGCAAGTAGCCAGGTATAGCAAAGCACCAACAAGAGAGAGGTACTGGCTATTAGAGGACAGGGGTTCTCCAGGTGGGTCAGTGACGGTGGACTTGTCCATGGGGGCACCAAACCTGGGCTTGGCAGCAGCAGTCAGACCAAACTGCTCCACCAGATCAACAATGTAGGAGTGCTGGGAGAGGTTGATCTGAACACACCTGCCGTCAGAGTCAAGTGTACAAGCCATGTCCAAGGAGAGGAACTGAACCGGCACACCCATCTCTTTGACCTCCCAGCCAGCTTTCTCCATAGCCTTGATCAGCAAAACATACCTATCCAGCTCACTAAAAGCACAGATAAAATCATCAACATAGGTTAGGACATAGCTCCACCCACCATTAGAATCCCTCCTAAAATACAGAGCAGGTTCCGCCTTGCACATAATAAAACCATGTGCAACCAAAACCCGCTTGACATCCATACTCCAAGCCCTGGGCGCCTGTTTCAAACCATAAAGGGACTTGATCAGCTTGCACACAAGGGGAACACCGTTAGGACCAAGTACCTTAAAGCCCTCAGGCTGGTGGCAGTACAGGTCCAGACCAGGTTCAAGGGGAGCATTCAGAAATGCAGTCTTGATGTCCAGCTGCCGAACAAACATTCGTATGAGTGATGGCAGCCAGGAGCACCCTCAGACCTGCTTTAGAAGAAACGGGGGCATATACATCATGAAAATCCAACCCAGGACGCTGCAGAAAACCACGAACCACAAAACGTGCCTTGAAGCGAATAGAACCATCAACCCCAACCTTCTTCACAAATAACCACCTGCCAGACAGGACCCTCTGTTTAGGAGGCAGTGGAGTGAGCGCCCAAGTGCCATGGGCATGTAGGGACGCCATCTCATCCTTCATAGCAAGGAGCCATTGATCCCTGTCAGGGCTGGTGGGAAGCATGGCAGCTTTGAAGGTCAGTTCAGTGGAAGGGAAGTATGCTCCCACGTACAAGCAGTGTACTTGTACATGAGCAGCGGGGATATCAGCAGTATCAGCAGTAAACCGGTAGTATAGCCCCCAGCGCAGAACTACTGCCTGGTTGAACAGGGCCGGCCTTATTTGCCTCTATATCAACGAAGCCTGGGTCGACCGGAACACCCCAAGCCATACGCAGTATCGGAACCCGACCAGTGTTCCAGATCATCACTTGCACTATCGGCAACGGCTACTTCATCACATGGCCTTGACCCGAGTAATCCACCAGGGACGACAGGAGGCGTCTGAATGAACGACACCCGCGAGCCATCCGAGGTGGTCGGAGGTTGGCGACTATTAGTCAATGGACCTGATCCAGGTACCACTATGATCGAAGGCTGTCGTAATCCTAAATCTTCACCGACGAAATGTGGCGCAGAGGAGGGCCTGGCGACCCCCTGCGATTCGGCTAAGATTTATCTGAAAGAACTGCAGAATCTCGCCCCGCCCAGTGCCTTCACACACAATACAGCACCATCAGCCCCTGACCTGGGACGCAAGGTCATCCCATGATCAGGGCAGCGGTCGACAATTGGGGTTAGCAAAGGGTCAAGGGAATTAACCGTAGGCACAGGCATATGTCCGTTGATAGCGGCAGGGATGCGAGAGACATACGGCGACCCGTCATAGGGAGATAGCCCAGGAATACAGTTATGATCAAACTGCTCATAGAAGAGTACATCACGACTCTCTACTACCTGGCGCAAACTTAGGAACCCAAACAAAATAACCCTTACTCACCAGGGAATACCCAACCAGTCTACCAGATAACGCCCTTTCGTCCAGCTTGTTGCGCTTCTTCCCATTGACTAACGTAACGTAGCAAGGGCATCCGAACACGCGCAACATCGACACATCAGGCTGAACCCCAAAGAAAAGCTCATGAGGAGTCTTATCTCCCTGATTGGGCAAGCGATTACGAAGGTAACACGCAGCTAGGAAGGCATAGGGCCAGAAAGACTTAGTTAGCTTTGACTCCAGGTGGATGCTCCTAGCTATAGACTGTAAGACCCCATTGTACCTCTCCACAGTTGCATTCTGCTGTGCAGTGTATGCCAAAGATAACTCATGCACTGCCCCAACCGATATCAGCCAATCCTCAAACCACTTTACTATAAACTCCTTAGCCCTGTCAGACCTCAGGCACTTAAAGGCAAATCCGTGCAGCTGATTCATCCATCTGAGGATGATAGTCTGAACTGCTAAGGGAGCTTCATCCCTGGTCCTCAAGCACAACACTTCAGCATAGCCAGAGTGTTGGTCTGTGAGGCACAGAATATAAAACTCCCCACGCAGACCTCTAATATGAACTGGCCCCATGATGTCCAAGTGAAGGCGTTGGAGAGGTGCATTGATCGGAGTAGTGCTTGCTTTAGGAAAAGGGAGACGTTTGCCCTTAGCCTTTTGACAAGCATCACAAGGGATCTTAGCCAGTTTTTGGACCTGGTTGAGTGAGAGGGGTAAGTTCTTAACCATACCCTTCTTGACAAGTCTGTGCATGGCATCATAGCCGGGGTGACCCAGCCGCCTATGCCACAGCCATTCAGGAGTGGTAGGGATAACAACTCCACCGTCCTCATCAACATCAAGTGCAAAAGCTGGGTAATTGTCAGCACCAAACGAACAGCCACTGGTGGTGTAACAAGGCCTACATGCAAACTTGTAAACACCATCACTGGAGGCAGGGAAGGACCAGAGAATAGAAGAGCCCTGAGTGGCAGTGCAACTAATACTATCAAAAGAAATCTTGCAGTGGAGAGAATGAGCCACAGCATTTACTGACAGGAGGTTCACCGGACAGTGAGGTATGTAGAGAACATTAGTTAGAATGATTGGTGTTGGTAACCAATCACTACATAACTCAATGGATCCCTTACCTACTGCCCGTTGAACCACACCATCACCAAATCGAACTGATGGCAGATTCAGTGGAACATCAAACACAGTGAACAAAGATCTATCACCTGTGATGGACATTCCAGCTCCAGAATCCACATGCCAGACCCCCTCAGACAGGCTCGGACTACACACATTTGAGAACCTAGAGGTGCAGGAGAATAGGACAGGGCTTACCTGCATTTCTGCATAGCAAACCCATCAATTTGAGCCTGCAAGGAAGACAATTGCTTTGGAGTAAGGTGACCTGGAAGGGCCAGGTTAGCAGGCAACGGTGAAGGAAGCGTTGGTTCTGCACGACCAGGGACCCTTCGCAGGGCAGGGAACTTCGTCCAGCAACGGTCCTCCGAGTGACCATCCTTGTGGGGGCATGGTCCCCAGGTGCATTCCAGGCGCCTCTTGTTCGACCCAGAACCACCACCAGTCTTCTGCCGCCGCTGAAATGCAGCATTAGCAGGAAACTGAGGAGCGGTCCGGGACCAACCAGGATGCCTGGAATCCGACTGAGGGAGCGCTATGTTAAGAATATCTAGCTGCCTATATTCCTCTAGACAGGACCAGTACTCAACAGGTTGCTGGTTGTATATCAGGATACCATACTTAATCCGCAGCGTTTCGAACCGGGGCAGACTCGCACCTTGAACTATAATGCCCATGGCGTGACGCTGAGTCTGCGGAAACCCAGCACTGCGCAGGTCAGTGCACATACCGCGAACCCGACGAAAGAAAGCGTCAACCTGCTCATGAGTGCCCATGGCCGAAGCATGATACTCCTTCAGCAAGAGAGGGACACGCGAGGCAAGGGCATCGGACTGCTGCCTCCGGATATGCAAAAAGATATCCCGAGGTGAAGCAAAGTCCCTATACACCTTGACTAGGGCATCCGTCATGTTGGCAAGCATCATGGATAAGATCATGAACTCTTGGCGGGGTAGGGTAAGCGCACTGAAACCCAACAGTGCAGGATCGACACTAGACTCACCATGAGAGGCCGAATTTCCAGCAGCAGGAGGAGCACACCGAGGAGCTAAAGACTCACGAATCGCCAGAAAATACTCAGCAGCAAGACCAGCGTCATAAGCGCGCTGGTCATCTAAGTTCCTGATGAGATCTAGGGAACGCGCAACACGCACAATGAGCTCGAAATCAGGACGAACAGGACAGAAAGGGAGTGGCACCTTAACAAACTGGTAACCTCGCAGGTCACTGTTCCTACGCCCAACCCCTCCAGAGGTCACACCATTAGCAGGAGGGTAGTTAATCCCTGGCATAACAGGTCCCAGAAAAGCCCGACACTCTAGACCTAGCTCAGAATAAGCCATCACACGCCTAGGCCTAGGGCGACCCTTGCTATCAACCATAGCCTGAGTGGCAGTCATATCCAGCCTACCGTACAGAGTGCGGTCCAAGGATTCCCCAGCATGTTGAGCTTGGCGGATAAGACGGCATTCCTGCAGGGATAGACGCAGAGGATGTCCGCCATCGAGCAGATGCTCCCAGGAGTCGCATGACAGCGAAGGAGGCACATATGGCGGAGGGCCAGGAGCAGGGGGCTGCTCCACAGGCGGAGGGGGGGGTGGAGGGGGCTCCTGCGAAGGGCCAGCAAAGGATTGCGCGGCCAGCAGCAGCAGCAGAAGCCTCTCGAGCACGAGTATTGTAGCCAGACAGACCTCGGTCCGGAGGCAAGGTGAAAGACGCAGACTTCTGCATCAAAGACGGCCTGGCCACCTCCGGGTGGACAGGTGGAAGGGGCGCAAGCAGAGGCGCAGAGACTGGATCAGGCTTAAACTCCGGGGAAGGCGCAAGAGCAGGTGCCGACAGAGGCTCATACACAGGAGAGACGGTAGAATTGAACACTCGAGTAGCAGTGGAAGGAGTGACTCCACCGAAGTCACCACTCATAGCACTCTGCAGATCTTCATCACCATCATCAGAGTCATCAGCATAGCCATCTGCACGGCGATGACGAGCAAGTTCTTGATAGTCGTAGTCAAAACGGGCATCAGGAGGTGGAGGCGCCCCTGCGTACTGGATAATCTGAGTGGAAACACAGCAGAGTCGCATCAGAACGTCCTCAATCTCAGGAGAGAGACGTCGGACAGTAGCAGAAGGAGCCGTAAAGGTGGAGGATTGATTGGGGGGGGTCACTTCCACGATGGCGGAAGGACTCTCATGACCGCTAGCAGAGGCAGCTGGTGCACAGACGTCTAGCCAATCATCAAGAGGACCCGGGTCCTCCTTAGGAAGGACACGGTCGCAGCCATTGCTTATAATGACACTGCGCATCCCGCGCGTCCAAGATTCTCCATTCTTGTCGTGGAGTTTCTCAAAATTAGCGGGAGGCCCTCGCGGAAGTTGCATCGCAAAGCAGTGGTAGTAAATGAGGGACCGTATAACCTATCAGCTTGGATAACACTCCGGAGAGTGGACTTAGTGTGTGCAGCACGCCAATCTATAAATGCGGAGACGAGAATAATTATTACAAAAGATAGTGGAACCATAAAGGGACACCAGCGGAGGAAAGGGGGGCGGTAGCCTGGAACCTGATCAGGGTACAGGTTAGACAGCGCGTGTCAGAAGAACCGATGACGCAGTCAACAGTAAGCTGACATAGTACTGTCAGGACCGATAGTTCTAAGGAAGTACATAAGTAGTCACCAAGTCATAAAACGCGTGAGAGCACCGCAATTCATGCTGACAAAACCCTACACTCAATGTTGCCACATGGGATCAGACAGTGAGTCCGCAGCTGAATCCCTCTGCACCACTCCGCGGTGCCCGCGTTCCCCCTCAAAAAAACCACAATGGTGTCAAGCAGAAGCCTGCTTGAGACTGCCTGACCTTCAGGAACCCTTTGAATCTGTTGGTGGCATCCCACGTATTCACTGTGCGAGTCAGCAGCTCTATTCCACTGCCCCGCTCCGCGGGGCCCGCTCCCCCCCCTTCAGTAATCTACTAGGGTTGTCCAGCTAGCTCCTTAGGTTGTAGAACTTCCAGCCAGCTTCAATAGACTTTCACTTTGTGTGACAGGTTGTACAGCTTCTAGCCAGATCCATTAGGTTGTACAGCTTCCAGCCAGCTGCATTAGGTTGTACAGCTTCTAGCCAGATCCATTAGGTTGTAGAGCTTCCAGCCAGCTCCATTAGACTTTCACTTGTGTGGCAGGTTGTAAAGCTTCCACCCAGCTCCATTAGGTTGTACAGCTTCCAGCCAGCTCCATAAGACTTTCACTTTGTGTGCCAGGTTGTATAGCTTCCAGCCAGCTCCATTAGGCTGTCTCTCTGTATATTAGGTTGTTGTGTAGCTTCGAGCCAGCTAAGCCGTCCTCAGCAGGAAAATTAAATATATGATACCAATTTGTTTTCTGGCATTATATTTGTTTCCTTTCTTGTAAAAGTTTCTTTCCTACCATTGTCCAAAGTGCGAGTACTTAAACACGCACACACACCCTACTTGGGCTGTTTCCAAACTCCTACATTCAACTTCAACTTGGTTACATAGCCAGACTTCAACTTGGTTACATAGCCAGACTTCAACTTGGTTACGTAGCCAGACTTCAACTTGGTTACATAGCCAGACTTCAACTTGGTTACATAGCCAGTTGTGACACTTGAGATTACAGCCATCATCTTGCTAGCACCTACACCCCACCCTAGATTTTTGTCTAGCCAATGAAAGCACAACTAATGTACTACAAGGTACGGATTTGTGCCGGTTATCGCTAGGCGCTCGCCCGCCTCGGATTCAAAGCTTCCTACCTCTCGGCAGCCTACATATGGGAGCTTAGCTACATTTCGAAGTGCAATATCTTCGACCACCTTGAATTCCGTTTGATATTGTCTTGATTGACTTCCGTCTGATTCAATGAATAAGCTGCTTGAATTGAATCACTGATTCAAACTGTTTTCAAGGTACCCTGATTCAAGGGGAAAACCGCTTGATAGGGGTTCATTGATTCAAACCAGTTGATTCAAACGATTTCAAAGGTCTGCCTAAATACCGACGGCTAACCACTGTGCCACTCCGATGGCCCCTTCGTGCATTCCCAGACCTTTGCCCCGATGATTGGCCAATGCCCCTCATTGGCGGCTTTCTTCAAGTCTTCCCCTAATTCTTGCTCCCACTGAGCGCTGCATCGTTTTGGAATCGCGCCAGTTACATTCTGTTTCACCTCCCATGGTGAATGCGCAATCTCATTCTTGTTTCGATATCTGATACTGCTCGATTTCTGATTTAGAGGATTACTTCAACTTCTCCTCCTGCTACTCCGCATCTGCTTTCTCAGCGCTCCTGCTTGCGCTTTTCCCGGTTTCTGATCAAGGAGTGCCATCTCCTGCTTCCTCTTTCTCTGCGCATTCCATCTGCGCTTGGCTCTCCAAGGAGTTCCGTCTCCATCTTCGTGGCATCTGCGCCTGACCCCTGCTCCTGCACCTCTCTGATTTGCCATGCTGCAAACACGCCCTGGCTCACAGTTGGTGCGACCACGTCCATCGTGGGTGACCGTGTCCCTTGCTCGGTCTTCTTCTTCACTGTCAGATGCTTCTTTTCCTGGCCCCTCGGAGGACATCCAGATCGGCGGATCTCCCTCCCCGTCAGTGCATTTGCATCTTTGCCCAAACCTGCTCCTCGACCAGCTTCGAGCAGATCTGCACCGAGCGCAACTCTGGGACAACATGTATGGACCTCCACTGTCAGCTCACAACTTGGAACCAACGAGGTACATTGTGTCGGCGGAGTGTGCCAATTAGGTCGAGGGGCAATGAGACTCTGGAGGAACGTTATAGAGAGATGCGACATTACAGCAGGGAAGCAGAGGATTAAATATAATCATATGAGGGTACAGAAATAGGTAAACCCTGCGTATAGTATAAAGGAATGGTGAGCACACTCTGTGGTATAGCAGAGTGTGACGCAACTGCCTAGAAGGTATCGGAACACCTAGAAGGATCCCGTCCGCCCCGCGTTCTCCGAAACTAATCGGTCAGCCAGATATCTTCTACCGGCGATCTGCCGACACTCCACCTATGTAGCAGCTGACTGAAAATTTAAATCTAAAATACTTAGTAAGCTCTTTAAAATAAAGCTTATGTCTGGACCAGGAATATTCCTCAGACTAGAACTAGTGTCATAGCTATATGAAAATATTTATGAAACTTAAAATTCTAAAGATAAGACTGAAATATTTTGTGAGAGCAGCACAAAAAATAATCAAAGTCTTAAAGGACTCAGACGAGAGAACACAAATTTCATCCACTGAAATAAACTCGATGGAAAAATCCTTCACCTTAGATACTACTCTTAGCATAGTATCCATGACTAGGCTGGGATGAAAAAATCATGTGTAACTGGTTTCTTACTCATTGATTTGAAGTAAGAAGATTTATGAAAGTTAATTATCATAAATCCCCAGCTACGTCACTAACTAAGTGGAATGAACCTACTGAAATACACCTGGAAGAAAATAGGTGTGTGAAAGTACATCTGGAAGTACATCTGGAAGTACAACTGCAAGATAATCCAGTATACCATTTCACTGAAAAATTCGAACAAACAACTACCAATCTCCACCTAATTCACTAAACACCTGAGGTGGCTGGTGAATTCAAAACAGTGTGAAGCAAAGAGAAATAGCTAATCTATGATAAGCTCCACCTAATTAACCATCTGCCTATGGAACGAAGTAAAAATAAGGTTGCTATAACGGTGGTCTGAATAAATTTCCACCTTCCACCGAAACCAATGAACAACTAAAAAAAAAAAACCAAATAAAGGAAAGCTAAGTACAACTAAGAAAGCCCAAAGCAAATCAAAGCATGACTATAACCAATCCCAAGTAGTCAGTGTTCATAAATAAGGCAACTAAGCCTTGGAAGGGGAAATGGGGTCCTTGTAGGTCACCATGCCATGCATCTTGACATGGTCCCAGAAAGGTCCTGGAGCCAACCCCTTGGTGAAAGGGTCAGCCTTGTTCTCCTTGGCATTAACATACACAACCTTCACCCTCCCATCATCTACCAAGCACTGAATGTAATGGTGAATCACATCAATGTGCTTAGCCTTGGGCTCCAGCTTCCAATCTCCAGTCCAAGAGATAGCTCCTGTAGAATCACACTGAATAGTAACAACTGAAGAGGGGAAGCCCATGTCAGCCCTAAGGTACTTGAGCCAAATTACCTCTCGAGCAGTAGTGGCCAGTGCTTGGTATTCGGCTTCTCCCTTGCTTAAAGCCGGGGTGATCTGGCGCTTGCTACTCCAGGAGATGAGGCTTCCAGCAGAGAGGATGGCAACTCCAGTTTGAGAGCGCCTAGACAACTTGCATTCACCAAAGGATGAATCACTGAAGACAGTCAGTTCAGATCCAGCTCCAGACTTGTAGCAAATCCCCAAGTACCTGTGGTCCCTCAGGTAGATAAGCAACCGCTTAGCTGCCTTCCAGTGAGCCTCGGTGGGGTTGGCTGAAAACCTGGACAGGGTGCTGACCGCAAAAGCGATATCTGGGCGGGTGCAGGTCGATAGGTAGATGAAGCTCCCAATCAGTGAGATGTAGAGCTTGTTGTTGGGAAGGAGCTTGCTCTTGACGGCGTCACTAGTGAAGTCTCCACTGACCATAGGAGTGGAGTAGGTCTCCTCAGCAGTAGTGAAGTCAAATCTCTTACACAGGTCAGTGATAGCACTGTGTTGGGAGAGGATGATCTTGGTGCAACGCTCCTTGTCGTCGACGGTGACTTGCATGTCCAGCGATAAGAACTGCTCAGGCGTGCCAAGCTCCTTGTAGGTCCAACCAGCATCCTCCATAGCTTTCAGCAAAGCTCTGTAGAGGCTGAGATGATGAACACAGATCAAGAAGTCGTCAACGTAGGTCAGCACGTAGTGCCACAAGCCTGCAGGGTCCTGCCAGATGTAAAGTGCTGGGTCAAACCTAGAGGGTCTGAACCCAAACTTGACCAGCAGCTCCCTCACAGTCTTAGCCCAAATCCTAGGGGCTTGTTTCAGTCCATACAAAGACTTCACCAGCTTGCAGATTAGCTTGACACCACCTTCACCCTTGACTTCAAAGCCTTCCGGTTGTGAGCAGAACAGTTCAAGTTCAGGCTCAAGCTCACCAAGTAAAAAGGCGGTTTTGATGTCCACCTGCTTGATGTGCATGTTACGTGCCGCAACGGCAGCCAGTAAAACCCTCAGTGTAGTCTTGGAGGTCACAGGTGCATACACATCTGAGTACTCAAGTCCAGGGCGTTGCATGAAGCCTTTGACCACATATCTGGCCTTGTAACGCACCACTTCACCATTGGTGCCGAGCTTCTTAGTGAAGATCCACCTGGTGTCTAGCACTTTCTGGTTGGTGCGAGGGGTGAGTAGCCAGGTGTGGTGAGCCTCCAAGGATGCAAGCTCCTCCTTCATAGCCAACCTCCATTGCTCTCTCTCAGGGTTGTCTGGTGCCATGGCAGTGGCATAGTCCAGCTCAGTAGAGTGTGTAATGAAAGCAGGGATAGGATGGTGAGAAGAGGAGGAAGGAGAAGCTGCAGGGTCAGATCTAATATCTAAAGTCGTAGCAGAAAGAATCGGGATATCTCCACCTTGAGCGGCTAAACGAGCACTCCTACGAGGGCCAACAGACTCGGGAGGTGCTAAGGGGAGGTGATCAAACATGGCCGTCATAAGCGGCGATGAGGGAGCAGGAGAAACTGGTGTCAACGCTCCAGAAGAATTCGGGGACAAGCTATATTCGCTTTCCCCAGGAGCCCCCTGTACATCTAGCGGTACAGGGGCCCCGGTAGACAACAACCCGGCAGGCAAGCCCCAGCCCGGAATGTCCCTACCCGGACTGTAACTTCCAAAAGAATGCACAGGTCCTATAGACCCGGCCACCCCGTACTCATCCATTCGTTTTGCTTCGACACCCACAGCACAATCTATAGGTGAAGTCATGATAGGTAATGAGCCGGCTAGAGGCTGAGTATCCGGTTCGAACAACGGATTATCAAGCACTGGACAGTCAGTCATAGCACCACCAACATCCACTAAGCTACCGGAATGGAGGCGCGGAGGAATAATAGCATCGGTCCTTCGCGTTGAATGAATAGGGTCCGGCGGGTGCACAGTACCAGGCTCCCCTACCTCACTACGGTTAGCACGATCAGCACCAGGTCTGGTCCTAAGGACCATGTTATGCTCACCTGGCCTATCTACAACTACCAGGGGAGGCGCTACCCCTTTCGAGCTATTTTTTGGCGTTAAGCCTGATGTGTCGTTACTTCGCGTGTTTGGATCAACTTGCTATGTGACACTGGTCAATGGTAAGAAGCGGAGTAAACTAGGCCCGAGGTCTGAAGAGGGGCGACCCCACATATTCTGCTCCCTATGCTCCAGGCCTGGTTGAGCACCAGTTCCCTAAGGCTTACAATATCATCATCGCTTTTATGCAATGTGCTGACGAACTCAACCCCGCCTGTGTCCTGTCCCCTGATTTCGCTCGATACCGCCCAGGCTATGGTACTTCTTGGCCAGCTGCTTGTCGTGCAATCCACCTCCTATGCATGCCACCTGGACCTGCATTCAATCGTGCGCGATCACGGTGGGCATGGGACCATGCTTTCCAAGGCAAGACTGAGACATTGAAGGACTTCTCACAGTCCATGCTTACGCTCTTCCGTCTGGACCAGCCTCCTGTAGACCCCACCTTCGACCTTGCCTACCACATCGTGGGGCGCTTGGCACTTCCTGGATTCCCGACTTCCTCTGGCTTTTTCCCTTTCTTCGCTCACTCTGCAACAGCAGATCACTCATCCTTCCGTCACCTCATTGCCAAACACATCAATGGGGAGGGGTGCAGTGGAGTCCGACCGATCGTTATTGATGGGTTCCCAGTCTCAGATAGCGACCGCAACCTGAGATCCGCTAAGCAACTGCCTGCCCCTCTGCTTCCCCACGTTGACCTCCCTCCTTCGCTTCCATCCGTTGTACTTCCTGTCGGTGAGCGTATGGTTGATGCTACCACAGTCTGTGCGCATGATCCCGTGATTGTTAGCCCTGGCGATGCTATTTTTGATGCTAGGCCAACAGATACGCAACTGGCTGTTCCCACTATTGGGGACAGCCGGGCAGAGTCCCATGAAGATAACATGGCTGCCCCCCCCACTGAGACAAATGGGGGAGCAACCTTTCCAGAATTCCTTGCCGACGATCCTTGCACCCTGTCCATGCTTGTTGCGCCTGTAGATATGGATGTTGTTGTTGATGATAGGATTATTGCGATAGAAGAAGTGTTCTCCTTCAGAGCACAGGTCGCCTCCCTCCAACAGGGCCTAGCTACCGCGCATGCACACCTCCGCTTATTAGAAGATGCGCTCTTAGGTAATGAATTGCCTGCCCCCCCTAAAGAGGGTACATCATCTGCCGGGCCCGAGCATCTGACTGCTTCCCAAGATGCTGAGCAGCTGACTGCTCCATCTTGTGAGGGGGAGTCTGCAGTCAGGATAGAGCATGCAGATATGCAGCTGACTGGTCCCTCTGATGTTAGGATAGAGCATGCAGATATGCAACTGACTGGTCCCCCTAGAGAGGGGGCCTCGGATGTCGGTATCCTTAGTGCTATCGCTAGGGAGGGAAATGGGGGAGAGCCCTAGGGTGACCAGACTGGCACCAACGTCTTGCTAACTCCCACCCCTACATAGGGGATTGGGGTTGCAAGCCCTGGCTGGAATGTTCCCCCTGATACTTGTGTGCTTGCTGTCCCTGCGGGTGGAAATGGGGGAGAGCCCTATGGTGACCAGAGTGGCGCCTTCGCCACTAGACATGGCATTGGGGATGTACCCCTGAAAAGCTACCGCTACCTTTCCACTGCTCTAGCCCTTGCTGTGATGGGCGACTGCCCAACTGCTTTCGAGATCCGTGACATGCCCTCACGTGTCTTAGGAATAGGATGACATGATGTGATCTGTTTTTTTTGTAGGCGCTTGCTCCCTGTTGTCGACCCGGGGGAGCTCTGTATTGTTTTCCCCTTGCTTCCAATCTGGGGGAGCTACTCACAGTTCCTTTATTGGTTTATTCTTAGTGTTTATTCATATGGGTCTATCTCTGCACCTACCACTAATGGTACGTTTTGCTCGTCCTTTCTGGATTTTTCTTTCATAGCCTATTTTCTTTATTTAGATTGTCCGTTTCCGTTTATTTCCAGCTTGTTCTCTTTTATAGTCCCAAGCTGTCCATTCTTCCCAGCCTGTGACTAGGGGGAGTATGGAAGGCGGATCCCTAGTGCTACCTGTACTGTACGGGTGTGTGCAGTACACACACCTACCGAGCTAGTAATACGTCTCCCGAGGTATTACCTCTACTGTAAGATATCCCTATCTCAGTCATCTATACAACATTCCCCATGCCTTGTGTGTGGGGTTGTTGTTTTCGCAGTGCCGCGCTGTCCGCTTTAAGTCAGGCCCATCCCCCCTAAACCCGGCGCCTTTTTCCCGCGTTTGCTCCCTGCATTGCTTGAACATCGGCGCCTTCACACATCCACTTGTTAGTCATGGGGCCATCAAAAAACACTGTTCTGCTGTTCTGCCCTCAGAACTTCGCCTACAGAATCCTTCTTTCAGCCACGGGCCGCTCTAGGCCTTTCCTGCAACATTCTTCTTGTAGGATGCCAATGTCGTTGAATTGGATGCTTATGGCCATTCATACAATAGTATTTATTCCTTTTAATAGCCCCGCCCTAAGAAGGAAATGATTTCCTCGAGTGCGTGCATCCCTGAAATGTGTTGTTTTGGCGTTTTGTCAAAAATACCAAAACCTGTTTGTCCTGTGCCGCATTCTCCTCTTCCTCCTTATTTTTTCCGTTGCCTCCACTTTCCTGCAGCTCCTCGTCCCCAAGCGCCTCCCTGACCCTTCCTCCTGCATGTACCTTTGTGAGACATTCGGTGGGTTCGGAACCTTTCATGATCTCTAACGCATCCGCCTTTCTCCAATGACCATGATTGATAACTCTGTCACATTCTTTGGGTCGACGCAGACTTAAGGGTCCCCAACCCCCCCGCCTCGTGCCTGCAACTCTAATCGGCTCCCAGTATGCTGCGTCCACACTCGACTCTTTCTTCCGCCTCCGAGTAGTCGTTTCTTTGAAACACTTACGTTGATATCTATCGAAATCTTCTCCTTGACGATCCATCCAATTTCTTTGTTTTTTTTTTTTATAAATAGCCGTGAGAAACCTCGTCATCCTTGCTCGACTTACACTCATTAATCATGTGCGAGCCAATTACTTCGTTTGAATTCAATATTCATTCTAACTCATTCGCTCCTCTCCAATCTATACATTTCCCTTTTCTTTCTCCCTCTCCCTTAATACACAAACACGCTCCATCGCTTCTCGACCCCCCTTCACCCCCGCCACACCCACCCCCCCATTATCCCACACACACTCAAGTGCATATGATGGAACACCCCCCTGCCACTCCCCTCCGCCTCCCCCCCAAAAAGTTTTAGCAATAAACTCATCTCTCCCTTCAGGTTCTCCCCCCCTCGGCCCACTCAACAAACCACCGCTGTGGGGTGGGGATGGTTTGGGCACTGTGTGTGTGGTGAGTGTCGGGTGATGGGGCAAAACCAGGACGCTCCTCATTAAACAACATCAACTCGCTTGCCCGCTCGAAAAAAAAAGTGGTGTCCGGTGGTGCGGTGGATCAGCAACACACAAACAACAACAGCTCCATTCACACATTTGCCAGGCGCTTACGATCTGGCAGCTTGTGTGGTGCGTGTCGACTGAATAATCGTCAATAACTAATCCTCGCCCTGCTTCGAGTCTGGGCAAGGCAGTCACTCTAGACGGTTTGGAATACATAGATTGAGAGAGTCAACCAAAATAGTTCCACAGAATACTTGGACTAGAAGACTAAATGATTCAACGACCACAGTCTCTCTCTTTATTCTCCCTCGAAGACCCAAGACCGTCACTTAAAAAGCTAAAAAACTAGATGCCGTCAAGCTTGAATACTCGAGACCGCACTCATCTCTCTCTAAGGCAGAGCAACGCCGCCAATGTATCTATCGATTTTAGTGCCTTGGTGTGTTCTGATGCACATGTGTCCCTGCTTTAATTCCCCCCCCCCACCACAGAACAGACCGCGAACGGCCCGAAACCGATCACTCTTCCTTTTTCCTTGTGTGTCTCACGGTGAGTGTGCGTGTGTTGAATAATGACTGTACTGGGGGGGAGCGCAAGCCGGTCCCGCTGGGCTGTGTGAGGATGAATGGAGGATGGACGTACGGGTGAATTCTGCGAAAGCCCCGTGTGGGCTGCTTCAGTCAAAAAGTATACCTTCGTTATACCAAGCCGTACAAACCGCCTTTGTACTTTTCCACCACAGTACCAACCTGTCTTACCTTGCGCTTCCGCCACACACTGTCTCTAACCTCTCGCAGCTTCAATCCTCTTCCTAATGCCAACAGTGGTTTTGTCAAGCAGAAGCCTGCTCGCACACGGAAGACCGTCGACCTTCCCTCTCTCCTCCACACCTCCCTAATACCCCTGCGAGAAACCATCACATGCCTCTAGAAGTGTTACACAAAGCAAAGAAGTTTACACAGTCACCAAAAAAAGGAAACCTTTCTCATTTTCCCTTCCGCCCTATTAGGGAACTGTTCTCCTTGTGTTTGGTGTACTTTTTGGACTCTTTATTTCAACACATGTAAACAAGTAAGAAAAGCTATAATTGGTAAGTTTGTAAGAAACTGAAAAAAAACAACAAGAGTGGGTCAAGCTGAATGGCCTGCTTGGAGAACCCACCAAGGGCCCTTATTGTAGATGACGGACAATATAACGAAGAAGAAAATTAAATTCGTATCCAATTATCCAATTGCATCATCATCAACCCTCAAGGAAACCGTACAGAGTTGCCCACGGTAGGCTGTTCCACAATCCAGCCCAGCCTTGGGAAGTTGCGAGTCTATACGGTTCCCCAAGAGGTGAGGACGGCTCGTTCTTCACTCTCCACAAGGCTGTGGGCGCTTCCACTTGACACAGCACTTTTCCTCTCAAAATCGATCCGAAAAGGTAAGCCAACCCCCACCGTGGTCTGTTATCCAGAACATCGGGGGTTTTGGCAATCCCCCATCCGCATGAGCTGTCGGGGCGTAATGAGCCCACACCACCTTTTTTCCACTCTTCCAACTCGAGGCTCGATAATGATCATGAAGAGTTTGTTTAACCAAAACCGTATGTAAGTGGATTGAATTTATTATGATTTTATGGATGTGCCCCCTATTTCCCATCCCACCCTCCGATTTTACACACCATCCCTTTTTTTTTTTTTTTTCGACAGCAGCCGCCCGCCGCAAGCCTCCGCTGCGGTGTGTCCGTGTGGAGACCGATGGGAGTCCCTGCGCAAGCCACCCGTCGTGCATGGTGTCGTAGTCGGTCCATGGTCTGGTTCTGATGGACCAAGGGTCTTTATGCGCAAGCCGCCTGGGTGGCGTTGTGGTTGGGAGAATGAAGAATTGGCATGGTGGAGGAATGCGCAAAAGCGCTTGCGGGTGCGTGTGTGAGAATTGAAGAATGGACGGGGGGATGCCCGCAATCGCCGCCGTGGCATTTGTTGCAGAGGCATGATGGACACCACCTTAAATGACGATACTCATGTGACCAATTGGTGACAAATGTGGACAGTTTTATATTATAACGCATCTCACCTAATTACTTGAATGAGTATCCTATTTTCCCTTAATCAAAGTTATGCCTTATGGTCCAATTTATAGTTTGTTACAATCACTGTCAACATTTTGTCACAAATTTTTGGTCACAATTTTCAATACGTTATCTGCCTCTCGCTAAAAATCAGACTTCACCAAACGAGCTTTCCTGACCACACGCATCTGAATCTCTCGGGCCCCTGAATCCCTGCGGGGCCCCCCGGGCCCCCCCGCGCGCCCCTAAAGACAACCTTACCAACCCCCTATCCATAAAATCCACATAGGGTATATGTCCAACACTCAGAAAGCCTGCAACGACGTCTCCATAGTTGGTCCGCATACTTGATAATCCCTTCCAATCTCAAAAATGTTTTTTTAGAGGTTTTGTTTTGTTTTGTGAATTGATTCATACTCTATTTTATGGAAAGGCATTTTTGAATCGAGATCCCCATAAAATGCAGACATATGTTTTTTAGAGGTTAATTGTTGTGTGAAATGATTCTCCTAATTTTTGAAAGGCATTTTTGAAGATCGCACATGCAGACATAAATGTTTTTTTTAGGAGGTTTTTGTTTTTGTGTGACACATGATTTCTCTCTTTTTGAAAGGCATTGAGAGTCCTCCCCCGCTCATAATGAGACATATGTTTTTAGAGGTTGTTTTGTGTGTAAATGATTCTTTCTTTCCTATTTTTGAAAGGCAATTCTGGAAGAGTCCGCATATGTAGACATATGTTTTTCGAGGAGGTTTTGTTTTGTTTTGTGTTGAAATGAATTCCTCTCTATTTTGAAAGGCATTTTTTGAAGAGTCCGCATATGAAGACATATGTTTCAGGGTAGAGGTTTGTTCGTGTGTGAAATGATTCTTCTCCTATTTTGAAAGGCAATTTTGAAGAGTCTTTTGTAGAGAGGATGTGGTTGCTGAACCCCTCTGCCCCTCTCCCCCGCGGGGCCCCGCCGCGATCCCCCCCCTTCATAAATCCATAGGGTATATGTCAAGCAGAAAGCCCTGCTTGAAGACCTACCTTTTGTTTTTCAAAACGGGTCTTCCTCATCCGGTAAGGAAAAGTAAGGCAAAGTAGTTTAGTGCCCTTTACTTTTTATTTAATAGGGTACTGCTTGTTGTCAAAGAGTTGGGTTTTTTTGAATTTGTAGATGGAAACACCCATGGACACCGCCAAAGCTAGCCTTTTGCCGTGTCGATGTGGTTGTTGCTTGAACTGAGGTGCCACCATAATACTGGGCGATCAGACAGTGAGTCCAGGCAGCCTCAATTTCACTGCTTGTCTTCCGCGGGGACCCCTCATGTCTATCGGCCCCCCCCCTTTCCCAGAATTTCCAATTAGGGGGTTTTTCAAGCAAGAAGCCCTGCTTGAGACCAATGATGCGGTTTCTCTTTAGAGAACCGGACATTAGTGATGTCGGTTTTGCGTAAGACGCGACACAATGCGGCTTTAATAAAAATCAATCGAAGACAAGGTGTTTCTCTAGTGCGACTTCGAAAAAAACAAAACGAGTGGTCAACAACGTGCAAAATCCCGTGGACAGATTCGACAAAAGCCTTACCCAACAATCTCTCTGTCGAACCAAACTCGTGCGACTCTTTCATTCAATGGCGCCCAAACAAAAATCAGACGACCATGGCACCCATAATTCGCCCCCCGTAAACATACCACAGACAGACCAGTTTAGGAGAGATCCGAATTAGATTGGCTTGTTGAGATGGACACGGATTTGTGTCAGATAAAAAACCAATACAACAAAAACAACTACAACAAAAAACGCGTCGGAGTTTCGGTAAAATCACACCGTGGGGGCCGCCACAAACACCAAACACAAAACCCTCCCCCCCCCCCCCTCCCACCCCCCCCATGCCGGGTGCAATTGAGAAAAATAAATTCAGGGCAAAAATTCCCCATGGAGCGAATGGATGACTCAGCCTCGAGCTGGACAGTCTGGTAGCACCAGTATGAAGCCTTCACTGATCACTGTATGTGTTTTACGATGTGAAGCCCATCCTGATCCACTATTTGTTTCATTATGTTAAACCTTGGTTGAGTAGCGCAAGACATGAAAGCTCCCTGGCTACCCACGCGTGTTTTATGATATTAAGTTAAGCCGTAGTCTAGGGTAATACAAGATATCAAGCAGCTCCCTGATCACTGTGGGTTTTTAAATGACATGAAGGTTTTAGTAGCACTAAGTGTGAAGGCTCCCCTGATTCACTGTGGTTTATGATGCTAAACCTTTCGCTTAGGTTAGGTACTAAGTGTGAGCCTCCCTGATCCCCGCTGTGGTGTAATGACATGAAGGTTTTTAGGTAGCAACTAAGTGTGAAAGAAGCCTCCCCTGGCCGCTGTTGTTGGAATGACAATGAGGTTTAGGTAGCACTAAGTGTGAAGCCTCCCTGATCGCTGTGTTGTATGACATGAAGGTTTAGGTAGCACTAAGTGTGAAGCCTCCCTGATCATTGTGTCTTATGATGTTTAACCTTTGTTTATGTAGCACTAAGTGTGAAGCCTACCTGATCGCTGTGTTGTATGACATGAAGGTTCCAGGTAGCACAAGCTGTGAAGCCTCCCTGATCACTGTGTTATGTGATGTTGGACCTAGTTTAGGTAGCTCAAGGTGTGAAGCCTCCCTGATCGCTGTGTTTAATGATGTTAAACCTTAGTTTAGGTAGCTCAAGGTGTGAAGCCTCCCCTGATCGCTGTGTTTAATGATGTTAAACCTTAGTTTAGGTAGCGTCAAGGTGGTGAGAAGCCTCCTGATCGCTGCCTTTAATGATGTTAAACCTAGTTTAGGTAGCTCAAGGTGTGAAGCCTCCCTGATCACTGGGTTTATAGATTTCAAGGGAGTGCCTGGCAGTAAGTACGCTACATAGCTCTGTTGCTGGTGAGAGTATTTCTTTTCAAAAGGAGTGCCATCTGCTGGCAGATTAAGCATGGGTAGTAAAGAACTGCTACAAAACCGCTCTCCTGAATACAGAACGCAATGGCGCGGGTATTTTCTTTTCAAGAGGAGTACCATCTGCTGGCAGAGTAAACATATGTAGTATAAACGCTGCTAAGCCATTCTCCTGGGTACCGAATGCAATGACGCAGGTAAAGTTATTTTTCAAAAGGAGTACCATCTGCTGGCAGATTAATCACATGGGTGGGATAAACACTACTACACCACACTCTCGAATATAGAATGCATTCGCATACCTATGTATCTGTATATGTACCTATATATATATATTCCTAATGTATGTGGTATATATACCTACCTATACATATACCTATGTACGTGTATATACAGATACCTATACATATACCTTTGTATATATATACCTACATTTGTGTATATATACCTACCTATACATATACCTGTGTATGTGTATATATACCTACCTATACAAATACCTATGTATCTGTATATGAACCTATATATGCATATACCTATGTATATGTACCTACCTATGCATATACCTATGTATGTGTATATGGCATGTTTATTGATGTATTTCATATTTGAACTTGGACTTGGATACTTGGCTCTAGCCAGCAATTTGGCTGCTCGCCATCTATTTATATGTTTTGTATATGACCCTCACCTCAGGGACTCCAATGCTGCCCAGAGGAGATTGCCCACGAAGGCAAGGATTGCACGCAGAGCCACACTCATGTATGCATGGATGTATTTGTATAGTCCAGGGATAGCCAAATAGGCTCAAGAGCCTTTAACTGATACAGGAAACTCATACTCAATAAACGCCTATTTGAAAGCAGCTGGCTTAGTTCTCAGTAGGAGATAGGACCTGCACCCAAGGTAACTTTTGTGGAGGTTGTGGCAAGGACATGGACTCGTGGCATGTGTTGGATTGGATTGGATTGGATTGTTACATTGTTTTTCAGCAAACTCTGGATGCCCACCGTCTTCCAATTCCAAGTCCCCCCGTGTGATTCCTACGGAGCATGTGTTAAGGTCATGGCAAGATCATGGACTTGTGGCATTGTTGGATTGGATTAGATTGTTACATGGGTTTTCGGCCAACTCCGGGCTGCTCACCATCTTCCAATGCCAAGTCCTCCAGTGCGATCCCCGCAGGAAACCAGGGGGCCAACTAAGCGGATTAGGCAGTTTAAAACTTGTCCAGGTGTACCGGTGTTGACTGTTGAATGAATTTAACGTGAATGGCTGAAATGTCATACTTGTGTGTCATTTCTGGAATGTTCATTGTTCAAATTTAAATTGCTTAAATTGTTCAAATCCTGTTTGATAAAGCCTTGGTCCAGAGGCTGGAAGTTTCATCTGGTGTGATTCTGTCGCAAATGTTCATCAGGGATGTTCAAAACGTTACTTCTCACGTCTCAAACGCAGATTTTTTGTGGTATGTTACTTTGCTTACGTAGAGATATGATAATGTCTGGCGGGGCGTGGTAGTACGGGAGCCCCGTCTTACGTACTTCCTAGGTAGAGAACGGGCTGCTACTTCACCTGGGCAGAGCAACCATGAAAGTTGACAGCGACCGAGTATATTTATCAGCTTGTATGCACTCCGTAGAGTAGACAGAGATGAAAGCAGCGGAACAGACGCACCAATCTATACACGGAGACGAGAATAACGTTACAAGCACAGGAGACCCATCAAGGGGCACCAGTGGTGAAAGGGGTGGCAGCCAGGAACCTAACAGGGTACAGGCTAGACCGGTGACGCAGCTAACAGGAAGCTGTCACTGAGTCACTCAAGGATGACTCAGTCTACGGGAAGCTGTCACTACGGGAAGCTGGCACAGTACTGGCAGAGCCGATAGTTCTAAGGAAGTACATAGTTAGTCACCAAGTTATAAAACGCGTGAGAGCACCGCAATTCATGTTGACACTCCACCTATGACACAGGTGACATACAATACTACTTCTCCACCTATGGCTCTGGGGACATAGAACTATATGTAACAGATTAAAAAAAAAATCAAAGAACTCCGAAAAATCGAGAGAACTCCAAATGGAACCCAAAGGGTTATAGGAAGGAATGAAACAAGGCAAAAAACAAAAATTTGCCAAGTTAGAAAAAGATGAAAACCGAATATCAAAGATGGGTAACAACGGTATAGAAAATCCGATCCGGGAATAGGAACCTAATGCCAAACAATGATAACCAAAGAAACCGATGTAACCAGAAAAAAAAATGACCCTAAGGAGAAGCGGTCATTCCAAGCATTCGGACAAACCGCCAGAACACAGCAGGATCAAGGGGCTTGGTGAAGGGGTCAGCACAGTTGTCCTTAGTGTTAACATAGGCAACATCCAGTTGGCCATCCTCCACCAGCTCCTTGATGTAGTGATGAATAACATCAATGTGCTTGTTGCGAGGGAGTAGCTGCCAGTCATTGGCCCAACTCAGAGACCCTAAGTTGTCACCCTGGATCGTAACCAGGTCACAAGGCAGACCCAGATCCACCCTCAACTTCTTCAACCATTGCACCTCCCTGGCAGTCTGAGACAGGGCCTGATACTCAGCCTCACTAGAGCTAATGGCAACAGTGGGCTGCCTCTTGCTCATCCAGTTCACTATGCACCCCCCAGCAAGCACAGCAAAGCCAGTCTGAGACATCCTGTCAGACCCATTATCAGCAAAGGATGAGTCACTAAAGACAGTAAAAGAGAACTCAGGGCTGTGGGTGTAAGTGAGTCCCAGGTGGGAATGTGATCTCAAATACAAGAGCAAACGCTTGGCTGCCCCCCAGAGGGGAACGGTAGGGTGAGCAGAAAACCTGGACAGGTAGCTCACAGCAAAAGAAATATCAGGCCTGGTGCAAGTAGCCAGGTATAGCAAAGCACCCACAAGAGATAGGTACTGGCTATTAGAGGGCAGGGGGTCTCCAGGGGGGTCAGTGACGGTGGACTTGGCCATGGGGGCACCAAACTTGGGCTTGGCAGCAGCAGTAAGACCAAACTGCTCCACCAGATCAACAATGTAGGAGTGCTGGGAGAGGTTGATCTGAACACACCTGCCGTCAGAGTCAAGTGTAACAGCCATGTCCAAAGAGAGGAACTGAACCGGTACACCCATCTCCTTGACCTCCCAGCCAGCTTTCTCCATAGCCTTGATCAGCAAAGCATACCTATCCAGCTCACTAAAAGCACAGATAAAATTATCAACATAGGTCAGGACATAGCTCCACCCACCAATAGAATCCCTCCTAAAATACAGAGCAGGTTCTGCCTTGCACATAGTAAATCCATGTGCAACCAAAACCCGCTTGACATCCCTACTCCAAGCCCTGGGCGCCTGCTTCAAACCATAAAGGGACTTGATCAGTTTGCACACAAGGGGAACACCGTTAGGACCAAGTACCTTAAAGCCCTCAGGCTGGTGGCAGTACAGGTCCAGACCAGGTTCTAGCTTAGCATTCAGAAATGCAGTCTTGATGTCCAGCTGCCGAACAAACATCTTCCTATGAGTGATGGCAGCAAGGAGCACCCTCAGACCTGCTTTAGAGGAGACGGGGGCATATACGTCATGAAAGTCCAGCCCAGGACGCTGCAGAAAACCACGGACCACAAAACGTGCCTTGAAGCGCACAGAACCATCAACCCCAACCTTCTTCACAAATAACCACCTGCCAGACAGGATCCTCTGCTTAGGAGGCTGTGGAGTGAGTGCCCAAGTACCATGGGCATGTAGGGACGCCATCTCATCCTTCATAGCAAGCAGCCATTGATCCCTGTCAGGGTTGGTAGGAAGCATGGCAGCTTTAAAGGTTAGTTCAGTGGAGGTGGAAATGTATGCCCCCACGTACAAGCAGTGTACTTGTACACGAGCAGCGGGGATATCAGCAGTATCAGCAGTAACCGGTAGTAAAGCCCCCAGCGCAGCACTAATGCCTGGTTGAACAAGGCCGGCATTCTTTGCCTCTGTGTCATCGAAGCCTGGGTCGACCGGAACACCCCAGCCATACGCAGTATCAGACCCGGACCAGTGTTCAAGATCATCACTCACACCATCGGTGACGGCCACATCGTTACAATGCCTTGTCCGGTGTAAACCACGAGGGACAGCAGGAGGCGAAGGGATCAACAGCGCCCGCGAGCCATCCGAACAGGTGACGGGAGGTGGCAACTAGTGGACAGTGGACCTATATCAGGCTCCACTATGACCTGAGGCTGTCCTAATCCTAGAGCTTCGCCGACGAAACGTGGCGCAGAGGAGGGCCTGGCGACCCCCTGAGATTCGGGTAAATTTACGTCTGAAAGAACTTCGGAATCCCACCCGTCCAGTACCTTCACACGCAATGCAGCACCATCAGCCCCTGACCTGGGACGCAAATTCATCCCATGACCAGGGCAGCGGTCGACAATTGGGGTTGGTAAGGGATCTATGGCATTAACCGCAGAATCAGGCATTTGTCCGTTGATGGCAGCAGGGATGCGAGAAACATACGGTGACCCGTCATAAGGGGACAGCCCAGGTATGCAGTTATAGCTAAACTGCTCATAGAAAAGTACATCACGACTCTCTACTACCTGGCGCAACTTAGGAACCCAAACAAAATAACCCTTACTCACCAGAGAATACCCAACCAGTCTACCAGATAACGCCCTTTCGTCTAGCTTGTTGCGTTTCTTCCCATTGACTAAGGTAACATAGCAAGGGCAACCAAACACACGCAACAACGACACATCAGGTAGAACCCCAAAGAACAACTCATAAGGAGTCTTGTCACCCTGATTGGGCAGCCGGTTACGTAGGTAACAAGCAGCGAGGAAGGCATAGGGCCAGAAAGACTTAGTAAGCTTAGACTCCAAGTGGATACTCCTAGCTATGTTCTGCAAGACCCCATTGTACCTTTCCACAGTTGCATTCTGCTGAGCAGTGTATGCCATAGATAATTCATGCACAGCACCAACCGATTCTAACCAATCCTCGAACCACTTTACTATAAATTCCTTAGCCCTGTCAAATCTGAGACACTTGAAAACAAAACCATGCAGCTGAGTCATCCATCTGAGGATGGTAGTTTGAACCGCTAAGGGAGCTTCATCCCTGGTCCTCAAGCACAATACTTCAGCATAGCCAGAGTATTGGTCTGTGAGACACAGAACATAAAACTCCCCACGCAAGCCCCTAATATGAAGTGGCCCCATGATGTCCAAGTGAAGGCGTTGTAAAGGTGCACGGATCTTAGTTTGGCTTTCTTTAGGAAAAGGGATACGTTTTGCCTTAGCCTTTTGACAAGCATCACATGGGATCTTAGACAGGCTTTTCACCTGTTTGAGAGTGAGGGGTAAGTTCTTAACCAAACCCTTCCTGACAAGGTTGTGCATGGCGTCATAGCCAGGGTGACCCAGCCGCCTATGCCACAACCATTCAGGAGTGGTAGGGATAACAACTCCACCATCCTCATCAACATCAAGTGCAAAAACTGGATAATGTACAGCACTCAACAAACGGCCACGAGGGGTGTGACAAGGCCTACAGGTAAATTTGTACACACCATCACTGGAGGCAGGGAAGGACCAGAGGACAGAAGAGCCCTGAGTGGCAGTACAACTAAGACTATCAAAAGAAATCTTGCAGTTGTGAGCATGAGCCACAGCATTTACTGACAGGAGGTTCACCGGACAGTGAGGGATGTAGAGAACATCAGTTAAAGTGATTGATGTTGGTAACCAATCACTACATAACACAATGGATCCCTGACCCACCGACCGTTGAACCACTCCATCACCAAATTTAACTGCTGGCCCATCCTTAGAAGCATGATACACAGTGAACAAAGACAGATCACCTGTGATTGACATCCCAGCTCCAGAATCAACATGCCAGACACCCTCAGACAGGCTCGGGCTACAGATATTTGAAAACTTCGAAGTGCAGGAGAATAGGACAGAGCTTACCTCCTATTTCTTGGCCATAGCAAACCCATCAATCTGGGCCTGCAGGGAGGACAGCTGCTTCGGAGTAAGCGCACCCGGAAGGGCCAAGGCAATGGGCACTGGAGCAGTAACCGGTACACCAGGCCTGGTCCTTCGCAGGTGCGGGTGCTTCGTAAAACAGCGATCCTCCGAGTGGGTCGTCTTGCTGGGGCATGGGCCCCAAGTGCAATACAGACGTCTCTTGAGGGAACCGGAACCCTGAGAACCAGATCCCTGCCCACGCTGAAATGCAGCATTGGCAGGAACCTGGGGAGCGTCCCGGGACCAACCAGGATGCCTGGAGTCGGACTTGGGGAGAGCTATGTTCAAGATGTCGAGAGACCTCTATTCGTCAAGACAAGACCAGTACCCAACAGGCTGTCTATTAGCTAACAACGTACCATACTTGATCCGCAGCGACTCAAAGCGGATCAGACGGATACCCTGAACTATAGTTTCCATGGCGTGACGCTGAGTCACCGGATGCCCAGCACTGCGGAGGTCAGTGCAGAGACCGCGAACCTTGCGAAAGAAGTCATCTACGCGGTCAGCAGGGCCCATGTGTGCACCAAGAAGCTCGGCGCGCATGAGAGGGACTCTAGAGGCAAGGGCATCGGACTGCCTCTTCTGGATATCAAGAAAGATATCCCGAGGTTTGGCAAAGTCCTGGTATACCTTGACCATATCATCCTCCATGTTCGCGAGCATCATGGTTAAGCACATGAACTCCTGACGGTCCAGGGGCAGGGCACTGAAACCCAACAGTGCAGGATCCACCCGAGACTCACCATGAGAGGCCGAAGATCCAGCAGCAGGAGCAGGGGTCAGAGGAGCCAAAGACTTACGAATATCCAAAAAATACTCAGCAGCAAGACCAGCGTCATAGGCGCGCTGGTCATCTAAGGTCCTAATCTCAGGCAGGGACCTCGCAACACTCACTACCAACTCGAAATCAGGGTTAACCGGACAGAAAGGGATGGGAACTTTCACAAACTGGTAACCTAGCCTTTCATGATCCCTACGCCTCACGCCACCAAAGGAGACACCATTATCAGGGGGATATCTGATCCCGGAAGTGACTGGACCAAGAAAGGACCGACACTGGGAACCCAGCTCAGAGAATGGCATCACTCGGCGATGTTTCAGCTTTACACTCACATTAGCCATAGTAGCTTGCATGTCCATCCGACCGTACAGAGTGCGGTTCATGGACTCACCATCACGTCGAGCTTGGTTGATCAGACGGAAGTGCTTCAGCTGCAGATTCGGAGGAGGTCCTCCAGTGAGCAGATGCTCCCAAGACTCGCATGACAGCGAAGGCAAAGCAGGAGGAGGGCCAGGGGCAGGAGGAAGCTCCACCGGCGGAGGCGGAGGGGGCTCCTGCGAGGGACCAGCAGCAGATGTGCGGGCAGAAGAAGCAGCAGCTTCACGAGCACGAGTATGGTAGCCAGGGAGGCCACGCTCCATGGGAACAGATGCAGAGGTGAAAGAAGCAGAGCTCCTCATCAAAGTCGGCTTGGCCACATCCGGGTGAACCAGGGGAGGAGGCACAAGCGGAGGCGCAGACGAAGGCTCGGGCTTAAACTCAGGCGACGACACAGGCGGAGGCGCATACTGAGGAGCAGGCTCATAAACCGGCGAAACTGTAGAAGTCTCAAATACTCGAGTAGCAGCAGCCAACGGAGTCACTCCACCGAAGTCAGCACTCGTAGCACTCTTCAAGTCATCATCATCATCAGTACCCTCAGAAAAGTCATCATCTTCGCTGAAGCGGGCAGTAGGAGGCTTCGGCTCTGTTGCGTACCGAATGATCTGTGTCTGTACACAACACAGATTCATCAGAACATCCTCAACTGCAGGGGAGAGGCGTCGAACAATACGAGAAGGAACCGTAAAGTTGGAGGATTGATCGGGGGGGGTTACTTCCACGATGGCGGAAGGATCCTCCTCCTCTCCAGCAGCAAAGGCCGCTGGCGCGCAATCATCTAGCCAATCTGAAGGAACCTTGACCTCTTTTGGTTAGACAAAGTCGCAGCCATTGCTAACAATGACGCTGCGGATCCCGCGCGTCCATGGAACACCATTTTTATCAGTGAGTTTCACAATTGGCAAATGTCCAGTAGTGCTGATATGATCTCTTCATCTGAATTTTATGTAGGGATGTCAAAATTGTATTGGTCCCCAAGATTACCGGGTGATATACCATGCGATATCGTACGATATATTGTACGATAGTGTCAGAATATCTTAACAGTGTTGTACCTACGCTATCGATTCGTAGATCGTGTACTGCTAAGGGGCAGGACCCCTGTACTGCCCAAGCAGCAACCCCTTCTAAGGGTGGATTCCCATTGAGCGTGGATGGGTCTGGATGTGTCGTTAAGTTCGGATAACCGATGTCCCGTCCAGAATAATAAATCAATAGTACGCACTATTACGAGGCGTGAGGTTGAGGGGGCCAGCCCATTTGCTTGCACTGGGGCCAACCACCTAGACCATCAAAAGTTTACATTCCCATGGAGCGAATGGATGACCTCAGCCTCAGCTGGGACAGTCTAGGTAGCACACGATATGAAGCCTCACTGATCACTGTATTGTTTTACGATGTGAAGCCTCCCTGATCACTATGTTTCATGATGTTAAACCTTGGTTGAGGTAGCGCAAGACAGGAAGCCTCCCTGGCTACCGTGTTTTATGATATTAAGCCGTAGTCTAGGTAATACAAATATCAAGCCTCCCTGATCACTGTGTTTATGACATGAGGTTTTAGTAGCACTAAGTGTGAAGCCTCCCTGATCAGCTGTGTTTTATGATGCTTAAACCTTCGCTTAGGTAGGTACTAAGTGTGAAGCCTCCCTGATCGCTGTGGTGTATGACATGAAGGTTTAGGTAGCACTAAGTGTGAAGCCTCCCTGATCGCTGTGTTGTATGACATGAAGGTTTAGGTAGCACTAAGTGTGAAGCCTCCTGATCGCCTGTGTTGTATGACATGAAGGTTTAGGTAGCACTAAGTGTGAAGCCTCCCTGATCATTGTGTCTATGACCTTGAAGGTTTATGTAGCACTACGTGTGAAGGCCTACCTGAATCGCTGTGTTGTATGACATAGGTTCGGTAGCACAAGCTGTGAGCCTCCTGATCACTGTGTTATGTGATGTTAGGACCTTAGTTTAGGTAGCTCAAGGTGTGAAGCCTCCCTGATCGCTGTGTTTAATGATGTTAAACCTTAGTTTAGGTAGCTCAAGGTGTGAAGCCTCCCTGATCGCTGTGTTTAATGATGTTAAACCTTAGTTTAGGTAGCTCAAGGTGTGAAGCCTCCCTGATCGCTGTGTTTAATGATGTTAAACCTTAGTTTAGGTAGCTCAGGTGTGAAGCCTCCCTGATCACTGTGTTTTATGATTTCAAGGAGTGCCTGGCAGTATGTAAGCTACAGAGCTCTGTGCTGGTGAGAGTATTTCTTTTTCAAAGGAGTGCCATTTGCTGGCAGATTAAGCATGGGTAGTAAAGAACTGCTACACCGCTCTCCTGAATACAGAACGCAATGGCGCGGGTATGTTTCTTTTTCAAGAGGAGTACCATCTGCTGGCAGAGTAAACATATGTAGTATAACGCTGCTAAGCCATTCTCCTGGGTACCGAATGCAATGACGCAGGTAAAGTTATTTTTCAAAAGGAGTACCATCTGCTGGCAGATTAATCACATGGGTGGGATAAACACTACTACACCACACTCTCGAATATAGAATGCATTCGCATACCTATGTATCTGTATATGTACCTATATATACATATTCCTATGTATGTGTATATATACCTACCTATACATATACCTATGTACGTGTATATACACATACCTATACATATACCTTTGTATATATATACCTACATTTGTGTATATATACCTACCTATACATATACCTGTGTATGTGTATATATACCTACCTATACAAATACCTATGTATCTGTATATGAACCTATATATGCATATACCTATGTATATGTACCTACCTATGCATATACCTATGTATGTGTATATGGCATGTTTATTGATGTATTTCATATTTGAACTTGGACTTGGATACTTGGCTCTAGCCAGCAATTTGGCTGCTCGCCATCTATTTATATGTTTTGTATATGACCCTCACCTCAGGGACTCCAATGCTGCCCAGAGGAGATTGCCCACGAAGGCAAGGATTGCACGCAAAGCCACACTCATGTATGCATGGATGTATTTGTATAGTCCAGGGATAGCCAAATAGGCTCAAGAGCCTTTAACTGATACAGGAAACTCATACTCAATAAACGCCTATTTGAAAGCAGCTGGCTTAGTTCTCAGTAGGAGATAGGACCTGCACCCAAGGTAACTTTTGTGGAGGTTGTGGCAAGGACATGGACTCGTGGCATGTGTTGGATTGGATTGGATTGGATTGTTACATTGTTTTTCAGCAAACTCTGGGATGCCCACCGTCTTCCAATTCCAAGTCCCCCCGTGTGATTCCTACGGAGCATGTGTTAAGGTCATGGCAAGATCATGGACTTGTGGCATGTGTTGGATTGGATTAGATTGTTACATGGGTTTTCGGCCAACTCCGGGCTGCTCACCATCTTCCAATGCCAAGTCCTCCAGTGCGATCCCCACGGAAACCAGGGGGCCAACTAAGCGGATTAGGCAGTTTAAAAACTTGTCCAGGTGTACCGGTGTTGACTGTTGAATGAATTTAACGTGAATGGCTGAAATGTCATACTCGTGTGTCACTTCTGGAATGTTCATTGTTCAAATTTAAATTGCTTAAATTGTTCAAATCCTGTTTGATAAAGCCTTGGTCCAGAGGCTGGAAGTTTCATCTGGTGTGATTCTGTCGCAAATGTTCATCAGGGATGTTCAAAACGTTACTTCTCACGTCTCAAACGCAGATTTTTTGTGGTATGTTACTTTGCTTACGTAGAGATATGATAATGTCTGGCGGGGCGTGGTAGTACGGGAGCCCCGTCTTACGTACTTCCTAGGTAGAGAACGGGCTGCTACTTCACCTGGGCAGAGCAACCATGAAAGTTGACAGCGACCGAGTATATTTATCAGCTTGTATGCACTCCGTAGAGTAGACAGAGATGAAAGCAGCGGAACAGACGCACCAATCTATACACGGAAACGAGAATAACGTTACAAGCACAGGAGACCCATCAAGGGGCACCAGTGGTGAAAGGGGTGGCAGCCAGGAACCTAACAGGGTACAGGCTAGACCGGTGACGCAGCTAACAGGAAGCTGTCACTGAGTCACTCAAGGATGACTCAGTCTACGGGAAGCTGTCACTACGGGAAGCTGGCACAGTACTGGCAGAGCCGATAGTTCTAAGGAAGTACATAGTTAGTCACCAAGTTATAAAACGCGTGAGAGCACCGCAATTCATGCTGACACTCCACCTATGACACAGGTGACATACAATACTACTTCTCCACCTATGGCTCTGGGGACATAGAACTATATGTAACAGATTAAAAAAAAATCAAAGAACTCCGAAAAATCGAGAGAACTCCAAATGGAACCCAAAGGGTTATAGGAAGGAATGAAACAAGGCAAAAAACAAAAATTTGCCAAGTTAGAAAAAGATGAAGACCGAATATCAAAGATGGGTAACAACGGTATAGAAAATCCGATCCGGGAATAGGAACCTAATGCCAAACAATGATAACCAAAGAAACCGATGTAACCAGAAAAAAAAATGACCCTAAGGAGAAGCGGTCATTCCAAGCATTCGGACAAACCGCCAGAACACAGCAGGATCAAGGGGCTTGGTGAAGGGGTCAGCACAGTTGTCCTTAGTGTTAACATAGGCAACATCCATTTGGCCATCCTCCACCAGCTCCTTGATGTAGTGATGAATAACATCAATGTGTTTGTTGCGAGGGAGTAGCTGCCAGTCATTGGCCCAACTCAGAGACCCTAAGTTGTCACCCTGGATCGTAACCAGGTCACAAGGCAGACCCAGATCCACCCTCAACTTCTTCAACCATTGCACCTCCCTGGCAGTCTGAGACAGGGCCTGATACTCAGCCTCACTAGAGCTAATGGCAACAGTGGGCTGCCTCTTGCTCATCCAGTTCACTATGCACCCCCCAGCAAGCACAGCAAAGCCAGTCTGAGACATCCTGTCAGACCCATTATCAGCAAAGGATGAGTCACTAAAGACAGTAAAGGAGAACTCAGGGCTGTGGGTGTAAGTGAGTCCCAGGTGGGAATGTGATCTCAAATACAAGAGCAAACGCTTGGCTGCCCCCCAGAGGGGAACGGTAGGGTGAGCAGAAAACCTGGACAGGTAGCTCACAGCAAAAGAAATATCAGGCCTGGTGCAAGTATCCAGGTATAGCAAAGCACCCACAAGAGATAGGTACTGGCTATTAGAGGGCAGGGGGTCTCCAGGGGGGTCAGTGACGGTGGACTTGGCCATGGGGGCACCAAACTTGGGCTTGGCAGCAGCAGTAAGACCAAACTGCTCCACCAGATCAACAATGTAGGAGTGCTGGGAGAGGTTGATCTAAACACACCTGCCGTCAGAGTCAAGTGTAACAGCCATGTCCAAAGAGAGGAACTGAACCGGTACACCCATCTCCTTGACCTCCCAGCCAGCTTTCTCCATAGCCTTGGTCAGCAAAGCATACCTATCCAGCTCACTAAAAGCACAGATAAAATTATCAACATAGGTCAGGACATAGCTCCACCCACCAATAGAATCCCTCCTAAAATACAGAGCAGGTTCTGCCTTGCACATAGTAAATCCATGTGCAACCAAAACCCGCTTGACATCCCTACTCCAAGCCCTGGGCGCCTGCTTCAAACCATAAAGGGACTTGATCAGTTTGCACACAAGGGGAACACCGTTAGGACCAAGTACCTTAAAGCCCTCAGGCTGGTGGCAGTACAGGTCCAGACCAGGTTCTAGCTTAGCATTCAGAAATGCAGTCTTGATGTCCAGCTGCCGAACAAACATCTTCCTATGAGTGATGGCAGCAAGGAGCACCCTCAGACCTGCTTTAGAGGAGACGGGGGCATATACGTCATGAAAGTCCAGCCCAGGACGCTGCAGAAAACCACGGACCACAAAACGTGCCTTGAAGCGCACAGAACCATCAACCCCAACCTTCTTCACAAATAACCACCTGCCAGACAGGATCCTCTGCTTAGGAGGCTGTGGAGTGAGTGCCCAAGTACCATGGGCATGTAGGGACGCCATCTCATCCTTCATAGCAAGCAGCCATTGATCCCTGTCAGGGTTGGTAGGAAGCATGGCAGCTTTAAAGGTTAGTTCAGTGGAGGTGGAAATGTATGCCCCCACGTACAAGCAGTGTACTTGTACACGAGCAGCGGGGATATCAGCAGTATCAGCAGTAACCGGTAGTAAAGCCCCCAGCGCAGCACTAATGCCTGGTTGAACAAGGCCGGCATTCTTTGCCTCTGTGTCATCGAAGCCTGGGTCGACCGGAACACCCCAGCCATACGCAGTATCAGACCCGGACCAGTGTTCAAGATCATCACTCACACCCTCGGTGACGGCCACATCGTTACAATGCCTTGTCCGGTGTAAACCACGAGGGACAGCAGGAGGCGAAGGGATCAACAGCGCCCGCGAGCCATCCGAACAGGTGGACGGGAGGTGGCAACTAGTGGACAGTGGACCTATATCAGGCTTTACTATGACCTGAGGCTGTCCTAATCCTAGAGCTTCGCCGACGAAACGTGGCGCAAAGGAGGGCCTGGCGACCCCCTGAGATTCGGGTAAATTTACGTCTGAAAGAACTTCGGAATCCCACCCGTCCAGTACCTTCACACGCAATGCAGCACCATCAGCCCCTGACCTGGGACGCAAAGTCATCCCATGACCAGGGCAGCGGTCGACAATTGGGGTTGGTAAGGGATCTATGGCATTAACCGCAGAATCAGGCATTTGTCCGTTGATGGCAGCAGGGATGCGAGAAACATACGGTGACCCGTCATAAGGGGACAGCCCAGGTATGCAGTTATAGCTAAACTGCTCATAGAAAAGTACATCACGACTCTCTACTACCTGGCGCAACTTAGGAACCCAAACAAAATAACCCTTACTCACCAGAGAATACCCAACCAGTCTACCAGATAACGCCCTTTCGTCTAGCTTGTTGCGTTTCTTCCCATTGACTAAGGTAACATAGCAAGGGCAACCAAACACACGCAACAACGACACATCAGGTAGAACCCCAAAGAACAACTCATAAGGAGTCTTGTCACCCTGATTGGGCAGCCGGTTACGTAGGTAACAAGCAGCGAGGAAGGCATAGGGCCAGAAAGACTTAGTAAGCTTAGACTCCAAGTGGATACTCCTAGCTATGTTCTGCAAGACCCCATTGTACCTTTCCACAGTTGCATTCTGCTGAGCAGTGTATGCCATAGATAATTCATGCACAGCACCAACCGATTCTAACCAATCCTCGAACCACTTTACTATAAATTCCTTAGCCCTGTCAAATCTGAGACACTTGAAAACAAAACCATGCAGCTGAGTCATCCATCTGAGGATGGTAGTTTGAACCGCTAAGGGAGCTTCATCCCTGGTCCTCAAGCACAATACTTCAGCATAGCCAGAGTATTGGTCTGTGAGACACAGAACATAAAACTCCCCACGCAAGCCCCTAATATGAAGTGGCCCCATGATGTCCAAGTGAAGGCGTTGTAAAGGTGCACGGATCTTAGTTTGGCTTTCTTTAGGAAAAGGGATACGTTTTGCCTTAGCCTTTTGACAAGCATCACATGGGATCTTAGACAGGCTTTTCACCTGTTTGAGAGTGAGGGGTAAGTTCTTAACCAAACCCTTCCTGACAAGGTTGTGCATGGCGTCATAGCCAGGGTGACCCAGCCGCCTATGCCACAACCGTTCAGGAGTGGTAGGGATAACAACTCCACCATCCTCATCAACATCAAGTGCAAAAACTGGATAATGTACAGCACTCAACAAACGGCCACGAGGGGTGTGACAAGGCCTACAGGTAAATTTGTACACACCATCACTGGAGGCAGGGAAGGACCAGAGGACAGAAGAGCCCTGAGTGGCAGTACAACTAAGACTATCAAAAGAAATCTTGCAGTTGTGAGCATGAGCCACAGCATTTACTGACAGGAGGTTCACCGGACAGTGAGGGATGTAGAGAACATCAGTTAAAGTGATTGATGTTGGTAACCAATCACTACATAACACAATGGATCCCTGACCCACCGACCGTTGAACCACTCCATCACCAAATTTAACTGCTGGCCCATCCTTAGAAGCATGATACACAGTGAACAAAGACAGATCACCTGTGATTGACATCCCAGCTCCAGAATCAACATGCCAGACACCCTCAGACAGGCTCGGGCTACAGATATTTGAAAACTTCGAAGTGCAGGAGAATAGGACAGAGCTTACCTCCTATTTCTTGGCCATAGCAAACCCATCAATCCGGGCCTGCAGGGAGGACAGCTGTTTCGGAGTAAGCGCACCCGGAAGGGCCAAGGCAATGGGCACTGGAGCAGTAACCGGTACACCAGGCCTGGTCCTTCGCAGGTGCGGGTGCTTCGTAAAACAGCGATCCTCCGAGTGGGTCGTCTTGCTGGGGCATGGGCCCCAAGTGCAATACAGACGTCTCTTGAGGGAACCGGAACCCTGAGAACCAGATCCCTGCCCACGCTGAAATGCAGCATTGGCAGGAACCTGGGGAGCGTCCCGGGACCAACCAGGATGCCTGGAGTCGGACTTGGGGAGAGCTATGTTCAAGATGTCGAGAGACCTCTATTCGTCAAGACAAGACCAGCACCCAAAAGGCTGTCTATTAGCTAACAACGTACCATACTTGATCCGCAGCGACTCAAAGCGGATCAGACGGATACCCTGAACTATAGTTTCCATGGCGTGACGCTGAGTCACCGGATGCCCAGCACTGCGGAGGTCAGTGCAGAGACCGCGAACCTTGCGAAAGAAGTCATCTACGCGGTCAGCAGGGCCCATGTGTGCACCAAGAAGCTCGGCGCGCATGAGAGGGACTCTAGAGGCAAGGGCATCGGACTGCCTCTTCTGGATATCAAGAAAGATATCCCGAGGTTTGGCAAAGTCCTGGTATACCTTGACCATATCATCCTCCATGTTCGCGAGCATCATGGTTAAGCACATGAACTCCTGACGGTCCAGGGGCAGGGCACTGAAACCCAACAGTGCAGGATCCACCCGAGACTCACCATGAGAGGCCGAAGATCCAGCAGCAGGAGCAGGGGTCAGAGGAGCCAAAGACTTACGAATATCCAAAAAATACTCAGCAGCAAGACCAGCGTCATAGGCGCGCTGGTCATCTAAGGTCCTAATCTCAGGCAGGGATGGGAACTTTCACAAACTGGTAACCTAGCCTTTCATGATCCCTACGCCTCACGCCACCAAAGGAGACACCATTATCAGGGGGATATCTGATCCCGGAAGTGACTGGACCAAGAAAGGACCGACACTGGGAACCCAGCTCAGAGAATGGCATCACTCGGCGATGTTTCAGCTTTACACTCACATTAGCCATAGTAGCTTGCATGTCCATCCGACCGTACAGAGTGCGGTTCATGGACTCACCATCACGTCGAGCTTGGTTGATCAGACGGAAGTGCTTCAGCTGCAGATTCGGAGGAGGTCCTCCAGTGAGCAGATGCTCCCAAGACTCGCATGACAGTGAAGGCAAAGCAGGAGGAGGGCCAGGGGCAGGAGGAAGCTCCACCGGCGGAGGCGGAGGGGGCTCCTGCGAGGGACCAGCAGCAGATGTGCGGGCAGAAGAAGCAGCAGCTTCACGAGCACGAGTATGGAAGCCAGGGAGGCCACGCTCCATGGGAACAGATGCAGAGGTGAAAGAAGCAGAGCTCCTCATCAAAGTCGGCTTGGCCACATCCGGGTGAACCAGGGGAGGAGGCACAAGCGGAGGCGCAGACGAAGGCTCGGGCTTAAACTCAGGCGACGACACAGGCGGAGGCGCATACTGAGGAGCAGGCTCATAAACCGGCGAAACTGTAGAAGTCTCAAATACTCGAGTAGCAGCAGCCAACGGAGTCACTCCACCGAAGTCAGCACTCGTAGCACTCTTCAAGTCATCATCATCATCAGTACCCTCAGAAAAGTCATCATCTTCGCTGAAGCGGGCAGTAGGAGGCTTCGGCTCTGTTGCGTACCGAATGATCTGTGTCTGTACACAACACAGATTCATCAGAACATCCTCAACTGCAGGGGAGAGGCGTCGAACAATACGAGAAGGAACCGTAAAGTTGGAGGATTGATCGGGGGGGGTTACTTCCACGATGGCGGAAGGATCCTCCTCTCCAGCAGCAGAGGCCGCTGGCGCGCAATCATCTAGCCAATCTGAAGGAACCTTGACCTCTTTTGGTTAGACAAAGTCGCAGCCATTGCTAACAATGACGCTGCGGATCCCGCGCGTCCATGGAACACCATTTTTATCAGTGAGTTTCACAATTGGCAAATGTCCAGTAGTGCTGATATGATCTCTTCATCTGAATTTTATGTAGGGATGTCAAAATTGTATTGGTCCCCAAGATTACCGGGTGATATACCATGCGATATCGTACGATATATTGTACGATAGTGTCAGAATATCTTAACAGTGTTGTACCTACGCTATCGATTCGTAGATCGTGTACTGCTAAGGGGCAGGACCCCTATACTGCCCAAGCAGCAACCCCTTCTAAGGGTGGATTCCCATTGAGCGTGGATGGGTCTGGATGTGTCGTTAAGTTCGGATAACCGATGTCCCGTCCAGAATAATAAATCAATAGTACGCACTATTACGAGGCGTGAGGTTGAGGGGGCCAGCCCATTTGCTTGCACTGGGGCCAACCACCTAGACCCATCAAAAGTTTACATTCCCATGGAGCGAATGGATGACCTCAGCCTCAGCTGGACAGTCTAGGTAGCACACGATATGAAGCCTCACTGATCACTGTATGTGTTTTACGATGTGAAGCCTCCCTGATCACTATGTTTCATGATGTTAAACCTTGGTTGAGGTAGCGCAAGACAGGAAGCCTCCTTGGCTACCGTGTTTTATGATATTAAGCCGTAGTCTAGGTAATACAAGATATCAAGCCTCCCTGATCACTGTGTTTTATGACATGAAGGTTTTAGTAGCACTAAGTGTGAAGCCTCCCTGATCACTGTGTTTTATGATGCTAAACCTTCGCTTAGGTAGGTACTAAGTGTGAAGCCTCCCTGATCGCTGTGGTGTATGACATGAAGGTTTAGGTAGCACTAAGTGTGAAGCCTCCCTGATCGCTGTGTTGTATGACATGAAGGTTTAGGTAGCACTAAGTGTGAAGCCTCCCTGATCGCTGTGTTGTATGACATGAAGGTTTAGGTAGCACTAAGTGTGAAGCCTCCCTGATCATTGTGTCTTATGATGTTTAACCTTTGTTTATGTAGCACTACGTGTGAAGCCTACCTGATCGCTGTGTTGTATGACATGAAGGTTCAGGTAGCACAAGCTGTGAAGCCTCCCTGATCACTGTGTTATGTGATGTTGGACCTTAGTTTAGGTAGCTCAAGGTGTGAAGCCTCCCTGATCGCTGTGTTTAATGATGTTAAACCTTAGTTTAGGTAGCTCAAGGTGTGAAGCCTCCCTGATCGCTGTGTTTAATGATGTTAAACCTTAGTTTAGGTAGCTCAAGGTGTGAAGCCTCCCTGATCGCTGTGTTTAATGATGTTAAACCTTAGTTTAGGTAGCTCAAGGTGTGAAGCCTCCCTGATCACTGTGTTTTATGATTTCAAGGGAGTGCCTGGCAGTATGTAAGCTACAGAGCTCTGTTGCTGGTGAGAGTATTTCTTTTTCAAAAGGAGTGCCATTTGCTGGCAGATTAAGCATGGGTAGTAAAGAACTGCTACACCGCTCTCCTGAATACAGAACGCAATGGCGCGGGTATGTTTCTTTTTCAAGAGGAGTACCATCTGCTGGC
Organism: Chlamydomonas sp. ICE-L; assembly: GCA_013435795.1. Taxonomy (NCBI): domain Eukaryota; kingdom Viridiplantae; phylum Chlorophyta; class Chlorophyceae; order Chlamydomonadales; family Chlamydomonadaceae; genus Chlamydomonas; species Chlamydomonas sp. ICE-L. The sequence continues at coordinate 13,970,067 of JACBWV010000364.1, forward strand.
AGAGTAAACATATGTAGTATAACGCTGCTAAGCCATTCTCCTGGGTACCGAATGCAATGACGCAGGTAAAGTTATTTTTCAAAAGGAGTACCATCTGCTGGCAGATTAATCACATGGGTGGGATAAACACTACTACACCACACTCTCGAATATAGAATGCATTCGCATACCTATGTATCTGTATATGTACCTATATATACATATTCCTATGTATGTGTATATATACCTACCTATACATATACCTATGTACGTGTATATACACATACCTATACATATACCTTTGTATATATATACCTACATTTGTGTATATATACCTACCTATACATATACCTGTGTATGTGTATATATACCTACCTATACAAATACCTATGTATCTGTATATGAACCTATATATGCATATACCTATGTATATGTACCTACCTATGCATATACCTATGTATGTGTATATGGCATGTTTATTGATGTATTTCATATTTGAACTTGGACTTGGATACTTGGCTCTAGCCAGCAATTTGGCTGCTCGCCATCTATTTATATGTTTTGTATATGACCCTCACCTCAGGGACTCCAATGCTGCCCAGAGGAGATTGCCCACGAAGGCAAGGATTGCACGCAAAGCCACACTCATGTATGCATGGATGTATTTGTATAGTCCAGGGATAGCCAAATAGGCTCAAGAGCCTTTAACTGATACAGGAAACTCATACTCAATAAACGCCTATTTGAAAGCAGCTGGCTTAGTTCTCAGTAGGAGATAGGACCTGCACCCAAGGTAACTTTTGTGGAGGTTGTGGCAAGGACATGGACTCGTGGCATGTGTTGGATTGGATTGGATTGGATTGTTACATTGTTTTTCAGCAAACTCTGGGATGCCCACCGTCTTCCAATTCCAAGTCCCCCCGTGTGATTCCTACGGAGCATGTGTTAAGGTCATGGCAAGATCATGGACTTGTGGCATGTGTTGGATTGGATTAGATTGTTACATGGGTTTTCGGCCAACTCCGGGCTGCTCACCATCTTCCAATGCCAAGTCCTCCAGTGCGATCCCCGCGGAAACCAGGGGGCCAACTAAGCGGATTAGGCAGTTTAAAAACTTGTCCAGGTGTACCGGTGTTGACTGTTGAATGAATTTAACGTGAATGGCTGAAATGTCATACTTGTGTGTCACTTCTGGAATGTTCATTGTTCAAATTTAAATTGCTTAAATTGTTCAAATCCTGTTTGATAAAGCCTTGGTCCAGAGGCTGGAAGTTTCATCTGGTGTGATTCTGTCGCAAATGTTCATCAGGGATGTTCAAAACGTTACTTCTCACGTCTCAAACGCAGATTTTTTGTGGTATGTTACTTTGCTTACGTAGAGATATGATAATGTCTGGCGGGGCGTGGTAGTACGGGAGCCCCGTCTTACGTACTTCCTAGGTAGAGAACGGGCTGCTACTTCACCTGGGCAGAGCAACCATGAAAGTTGACAGCGACCGAGTATATTTATCAGCTTGTATGCACTCCGTAGAGTAGACAGAGATGAAAGCAGCGGAACAGACGCACCAATCTATACACGGAGACGAGAATAACGTTACAAGCACAGGAGACCCATCAAGGGGCACCAGTGGTGAAAGGGGTGGCAGCCAGGAACCTAACAGGGTACAGGCTAGACCGGTGACGCAGCTAACAGGAAGCTGTCACTGAGTCACTCAAGGATGACTCAGTCTACGGGAAGCTGTCACTACGGGAAGCTGGCACAGTACTGGCAGAGCCGATAGTTCTAAGGAAGTACATAGTTAGTCACCAAGTTATAAAACGCGTGAGAGCACCGCAATTCATGCTGACACTCCACCTATGACACAGGTGACATACAATACTACTTCTCCACCTATGGCTCTGGGGACATAGAACTATATGTAACAGATTAAAAAAAAAATCAAAGAACTCCGAAAAATCGAGAGAACTCCAAATGGAACCCAAAGGGTTATAGGAAGGAATGAAACAAGGCAAAAAACAAAAATTTGCCAAGTTAGAAAAAGATGAAGACCGAATATCAAAGATGGGTAACAACGGTATAGAAAATCCGATCCGGGAATAGGAACCTAATGCCAAACAATGATAACCAAAGAAACCGATGTAACCAGAAAAAAAATGACCCTAAGGAGAAGCGGTCATTCCAAGCATTCGGACAAACCGCCAGAACACAGCAGGATCAAGGGGCTTGGTGAAGGGGTCAGCACAGTTGTCCTTAGTGTTAACATAGGCAACATCCATTTGGCCATCCTCCACCAGATCCTTGATGTAGTGATGAATAACATCAATGTGTTTGTTGCGAGGGAGTAGCTGCCAGTCATTGGCCCAACTCAGAGACCCTAAGTTGTCACCCTGGATCGTAACCAGGTCACAAGGCAGACCCAGATCCACCCTCAACTTCTTCAACCATTGCACCTCCCTGGCAGTCTGAGACAGGGCCTGATACTCAGCCTCACTAGAGCTAATGGCAACAGTGGGCTGCCTCTTGCTCATCCAGTTCACTATGCACCCCCCAGCAAGCACAGCAAAGCCAGTCTGAGACATCCTGTCAGACCCATTATCAGCAAAGGATGAGTCACTAAAGAAAGTAAAGGAGAACTCAGGGCTGTGGGTGTAAGTGAGTCCCAGGTGGGAATGTGATCTCAAATACAAGAGCAAATGCTTGGCTGCCCCCCAGAGGGGAACGGTAGGGTGAGCAGAAAACCTGGACAGGTAGCTCACAGCAAAAGAAATATCAGGCCTGGTGCAAGTAGCCAGGTATAGCAAAGCACCCACAAGAGATAGGTACTGGCTATTAGAGGGCAGGGGGTCTCCAGGGGGGTCAGTGACGGTGGACTTGGCCATGGGGGCACCAAACTTGGGCTTGGCAGCAGCAGTAAGACCAAACTGCTCCACCAGATCAACAATGTAGGAGTGCTGGGAGAGGTTGATCTGAACACACCTGCCGTCAGAGTCAAGTGTAACAGCCATGTCCAAAGAGAGGAACTGAACCGGTACACCCATCTCCTTGACCTCCCAGCCAGCTTTCTCCATAGCCTTGATCAGCAAAGCATACCTATCCAGCTCACTAAAAGCACAGATAAAATTATCAACATAGGTCAGGACATAGCTCCACCCACCAATAGAATCCCTCCTAAAATACAGAGCAGGTTCTGCCTTGCACATAGTAAATCCATGTGCAACCAAAACCCGCTTGACATCCCTACTCCAAGCCCTGGGCGCCTGCTTCAAACCATAAAGGGACTTGATCAGTTTGCACACAAGGGGAACACCGTTAGGACCAAGTACCTTAAAGCCCTCAGGCTGGTGGCAGTACAGGTCCAGACCAGGTTCTAGCTTAGCATTCAGAAATGCAGTCTTGATGTCCAGCTGCCGAACAAACATCTTCCTATGAGTGATGGCAGCAAGGAGCACCCTCAGACCTGCTTTAGAGGAGACGGGGGCATATACGTCATGAAAGTCCAGCCCAGGACGCTGCAGAAAACCACGGACCACAAAACGTGCCTTGAAGCGCACAGAACCATCAACCCCAACCTTCTTCACAAATAACCACCTGCCAGACAGGATCCTCTGCTTAGGAGGCTGTGGAGTGAGTGCCCAAGTACCATGGGCATGTAGGGACGCCATCTCATCCTTCATAGCAAGCAGCCATTGATCCCTGTCAGGGTTGGTAGGAAGCATGGCAGCTTTAAAGGTTAGTTCAGTGGAGGTGGAAATGTATGCCCCCACGTACAAGCAGTGTACTTGTACACGAGCAGCGGGGATATCAGCAGTATCAGCAGTAACCGGTAGTAAAGCCCCCAGCGCAGCACTAATGCCTGGTTGAACAAGGCCGGCATTCTTTGCCTCTGTGTCATCGAAGCCTGGGTCGACCGGAACACCCCAGCCATACGCAGTATCAGACCCGGACCAGTGTTCAAGATCATCACTCACACCCTCGGTGACGGCCACATCGTTACAATGCCTTGTCCGGTGTAAACCACGAGGGACAGCAGGAGGCGAAGGGATCAACAGCGCCCGCGAGCCATCCGAACAGGTGGACGGGAGGTGGCAACTAGTGGACAGTGGACCTATATCAGGCTCCACTATGACCTGAGGCTGTCCTAATCCTAGAGCTTCGCCGACGAAACGTGGCGCAGAGGAGGGCCTGGCGACCCCCTGAGATTCGGGTAAATTTACGTCTGAAAGAACTTCGGAATCCCACCCGTCCAGTACCTTCACACGCAATGCAGCACCATCAGCCCCTGACCTGGGACACAAAGTCATCCCATGACCAGGGCAGCGGTCGACAATTGGGGTTGGTAAGGGATCTATGGCATTAACCGCAGAATCAGGCATTTGTCCGTTGATGGCAGCAGGGATGCGAGAAACATACGGTGACCCGTCATAAGGGGACAGCCCAGGTATGCAGTTATAGCTAAACTGCTCATAGAAAAGTACATCACGACTCTCTACTACCTGGCGCAACTTAGGAACCCAAACAAAATAACCCTTACTCACCAGAGAATACCCAACCAGTCTACCAGATAACGCCCTTTCGTCTAGCTTGTTGCGTTTCTTCCCATTGACTAAGGTAACATAGCAAGGGCAACCAAACACACGCAACAACGACACATCAGGTAGAAACCCAAAGAACAACTCATAAGGAGTCTTGTCACCCTGATTGGGCAGCCGGCTACGTAGGTAACAAGCAGCGAGGAAGGCATAGGGCCAGAATTACTTAGTAAGCTTAGACTCCAAGTGGATACTCCTAGCTATGTTCTGCAAGACCCCATTGTACCTTTCCACAGTTGCATTCTGCTGAGCAGTGTATGCCATAGATAATTCATGCACAGCACCAACCGATTCTAACCAATCCTCGAACCACTTTACTATAAATTCCTTAGCCCTGTCAAATCTGAGACACTTGAAAACAAAACCATGCAGCTGAGTCATCCATCTGAGGATGGTAGTTTGAACCGCTAAGGGAGCTTCATCCCTGGTCCTCAAGCACAATACTTCAGCATAGCCAGAGTATTGGTCTGTGAGACACAGAACATAAAACTCCCCACGCAAGCCCCTAATATGAAGTGGCCCCATGATGTCCAAGTGAAGGCGTTGTAAAGGTGCACGGATCTTAGTTTGGCTTTCTTTAGGAAAAGGGATACGTTTTGCCTTAGCCTTTTGACAAGCATCACATGGGATCTTAGACAGGCTTTTCACCTGTTTGAGAGTGAGGGGTAAGTTCTTAACCAAACCCTTCCTGACAAGGTTGTGCATGGCGTCATAGCCAGGGTGACCCAGCCGCCTATGCCACAACCATTCAGGAGTGGTAGGGATAACAACTCCACCATCCTCATCAACATCAAGTGCAAAAACTGGATAATGTACAGCACTCAACAAACGGCCACGAGGGGTGTGACAAGGCCTACAGGTAAATTTGTACACACCATCACTGGAGGCAGGGAAGGACCAGAGGACAGAAGAGCCCTGAGTGGCAGTACAACTAAGACTATCAAAAGAAATCTTGCAGTTGTGAGCATGAGCCACAGCATTTACTGACAGGAGGTTCACCGGACAGTGAGGGATGTAGAGAACATCAGTTAAAGTGATTGATGTTGGTAACCAATCACTACATAACACAATGGATCCCTGACCCACCGACCGTTGAACCACTCCATCACCAAATTTAACTGCTGGCCCATCCTTAGAAGCATGATACACAGTGAACAAAGACAGATCACCTGTGATTGACATCCCAGCTCCAGAATCAACATGCCAGACACCCTCAGACAGGCTCGGGCTACAGATATTTGAAAACTTCGAAGTGCAGGAGAATAGGACAGAGCTTACCTCCTATTTCTTGGCCATAGCAAACCCATCAATCTGGGCCTGCAGGGAGGACAGCTGCTTCGGAGTAAGCGCACCCGGAAGGGCCAAGGCAATGGGCACTGGAGCAGTAACCGGTACACCAGGCCTGGTCCTTCGCAGGTGCGGGTGCTTCGTAAAACAGCGATCCTCCGAGTGGGTCGTCTTGCTGGGGCATGGGCCCCAAGTGCAATACAGACGTCTCTTGAGGGAACCGGAACCCTGAGAACCAGATCCCTGCCCACGCTGAAATGCAGCATTGGCAGGAACCTGGGGAGCGTCCCGGGACCAACCAGGATGCCTGGAGTCGGACTTGGGGAGAGCTATGTTCAAGATGTCGAGAGACCTCTATTCGTCAAGACAAGACCAGTACCCAACAGGCTGTCTATTAGCTAACAACGTACCATACTTGATCCGCAGCGACTCAAAGCGGATCAGACGGATACCCTGAACTATAGTTTCCATGGCGTGACGCTGAGTCACCGGATGCCCAGCACTGCGGAGGTCAGTGCAGAGACCGCGAACCTTGCGAAAGAAGTCATCTACGCGGTCAGCAGGGCCCATGTGTGCACCAAGAAGCTCGGCGCGCATGAGAGGGACTCTAGAGGCAAGGGCATCGGACTGCCTCTTCTGGATATCAAGAAAGATATCCCGAGGTTTGGCAAAGTCCTGGTATACCTTGACCATATCATCCTCCATGTTCGCGAGCATCATGGTTAAGCACATGAACTCCTGACGGTCCAGGGGCAGGGCACTGAAACCCAACAGTGCAGGATCCACCCGAGACTCACCATGAGAGGCCGAAGATCCAGCAGCAGGAGCAGGGGTCAGAGGAGCCAAAGACTTACGAATATCCAAAAAATACTCAGCAGCAAGACCAGCGTCATAGGCGCGCTGGTCATCTAAGGTCCTAATCTCAGGCAGGGACCTCGCAACACTCACTACCAACTCGAAATCAGGGTTAACCGGACAGAAAGGGATGGGAACTTTCACAAACTGGTAACCTAGCCTTTCATGATCCCTACGCCTCACGCCACCAAAGGAGACACCATTATCAGGGGGATATCTGATCCCGGAAGTGACTGGACCAAGACAGGACCGACACTGGGAACCCAGCTCAGAGAATGGCATCACTCGGCGATGTTTCAGCTTTACACTCACATTAGCCATAGTAGCTTGCATGTCCATCCGACCGTACAGAGTGCGGTTCATGGACTCGCCATCACGTCGAGCTTGGTTGATCAGACGGAAGTGCTTCAGCTGCAGATTTGGAGGAGGTCCTCCAGTGAGCAGATGCTCCCAAGACTCGCATGACAGCGAAGGCAAAGCAGGAGGAGGGCCAGGGGCAGGAGGAAGCTCCACCGGCGGAGGCGGAGGGGGCTCCTGCGAGGGACCAGCAGCAGATGTGCGGGCAGAAGAAGCAGCAGCTTCACGAGCACGAGTATGGTAGCCAGGGAGGCCACGCTCCATGGGAACAGATGCAGAGGTGAAAGAAGCAGAGCTCCTCATCAAAGTCGGCTTGGCCACATCCGGGTGAACCAGGGGAGGAGGCACAAGCGGAGGCGCAGACGAAGGCTCGGGCTTAAACTCAGGCGACGACACAGGCGGAGGCGCATACTGAGGAGCAGGCTCATAAACCGGCGAAACTGTAGAAGTCTCAAATACTCGAGTAGCAGCAGCCGACGGAGTCTCTCCACCGAAGTCAGCACTCGTAGCACTCTTCAAGTCATCATCATCATCAGTACCCTCAGAAAAGTCATCATCTTCGCTGAAGCGGGCAGTAGGAGGCTTCGGCTCTGTTGCGTACCGAATGATCTGTGTCTGTACACAACACAGATTCATCAGAACATCCTCAACTGCAGGGGAGAGGCGTCGAACAATACGAGAAGGAACCGTAAAGTTGGAGGATTGATCGGGGGGGTTACTTCCACGATGGCGGAAGGATCCTCCTCTCCAGCAGCAGAGGCCGCTGGCGCGCAATCATCTAGCCAATCTGAAGGAACCTTGACCTCTTTTGGTTAGACAAAGTCGCAGCCATTGCTAACAATGACGCTGCGGATCCCGCGCGTCCATGGAAAACCATTTTTATCAGTGAGTTTCACAAAGCCGGCAGGAGGCCCTCGCGGAAGTAGCATTTAAAGAGCAGTGGTAGTAAATGAAGGACCGTATAACCTATCAGCTTGTATGCACTCCGTAGAGTAGACAGAGATGAAAGCAGCGGAACAGATGCACCAATCTATACACGGAGACGAGAATAACGTTACAAGCACAGGAGACCCATCAAGGGGCACCAGTGGTGAAAGGGGTGGCAGCCAGGAACCTAACAGGGTACAGGCTAGACCGGTGACGCAGCTAACAGGAAGCTGTCACTGAGTCACTCAAGGATGACTCAGTCTACGGGAAGCTGTCACTACGGGAAGCTGGCACAGTACTGGCAGAGCCGATAGTTCTAAGGAAGTACATAGTTAGTCACCAAGTCATAAAACGCGTGAGAGCACCGCAATTCATGTTGACAATATTATAGCGTAGTCGTAGTGATTCAAACCCCTCACCTTTTCGTCTCAACGTGCTCTACCATTGGGCCAGTCGTCGAAACGGTATTTTGCTAACGTAGATTTTGTCTTCTGACTGCTTCTGACGTAGAATTTGGTCCACGATATGTCAGAAACATTATGGTTTGGTTGTTCTCCTAGGCACTCATGTCCTTATTTGCAAGAAGGCGGTGCTGGGTTGATTTAGCGCTTTTTTCTGTTAAGGGCATTTTCGCTGCATATTCAGGTGCTCATAGCGCGTGCCCTTGATTGGTCTTTAGCTCTTTGGGCTCAGCCCTCTTCTCTTGTGTTTGTTGGGCTTGGTGCTCTGGTTTGCCTGCTTCAGCATCCCTCCCCTTCACGCTCCCCTTTCCGCTCTTCTTTCCGCCTCTAGTTTGTTTCTTTTTGGGGGACTTGACCTAGTTTGTTTTCAGGTTTGTGGGGGTGCCTTCAAAACCCTCGTGTTACCGTGTTATAAAATTTGATGGTCGGCAGGCTGTGCTGCCATCCAGTCTCGGCAGTGATTTGCTGAGTTTATGTAACGAACCCTCTCTCTCATTATGGCCGGAAGACGGCGGGTGGTTTCTCGAGTCCGACTTTAGGGCGGTGTTGTTTCACTGCTAGGACATGAGCCCCTTGTAATCTTTTCTATTTTTATTATGGCGCTGTTCAGTCTCGGCATTGATTTTTTCTGAGTATGTAACTATATCCTCTCTCTCACATAATTCGAACCCACCCATTCCGGGATATCATTATTGTCAGAACTACGGTACTAGGCTACGGGAGCTTTGAGAACATCTTTCTTGCTAGATGTCCTCAGAGCTCCCGTTGCTCAGTAGTTATGACGCGAAACGTTGATTTTGGCTCCTGAAATGTAGATGTTGTGAACAGTTACGTCTAGTAATGTAGATTTTGAAGTACCCTTGAACAACCCTGACGCTCATCTAAATCAGGGTTGTTCCGGACGCTACATCCTGCATCGCAGACTCACCGTAGAAGGGTCCGTTGCATCCTGAGAATGGAAGCAACGTGTGTGTGTGTGAGTGTAGGTAGGTGTGTGTGGGGGGGGGGGGGGGGGGGGGGGGCGGACGCAGCTTCATTGGGTTGTTTACATCGCAGGGACCAGGCTACGGGTGGGTTATGGGTCAGTTACGTCTCAGGACGCAGGCTGTCCAATTGGCTGCGTCTCAGGACGCAGAGCTGGGGGTCCTCCTGAACAACCCCGATGTAAACGCCAGTTTCTTGAACTCGGACTTTGTTACATAGCTCCAGCCAGCAATTTTACTGCACGTCTTCTTTGGCAATAAAATTAATAACCAGGGGAAATGTACACGCTAGTACGTTACCAAAACAATACAAAACAATCAAGACTTTTATTGAAGGTGCTACTTGTAGCATAGAAGCTATATTAACGTTGGGGGTGCCATGTAAAAGCCTTTGGGGGTTACGATTGGGTGGCAAAAAAGCTGCTGGCAGCACTCCGAAAGCTAATAGGAGCACCATGGTGCTAACGTAAAGACACCAGTTCTTTTTCCTGAAGGGGCAGGGCAAATTCTAATCAAAATGACCTTGTTGTGTACCGTAGATAAATATATAGTACGCCTTTTTACGAGGCGTGAGGTTGAGGGGGCCAGCCCGTTTGCTTTCACTGGGGCCAAACACCAAGCCTGGTTGTGAATCGCTCGTAGAGAGAATCAGTCTGGGGTGGAGTGTGTGTGCGCGTGCGTGTGTGTGTGTGGGTGGGTGGGTGGGTGGGTGTGTGGGTGGGGGGGGGTGCGTGTGTGTGGGTGGGGGGGTGGGGTGTGGGGGGGTGTGGGGGGGGGGTGTGGGGGGGGGTTCTCTGGGGGGTTCTCTGTTACTGTCAGCTGTACTACTAGGACACGAGTGCCTTATTGGCATCTGATCAGATGCCAATAAGGCACTCGTGTCCTAGTAGTACAGCTGACAATAATGCATGTCCCGGGAGGAGAACAGATTACCCAGGGGTTCCACTAATCCACAGCCAAGCTTTTCGGCTATGGTCTTACGCTGGGGGCAACTTAGTAATGGTCAGACCCGCAACCCGCCTGTGTACCGCGACCTTCTTGGGAGGATCGAACCCCCCCTTTTCCTCCCGAGTCAGGCATTATTGTCAGCTGTACTACTAGGACACGAGTGCCTTATTGGCATCTGATCAGATGCAACTAAGGCACTCGTGTCCTAGTAGTACAGCTGACAGTTACAGTTGTGCATTTCCGTAGCACCTGATACCATAGAAAGCTGTGTTCTTTAAATAAAATCTGAGTTTCCTTTTCATGTACCGTAACCAACATTATCAAGCAATCAATTCTGGTCTTCCTAGACCACCCCTGCTTTTCATTAATTAGTTGAAGCCCTCAGAATGACATTGGAGTGGAACTGGAGTGTTCCTCTACTAAAAGACAGTTCATAGATGCTATTTTGGAGAGATTCACCCCCTGGATCCACCACACATTCTACATAGGCCTGGAGTCCAGGGTCTCATTCTCTCTCTCTCTCTCTCTCTCTCTCTCTCTCTCTCTCTCTCTCTCTCTCTCTCTCTCTCTCTCTCTCTCTCTCTCTCTCCCCCCCCCCCCCCCTAACCAACTCGAACACAACGGTTTACAAAGCGAGACCGTGGAGACGGTGTAGTAGAATAGACTTCCGGCCTCCACCACTTCCCTTTGCCCCCCATAGCCTTCTCCCTACACTGGTGTTGTCCGAGGACCACCTCCGAATAGCGTCCAGACACGCCAACTTGGCGTACTGCTCTGTTTCTTTCTATATCGCCGCTTCTTTCCTTACTGTCACTGTGCGTCTGTTTGGTTTCTTTTCCAACGTTTCGTCCTGATGCCTAGTGCAATTTGATGTCATTCGATGGACCCCCAAATAGCCCAATAGCCCAGACCCAAAGCTTGTAAGATACACATTGGTAATGATTGATTGAATACACCCTAGTTTTATGGGTGGGCCCATTAGGGGCGAAGGGGCCGTAAGCCCGTAACCCCCAAGCCCCTCAAACAATGTAACCGACCGACCGACAAAACCGAAGCCTGACACGTCAGCCAACTGTCTCATAAATAAACTAACTGGCTTCTGTCAGCTCCCTTCCCTAAAACCAGCTCCATCGCTCTTGTCGTTCCGTTCCAACACACTCCCCCAATTTTCCGCGTCGCTTGCGACGCTGCATATGGCTTATCCATTTTATCATTGTTTAGAAACATTGCAATTGTTGCAGTCCTGCGACCATGCTGCACAAACGCGAAATCCTACCTCGGGCGAGGGCGAGACCGAGCGGGGGGAAAAGCAGGCTTGCGCCCTTACCGCGAGCCCTTGACCGCGCCAATCCAGTAGATTCACAAAAAGATGAAGCAGTGTCACCTCCTCCTGCTGCCGAGAATAACCCTCTTGGTAGTGCGCTGAGCCTGTGGTCGTCTGTCTCGGGGACGACGTCTGCTTTTGCCAGTCAGATAATGGCGCATTTCTCTGGAAGCTTACCTTTCCCATCTGCCCCCCCGTCCGTTATGCTGAAGGTTAGCAAGAGTGGATGCTTGTATGCGTACAAAACCGTGCATGCGACAATTCTTCTTCATGCATACCGCGGGACTCCAGTCAGCCCCATGCGCGATGTGGAGCATTGCCGTCCTCGGACTGCCCATCTCTGCATACGCCTCCCACATACTTCTCACAGGCCTACACTAACCTAGCTTCAGCATCGTCAAGCTTTGTTTCTCTTCATGGGTCCTCCTAGTTCCTAGTTCATATGATGATGATGATGATGATGATGATGATGATGGTGATATTTTTCTTGGTGCCCTATTGGACCCCAGATGTGCCAGCGGCTTGACGGAGTCAAGGTTATAGCTTGCCCAACTGTCAGCCAAGTATTTCAGTTGTGGGCACACAGCTGAAAATCCTTTCCATGGCGGTTTATGTAGGCTTGATTCTTTCCGCTTATTATGCACCCTGGTTTCCGAGGGTATCGCACAGCGGGACTCGGAATTGAAAGACGGTGACCAGCCCAGAGTTTCTGATTAACCATGCAACGATTCAATTAAATGATTGATTCTTTCAGAGCATACTTGGAGTGGGTGGATGTAAGCTGGATTTTCTAGCTCGGCCATCTTTGAGGACAACTGAAGCAAGGTCTTAGTTCGTAAACTTTCTTGCAGTCAGCAGATTGTTGGGCGGATCTGGGACGTGACTGTCGTTTAACATACTAGTAGGGGACGGCAATTTGATGTAATATATTCAATTGATATAATGCCATCCTTTGATTTCATATGATGCCGGCAGTCCGACTAGCCGTAATGATATCATATGATATCACACTCGCCTTATGTCTACATCATATGAAATGCCGGTCTCTACTTATGACGCAAACTTTCTTGGAGTCGGCAGATTGTTGGGCGGATCTGGGACTCGACTGTCACTCCACATACTAGTAGGGAACGGCAACATGGTGTCATATGATATCATGTCATCATGCGATATCATATGATGCCAGCAGTCTGACTTAGCCAATGTTACCATTTAAATACAATGTCATATGATGCAATTTGTATCATATCATGTGATATCATACTCACCTTCGGCCAAAATCATATGATATGCCGGTCCTTCCCTACTTGTAATATCTTGCAGTTAACAGAACAGAGACAAAAACGAACATTTCCCCCTAACTCTTGGGAAGACCTTCACACTTCCCCTAGCACAGTGTTTTCCTTTAAAAGCAGCAGCTTCTGGGGAGCTCCTCTGACTGGCTAGTCAGCCAAAGCTAATGCTACCTATTTCATCTGGAAGCTGTCAGTATCCGCTGTCCATAACTGTCAAAATCTTGGGGCTTAGCCCAGTGGCTGGCTCAGGGAGCTGCCTGGTAGCTGCTACTCGTAGCTGAAAATAAAAACTATGCCCTAGCAGCTCCTTCACATCGACCTTCACCGTCCATCACAGTCCCTTATCAGACCTTCATTGCAGTAAATCATTGCAACTACCATCTGTTTTTCTTTCCCCAGAGGACCTTGTCAGACCCACTCAGACCTTATAAGACCTTCACCGATCTTATCAGACCTTATCAGACCTTTACAGACCCTTATCAAACCCACACTGACCTTCACAGACCTTATCAGACCTTCAGAGGGGCACAGTTAGGCAATAAGGCATACCATTTATTTATTTATTTGTTTATTTGTCTCATTTATGCAATGCGATCTGACAAAAAGCGGGGACTTTCCCACCACAGGTGTTTGAAGCTGCTGTTTCTAAAGAGCAAGAGATTGCGGCCTCCAAAGTCATCGCCGACCAGTCTCTAAACCAGCTTACAAATAGCCCGACAAGTAATGTAATGCAATCTGACCTGAGTGTGTACTTTCCTCCATACAGGTGTTTGAAGCTGCTGTTTCTAAAGAGCAAGAGATTGCGGCCTCCAAAGTCATCGCCGACCAGTCTCTATACCAGCTTACAAATAGCCCGACAAGTAATGTAATGCAATCTGACCTGAGTGTGTACTTTCCTCCATACAGGTGTTTGAAGCTGCTGTTTCTAAGGAGCGAGAGATTGCCGCGTCCAAAGTCATGGCTGACCTGTCTCCCTTCCTATCCAGCGTTGGCGTCTGTGAGATAAAGCATATCCGGAAACTCTCCTCTATGTGTGATCTATCATACAAAATGTATAAAGTTACAGTGAGTTACCTATATATTAGATTATATTATATTATATTATTTTATGTTATGTTCTTTTCTATTATACCATACCATACCATACCATGTTGGATATAGGGGGGGTAAATTTTGGATTTTGGGTTTGTATTGCAGTATTGGGGTAGAAACCACCATATAGGACAACTCTATGTGTGCTCTTTCTTAACATTTGTATAACGTCAAGGTGATTCACCTATATAATGTTATATTATAGTATAGTACATGATATGATATTATATTATATCATGTTATATTATATTATATTATAATACATTATATTATATCATATTATATCATATTATATCATATTATATTATATTATATTACATTATATTATATTATATTATATTATATTATATTATATTATATTATAAATATTATATTATATTATATTATACCATGTTGGATCTGGGGGGTTAAATTTTGGATTTTGGGTTCGTATTGCAGAATTGGGGTAGATACCACCATCTAGGACAACACCATGTGTCCTCTGTCTTACAAGATGTATCATGTCAAGGTGAGTTGGCTGTATTATATCCTATTATATTCTATTACATTATATTATATTATATTATATTATATTATATTATATTCTATTGCATTGCATCTGGGGTTTGGGGTTTGGATTTTGGGGTTTGGACTGCGGTATTGGGGGTAGATACCACTATCTAGGACAACACCATGTGTGCTCTGTCTTACAAATGTATCGTGTCAAGGTGAGTTACCTTTATTTTGTTATATTATTGTTTGTCCTGGGTTGTCGTGTATTACCCGTAATACATGAAATCAGTGTAGGGAAAAGTGGAATAAAAGGGTCATATATTTCTCAAATCGCATGGGATTTTTTTCAGCGCCAACTTAAAAAGTCGTAGAACACATATGACTCGTCAAATAAGGTATAGCGGTACATCCACATGTTTGAATTTGAATTTGAAAATGGTATGTTTTCAAACCAAACTAAAAAATCAAATTCCAAACTTAAACATCTGTAGATGATGTTAGACCCCAACTAAAAGCCTCAGACACTCAGAATCCCTTGAGGACATTGTTAAGAAGTTGTCCCCACAATCTGGTCAAGTTGACTTCTTTCTCCTCTTTAAAGGAGAGAGTCCAAAGCTCTCGCGTTGGGAGGACATGATATGCCTGCAGAGTCTCTCCCATTGTTTGGGGAGCAGATAGCCTCCCCCTTATCACACTCAAATTTTGTGAGGCGTGCTGTGCCCCTCTCCCCTGGTCGGAAACACCACGAGCACCTCTTCTGTGACTCCATGACTTTCAAAGTCATGTGTGGTGTGTTCACCGGCACCACCGGTACTGCACGTGCGACGGGCTCCTTGAAGCGAACCAATGCTGCTCCCAACTGTCTCCTCCACTCATCCCTGCTGAGGTCACCAAACTGGTGAGCCCTGTACATGGTGAGTACTTGGTATGCATTCTGCTCACACATGGCCAGGGTGGCAGCAAAGATACGTTGGTGGACATTCTTTGTCTTCCACACCTCGATGATACTGTCGGGTCCCAGCGCCAGCCGGTCTGCACAATCAATGGCGTTGAAGTTTGACCTGTAGGCCTCGAGTAGTTGGGGCTGCTCCAACCTGTAGAGGAGGACCACCTTCTCACCCTTGTTGATACGCACCCTCTTCTGAACAGCTGCCTTCCCAGGGTTGGATGTCCCACATGATCCCACAAGGTGCATGTGCTTTTTATCCATGTGGCCGGCTGCGAATATTTTTCTCTTCTCTCCATTCTGCAGCTTGACATCCAGAGCATAGAGGACTACATCTACCCTGTCCTTCAAGGCAGCCTTGATCTTTCCCCTGGGTAACCTCTTGTGGGCTGTCTTGACAGACATGATGCAGAACAGGCCGCGTGAGTACATCTCAAGGCAGCACTTCACCGACCCAAACCAGCTGTCAGCCAATATCTGCCTTCCACTTCCAAACCATGGTTTGCAGAGCCTCAACGTCGTGGCAAGAGTGTCCCCATACTCAGCATAGGACTCTTTCAAGCTGTCCTGCTCCTTCCCCACTATATTATATTACATTATATTAGATTACATTATATTTTATTATATTCAGGATTATATTATTCTATATTATATTAGATTGTATTATATTATATTATGTTATATTACATTATATTATATTCAGGGGGGGGGCAGAAAGACAGATTTTGGACCGCACCTTCGATATGGTGTCCGATTCAGATGGGAGTTGGAATTGTGGACGTTTCATATAAAAAGAGGGGGGAAATAAAGTTGGCTACAAGTTTTTTTACCCCCCACCCCCCCACCCCTCCTAAAACCCAATTACCTCACCCTACCCCCCGTAAA
This sequence comes from Chlamydomonas sp. ICE-L, assembly GCA_013435795.1. Classification (NCBI taxonomy): domain Eukaryota; kingdom Viridiplantae; phylum Chlorophyta; class Chlorophyceae; order Chlamydomonadales; family Chlamydomonadaceae; genus Chlamydomonas; species Chlamydomonas sp. ICE-L. Next base: position 13,986,488 of record JACBWV010000364.1, read on the forward strand.
ATGGGGGTCATTCGAAAGATCTTTTAAAGCCCATTTCAGTTATGCTCTTACATCTTTCATGGGGTTACCCAAACGTGATTTATCGCGAAGTTAAGATTTGGGCCGCTTTGGTTGAAAAAAACTTTGGACCCCTCTAACTTTTGTACAACTTTATTTTTGGCTCAAAAAAAAAAACTTTTTTTTTTATATAGCTTGAGGATAGGCTGTATTCAAAGCAAAGGTGCGGTACGGCAGCTTTTTTCTTGCCCCCCCCTCGATTATATTATATTATATTATATTGCATTGTATCTGGGGTTTGGGGGTTATATTTTGGGGTTGGACTGCGGTATTGGGGGTAGATACCATCATCTAGGACAACACCATGTGTGCTCTGTCTTACAAGATGTATCGTGTCAAGGTGAGTTACCTCACCATAATTAGGGTTTTCAACATTGTCCCTGTTCCAAGATTATCGTGCGATGTATCATACAATATCATACAATAAATATCAACATATTGACTCATTATACAACAATATATTGACACATTATATATCAATATATTGACACATTATATATCAATATATTGACACATTATATATCAATATATTGACACATTATATAACAACATATTGACACATTATATATCAATATATTGACACAGTATACAACAATGAATTGACACATTATATATCAATATATTGACACATTATACAACAATGTATTGACACATTATATATCAATATATTGACACATTATATAACAACATATTGACACATTATATAACAATGTATTGACACATTATATAACAACATATTGACACATTATACATCAATAGATTGAAACATTATATAACAATAGATTGACATATTATATATCAATATATTGACACATTATACAACAACATAAGGACATATAATATATTGACACTTTATATGTCGCACTTGAGAACACCAACCATATCTCATCTGGGGTTTGGGTTCGGGGTCGGATTTAGGATTTTGGGTTTGGATAATGGGGGTGTTTTGTCGCATTGGGGTAGATACCACCATGCAGGTGTGTGTAAGTGTGTGTGTGTTTGCGTGTGATTGTGTCTGTGTTTATGTGTGGGTGGGTGTTTGTGTGTGTCTGTTTGTGTGTGTGTGTGTGTGTGGAGGGGGGGGGGGGGGGTGGGTTGGGTTGGGGGGGGGGGGGGGGGGGGGGGGGTCAAGGCAGTGTGGGCCCATGCGGGGTGGACCTGGGAGGGAGGGAGGGGGGGCCGAAAGGGAGGGGAGGCCGAAAAGGAGGGGACGGTGGGATGGGGTCCGGGGGACAGCGCGTTGCACTGGTGAGGACGCGTTGGCCATTTGGGTCGAGGAAGGGGGGGTGGGGTAGGGGGCAGGGAGTGAGGTGGGATGGGAGAGAGGGGGAGTGCTGTGATCTTGAATCGTGTTTCGGCTTGTGGACATTTCGGCCCAAATGGGGTCTCATGTAGCGATCAAAATAGGTAGCGGAAAAAGAACCTCTGCTTCATGTCCACTGTTTCTTTTATGGGCTACCATGGCAGCTTCCAGCGAGCTCCTTTAGCCAGCCACCAGGTCAAGTCAAAATCTCGCAGCTGCATAGGAATGCCCAATTCGTCCTTAAGCTACCAGACACACTAGCTAGCTTCAGGTTTAGCTCAAGGACTGGGGAAAGGAGCTACCTAGAAGCTGCTACGCGTAGCCTGAAAAATAATCAGAGTTCATGTCATCATGTTTTGTTGCAGAGTTTCTTGGACTGATCTCTTCCCTCTTCTAATACAACAGGGCCAGATTTTTCCCGTTATAAATAGCGATCGCTAGTTTTGACCCCGTTTTAGCAAAATTATCGCCATAGAAAGTAAAAAGTTTGTTTTTGCCTGTAATGGCACCAAAAAGCTACAAAAAACTATAAAAGCACTCAAATGCTGCCCCTGGAGGAGGCCTAAAATCATAAAGCTAGAAATAACCCACTTTCAGATTTGAAAAACAAATCACTGAACAGGACTAGAAAAACATGACTATTAGATATGCACTTATCCCAACATTCAGATCCCAACATTCAGATCCCTATAAAGAAGCAGGCCTTTCCACTTTGCGGCCGAGTGGCATTGAAATGCGATTTGGCTTGGATCTTGTCGCCACTCTCAATGGGAAACCTGAGTAGACAAACATTACTATGCCCTTATCTAACATTTATATTCCCAGTGTCCAGACCCCTAAAAAGCAGGCCTTTCCACTTCGCAGCCGAGTGGCATTGAAATGCGACTTGGCTTGGATCTTGTCGCCACTTCCAATGGGAAACCTGAGTAGACAAACATTACTATGCCCTTATCTAACATTTATATTCCCAATGTCCAGACCCCTAAAAAGCAGGCCTTTCCACTTAGCAGCCGAGTGGCATTGAAATGCGACTTGGCTTGGATCTTGTCGCCACTTCCAATGGGAAACCTGAGTAGACAAACATTACTATGCCCTTATCGAGGGGGGGGGGGGGGGGGGGGGGGGGGGGTCCAGGGGTGAAAATAACAACTTCCGAACCTGTGGTCAGCCAACTTTATTCTTGCCCCCCCTCGGCCCTTATCTAACATGTATCATCCCAATGTCCAGATCCCTAAAAGCAGTTCTTTCCACTTCGCAGCCAAGTGGGATTAAATGGCGATTTGGCTTGGATCTTGTCGCCGCTTCCAATGGGAAACCTGAGTAGACAATATAACAATGCCTTTATCTAACAGATATCATCCCAGCATGCAGAGCTCTGAGAAACAGTTTTTCCACTTTGCAGCCGAGCGGCATAAGAAGGCACTTTGGCTTAGATCTGTTTTGCCACTTGCAGCCACAAGAGGAGCCCTCTAAGTCACCGATCAAAGCACCGACAGAAGCTGACGTGTAGACAAACATAAATATACCCTTATTCGCCCTTATGTTCATATATCATGCCAACATTCCATCTCGCCCCACCATCCCACCATCCCATATCGTCCCAACATCCAGAGCTCTAAAAAGCAGTCCTTCCTACGTTGCAGCCAAGTGGGATTAAAAGGCGATTTGGCTTGGAGCTCGTTGCCACTCCCAATGAAACCCTGATTAGACAAACGTAACTATGCCCTTATCAGATAGACAGCATAGACAGCATCTCAACATCCAGACCCCTAAATAGCAGATCTTCCCATGTTTTAGCTAAGTAGCATTAAACGGTGATTTGGGTTGGAGCTCGTTGCCACTCCCATCGAAACCCTGAGTACACAAACATAACTATGCCCTTATCTAATACAAATCATCCCAGCATTCAGATCCCTAAAAGTAGTTCTTTGCACTTCGCAGCCAAGTGGCATTAAAAGGCGATTTGGCTTGGAGCTCGTTGCCACTTCCAACGAAACCCCAGAGTCACAAGAAGAACCCTCGAAGTCAATGTCACAAGTGGACAGAAGCTGATGAGTAGACAAAACTAACTATGAAATTTGGCCGTATCTTAAAATGCCATCCTAACATTCAGACCTCTGAGAAGCAGTTTTCCCACTTTGCAGCCAAGTGGCATTCTAAGGCGATTTGGCTTGGAGCTCGTTGCCACTTCCAATGAGCACCTTGCGTCACAAGAGGGGCCCTCGAAGTCACCAATAAAAGCATTGGCATAAACTGATGTGTAGACGAACATAACTGAGATTTTCCCTTATCTTAAGATGCCATCCTAACATTCAGACCTCTGAGAAGTGGATTTCCCACTTTGCAGCCAAGTGGCATAAAAAGGCAATTTGGCTTGGAGCTCGTTGCCACTTCCAACGAAACCCCAGAGTCATGAGGGGCCCTCAAAGTCACCCATCAAAGCATTGGCAGAAGCTGGTGTGTAGACAAACCTAACTATGAAATTTGCCCGCTTCTTTTAATGTCATCTTAACATTCAGACCTCTGAGAAGCAGTTTCCCCACGTTGCAGCCGAATGGGATTAAAAGGCGATTTGGAATGGAGCTCGTTGCCACTTCCAACGGAACCACAGAGTCACAAGAAGAGCCCTCGGAGTCACCGTCACAAGTCGACATGGCCGCAGCCCTCCTAGAGATGATCCCAGGGGTCATCAAATCCTCCAAAGACACTGCAAACCAGAGCAAGAACAATGACAAGATCAAGAATGATGACAAACAGGGCACCGACACTGAGGAACTGAGCAAGAACGCTGGTAACCTGAGCAATGACAGCGATAACGAGAGCATGGAGACGCAGAACCCGAGCTCAGGCACAGAGAACCTGATCACGGAGACACAGAACCTGATCCAGGAGGCGCAGAACCTGAGCACAGAGGCACAGAACCTGAGCACGGAGGCACAGAACCTGAGCACGGAGGCACAGAACCTAAGCACGGAGGCACAGAACCTGAGCACGGCGGCTGAGAACCTGAGCACGGAGACACAGAACCTGATCAAGAACGCTGATAACCTGAGCAAGGGCAGCGATAACGTGAGCACAGAGACACAGAACCCGAGCACGGTGACACAGAACCTGATAAAGGAGACTGAGAACCTGAGCACGGTGACACGTAACTTGAGCAAGGAGACAGAGAACCTGAGCAAGGACAGCGATAACGAAAGCACTGAGACACAGAACCCGAGCGCAGACACAGAGAAACCGAGCAAGGAGACAGAGAACAAGAGCAAGGAGAGCCAAGGAGAAGTTTCGTCTTCAGCAGAACTGCCATCTGGGACAGACGTGTTGAAGCCACAGCAGAAGCAGAAGCAGCCGGAGAAGAAGCTGGAGAAGCCGACGCTGCAGAACCAGCCGGAGAGGGAGGTTGCAGAAAAGCAGCCGCAGCAGAAGCAGCTGGAGAAGCAGCTGGAGGAGCAGCCAGAGAAGAAGCTGGAGAAGCAGTCGGAGAAGAAGGAGGTTGCTGAGAAGCAGCCGCAGCAGATGCAGCTTGAGAAGCAGCTGGAGGAGCAGCCAGAGAAGAAGCTGGAGAAGCAGTCGGAGAAGAAGGAGGTTGTTGAGAAGCAGCCGCAGCAGATGCAGCTGGAGAAGCAGCTGGAGGAGCAGCCAGAGAGGGAGGTTGCGGAGAAGTTCTACGAGGCCTTGCTAGCAGCCAACACTCTTGCCAGAGCAGCAGGGAGCATGGTCTCGACATGGACCGCCCCTAAGCTGCCACAGGTAATTTGAATTTGAATTCGAATTGTCACATAGCAGCAGGGAACATGGTTCCTGCATTTACCGTCCCTAAGCCGCCACAGGCAATTTGAATTTGAATTTGAATTGCCACAGAGCAGCAGGGAACATGGTATCTGTATGGACCATTCCTAAGACGCCACAGGTAATTTGAATTTGAATTGTCACAGAGCAGTAGGGAACATGGTCTCGGCATGGACCACTCTAAAGCCGCCACAGGTAATTTGAATTTGAGCTTGAATTGTTACACAACAGCAGGGAACATGGTTCCTGCATTTACCATCCCTAAGCTGCCACAGGTGATTTGAATTTGAATTTGAGTTGTTACACAACTACATAAGTCACACTCAATATTTTCATTGACAGGTAAACAGCAAGGACTAACAGATCACGCGCATCTTGTTGCCAAGCCATGCTAGCAATGTGGAGGCACCCTTAAACGACCTAGCTCGCATAAGTCACACTCGATCTTTCCATTGACTGGTAAACTACTAGGACCTGCAGATTGCGCGCATCTTGTTGCCAAGCGATGCTAACTATGTGGAGGCGCCTTAAAGCAACCAAATTGCATAAGTCACACACGATATAATTGTTGACAGGTTAACTACTAAAACATTTAGATCGCGTGCATCTTGTTGCCAAGCGATGCTAACAATGTGGAGGCACCTTTAAGCAACCAAATTGCATAAGTCACACTCAATATTTCCATCGACAGGTGAACAGCAAGGACTTACAGATCACACACACCTTGTTGCCAAGCGACGCTAGCAATGCAGAGGCCGCTCTAACGAACCTAGATCACAGAACTACATCCGGCACACTCGATCTTGCCGGTGACAGGTAAACAACAAAGACCTACAGATTACACACGCCTAATGGCAAGCAATGCTAGCAATTCGGAGGCCGGTCTAACCGACATATACCACATAACTCCATCCGTCACACTCGATCTTTCCATTGACAGGTAAACACCAAGGACTTAAAGATCATGCGCATCTTGTTGCCAAGCGATGCCACCATTGTAGACACGCCTCTAACCAAGGCTACAGCAGGGGTATCTGGTGGTCTGGGGCAAGAACAAGCCCAGAGCGAAGAACAGAACGCCTTCATACCTCCACCCTGGCAGTGGTGGCCCATAAACAAAGGATCTGCACTCGAGGACTTTGAGGCAGCACAGGCAGTGACAGCTGCTACAGCATTGGAAGAGCAAACCAAGTCCGCTAAGAAGGATATCTCCATCCCCCTTCCTTGGGCGACTGGAGGCGTGAGCTTTCTGAACCTGTGGGGCTCAAATGATGAAGATGCGATTGAGAGCCCTGAATCTGCCACTTTGTGCCCCTCAGAGTGGTTTGTGGTTGATGAGGCATCCACCAACACGAGGACCTTTGTTATCCAAGGGTCGGATTCTATTGACCATTGGAAAATGAACTTTGCTTTCGACCCTGTCTGGTTTGAAGAGCCTGAGTTGGGCGTGAAGGTGAGAAAGGGCGCAAATTTCACAGTCATCCTATTTTATTCATACTCATCCTATTTTATTATTTCACAGGTATTTCATCCAATTTGATTATTTAACAGGTATTTTATTTTATTCGTACTCATCCTATTTTATTCATACCCATTTCATTTTCTGGTTTATATGTGGTCTGTGGTTGTAAAGGTGAGGAGGGGCGCACATTTCATACTTCTTATAACCAGATAAATTATTCTGATCTGGTTGTCAAAGTTTCCTCTGTGCATCCATGGCTGTTTATCGAAACTGGATCAATTTTATTTTGATATGAATGCTTTGATTTGAATAGTAAATGGAACTGCCGAAGACTGTGAGTAGCCAAACTGCTGGCTGGAGTAAAGTAACCAAGTTTAAGTGATCTGGTTATACCTTTGATCGTTGGCGGCCTTTCTGGTATCAAGCCTTTTACCTAAGTTGTTCCGAGAGTGTATGTGTGTGGGTGTGTGGGGGGGGGTCTGAGAGTGTATGTGGGTGGGGTGTGGGTGCGTGGGTGTGCGTATATCAAGCCTTTTACCTACGTGGTTTTATTAGGTTAATAATACATCAAATCTGAAAACAAACAAAAAATGTGAAACCGCATCAAAGTCAAAATGTTCGTGGTTTATGCTATCTGCTGAAATCTAGCCCCGTCAAGAGCCCTGTAAGGTTTATCACATATTAGTAGGGACCGGCAAATTGTATTATGTTGACCAAAGGCGAGTATGATATCATATTATATCATACAAATTGCATCATATGGCATTGTATATAAATGGTAACTTTAGGCAAGGCAGACTGCCGGCATCATATGATATCATATGATATCATGTTGCCGTTCCCTACATACTAGTGTCCTGCTGGATTTTTACATCCGTACTTCGGTACTAAACCCTTGTGACCCAGATTCGTACGTCAGTACTTCAGTTCTAAACCCTTGTGGACCTGATTTGTACGTCAGTACTTCAGTGCTAAACTCTTGTGGACCTGATTTGTATGTCAGTACTTCAGTGCTAAACCCTTGTGGACCTGATGTGTAGGTCAGTACTTCAGTGCTTAACCCTTGTGGACCTGATGTGTAGGTCAGTACTTCAGTGCTTAACCCTTGTGGACCTGATTTGTAGGTCAGTACTTCAGTCCCTAACCCTTGTGGACTCGATGCTCCCCAAATGTAGGGAACGTCAATATGATATCATATGATGCCGGCAGTCAGACTAGGCTTTAGTTGCCATTTGTATAGTAATGATAACGCCTGGTGGGGTCTGGTATTGAGGGAGCCCCGTCTTACGGCGGTAGGGAACGGGCTGCTACTTAACCTGGACAAAGCTACCACGGCGGTTGACAGCGACCGCTAACACTAAATCACACCCGTGGGGATTTGAACCCAGCAACTTCTTCGTTTTTTCTAGGAGCTCAACCATTGAGCCATTCATCGGAACGGGGATCGCCATTTGTATACATAGCATAGGCAGTTTGTATTATATCATATAATATCATACTTGCCTTGGGTCTACATCATATGATATGCTGGTCTCTACTGCTTACGCAAACTTTCTTATAGTCAGCAGATTGTTGGGCGGATCTGGAACTTGACTGTCGTTCTACCTATGTGTTGTATTCTATATGCTGATCCCTACTAAGGTGCATCGTGGAGTATACGAGGCAGCTGAAGTTATGCACAAGCGTTTCCTCCCTCTCGCCACTCCCCATTCCCCACTCCACCCCCTCACTCCCCACTCTACCATTGCTCAGGTGCATCGTGGAGTGTACGAGGCAGCTGAAGTAATGTACAAGCGCTTCCTCCCTCTTGTAACTGAGCATGTGGAGGCTTCTCCCCTTGCAAAGGTTTCCTTTACAGTGAGTCATATGTGGCGCGTTTTACTAAACCTGCCTGTAACTTAATGGATGGTCGAAATGTGTATTAATAAATTATTAAAACGTAAATTCATTATGGCACGCTAAGGGTGCGATACAATTTTAGTAAAAAAACATTTTAGAATTTATATTTAGAAAACAGATAATGCATTTTTTTGAATAATATAAAATTGGCAGAATCACAGCTAAACACACCATTTAATCTCATCCCTCCCTTTTGTTACGGAGCATGTGGAGACCTCTCCAATTGCCAAGATCTGATTAACTGTTAGTCAGATCTCCTGGTGTAAGGGTTCGAGTTGTAATGTTGCCAAGTCTGAATCTGTAAACGAGAATAGGATTCCGTTATGTGTATTTCCTGCGGTCGTCAGATAGTAATGATAACGCCTTGTAGAGCGTGGTATTAAGGGAGCCCCGTCTTCCGGCCGTAGGGAACGGGCTTCTACTTTACCAAGAAAAAGCTATCTTGGCGGCTGGCAGCGACCTCGAACACTAAAGCGCACCTGTAAGGATTCAAAGTCTGACACCGTGGATGAATGGGATACCGATATGTGTATTTCCTGCGTTAGTCAGATATGCTATAAGGGACCTCCTCACCCCTGTGTAGGGGACGCTGTGTAGGGGGGCCTGAGTTTGTGTCAATGAAAAATTAATTTTACAATTACAATTGAAATTAGTCTTCAAGTGTAAGACTTGCGTGCACTTGTAAGTGTAGGATCACTGTGTTTTTCCGCAATTCCCGTAATATGTTCGAGTTTTCACACTCTCATGTTGACACTTTTTTCTCTTTACACCATATCTTTCGATATCATCCTGCACACTGTTTTTTTTCTTGCGACACGTCTCAAATTGAGAGACTCAGTGCGACCCCAGTGCGACGCGCTGCCCCCTGAACTGCGCGGAGCATAGTTTTTTTTTTGGGGGGGGGGGGGGGGGGGGGGGGGGGGGCAGCGTTTTTTGTATTAATCGCATTTTGCACGCTTTTAATGCTCATTTGCGAGTAATCCGATCCGTCCAACCCATCCAACCCATCCAATCCAATCCATCCAATGCAGGGCCACTCCATCGGCGGTAGCTTAGCTACGCTGCTGCTCTTCATGTACGTCAAGCGCGGGGTGTTACAGGAGCAGTGCATTTCAAACGTGTACACCTTTGGTGCTCCCGCTGTGTTCCTAGAGGGAAGTGGATCCATCCCTCTCCTCTACGATGAAAACACACCTGAGGAAGCGACACAGCTTGCTGCACTCCAGAAGAAGTACAGCCCTTCCAACGGTAGTCAGGATGTTGGTGATGTGGACGACAGCCCTGTCATGGGTGGACAGAATGTCGGTGACAAGGATACCCTAGAGCAGATTAGGTCAATAGCGCTTGCTCAGGATGGCAGTGATGTCGATGACAGCCTATCCAAGGATTGTCAAGGTGGTGGTGATGTGGACGACATCCCCATGGGTAGACAGGATGGCGTTGATGGGGGTATCCAAGAGCAGACGAAGGCAGTAGCGCTTGCTCTTGACTCGCGCCTGGAACGTCCCCTGTGTGAGCAAGGGCCGCATAGTTTGGTTTCTTTACTAGGTCTCTCCGAGGGTCACGTGCGCAACGTGATGTTGGCGAATGACTTTGTCCCGCGCGCCACCACCTGTGACTATACCCCCATTGCTGATATCTTGTACGGCATGGGAGCTGGCCTGGCCGAGCACTGCTCCTTGAACTTAGACGGCCGCAAGCACCTATACGCGTTCATCGGGCGGTTGATGGTAATGCAAGCTGACGATGAGCTGACCTTCGTCATGGCCGATGAGGCGCACCCGATGCTCCCGGCAAAGCCGGGCTTGTGGCTCATTAACCGAGACCCCAACGCAGTGCTCCCTTCCATGGCTGTCACCCTTCCCGCCGCCGACCCTCCCATGTTGGTTGAATGTGAGACTGAACCTGTTGACCCTATGGAGTACCCTCCAGCCAACCCACCACCAGACGCCTCAGCGGGCTTGAGGATTCCTGATTTCAGCAAGGACAACAACAAAAGCACCACCACCACCATCACCAACCCCTTGGCGCAGCTTTTGAAACCCAGTGGGGTTGCAGCGCTACAGCCTCTAGCCATGCCCCCGCCCTCCGGACTGTACGTGCCTGCAACGGTGACGGAGGCTGTGTTTGAGCTGATGGATACCCCCCACCCTCTGGAGACGCTTGCAAATGCAGGGACCTCCGTGGGACCATGGGGATCCATCTCTCGTTACCACAACCCTGAGCACTACACCAAGGTACGGTCAGCTTTGCATTGTTGCTGGGTGTGCTGGGTGTGAGGTCCGAGAGAATTTTGCTGCAAATGCAGGGGACTCTGTGGGACCATGGGGCTCCATCCCTCGCTACCACAACCCTGATAACTATAGAGACCCCAGTTCCTGTCCTTAAAAACTACCCTGACCACTATGCAGGCCGAGAGTTTGCTTTTGAGGGCCAAAAAAGCTGATAGTAGCACCCAACAGACTACTAGGAGCACCATGATGCTACGTTGAGACACCGGTTCCTTTCCTTCAAAACAACCCTGACCACTGCGCAGGCTGAGGGTTTGCTTTTTAGGGCCAAAACGCTGCTAGTAGCAGCCAACAGACCAATAGGAGCACCATGGTGCTACAGTAAGACGCTTTTTCCTGTCCTTGAAGATAATCCTGCTCTGAATTTGGTTGTTGTGTCACCACCGCGCAGGCACTGGGACGAGCCATCCTCCATATGCGCAAGGAGGAGATGGGGGACATGCCTAGCGCTAGAGCATCAGATCCAGGCCAGACCAGGCCTATATTTGTGACTGATGTGAAGGCATGGAAAGAAGGCATCTCTGACAGGCGCTCATGGGACAGCAGTGATGGTGGCATGGTGTTACCTCTGTATGATGACAACCACCCCATGTGATTCCAGTGACAGCGTATGGCATTGAATGATGCCACATGTACACGGGACAGCAATGATGACAGCCTTGGGGGCATGATGTCACCTTTGTATGAAGACAACTTGCTGCAACCTTTCATTGGCAGATGACGCCATCTCCTCTTCAACAGCACCTCTAGGGGTCGGGTCAGAGCAGTGGATTGCGGCGTCAAGACTGCCACCACAAACGTCAAAGTTGAAAATTGTTACGTCTTGCCACGGGGCATGAGGTTGATGGAGGTTCGCTTGTGCTGGGGAAGGTTACTGTGGGTTTTGCTTTCGCAGACTGGACCTGCGCCCAAGGTCGGACTACCGCGCCACAGCAAGAGGAAAAGTTCCCGGCCTCTTTCAAGGTGGCAGGTTGGAAATCAAGAAGCTAGCAACGGGTTCGGACCCCCAACCTGTCAGTCAAAACTGGTATTACTGTACCAACCAAGCCTGAGCTCGTTCATCACCCTATGTCATTTCGTTGGCAATGGATGGCATCGAATTACATTACATTGTCATCGACAGGCCCTTGTTGGCCCAAGACAAGCCCGCTCCATAACATCCGGGAGGGGTCTTCCAACAAATCCTCAGAAAGAGAGAGGCAATGTTGCAGCAAGCAAGCATAATTGTGTCAACCGTTTTGGCGTCATCCAATGCCGTAAATACAGGACCAAGCGACAGCTTCTATAGTGTGGATGGGGAATGGATTGCTTGAAGGACCGATGGAAGGGGGGGAGGACCTTAATTAGGGCCAAAAGGGCTGATTACAGATGTATGTATGTACGTGTGTATGTGTGTGTTCCAGTCCAGGGGTAGGCCAAATAGGCTAAAGGGACTTGCCCAACCGTGTTAGGAAGGGCTTAAAAAGAAAAAGAACTGATAAACTGAACCCCTCAAGCTTAAAATGCATGCACCCTGGAATGGGCAAAGCCCATACTACCATGTTCCTTCTAACCTAGACCTCCTTTCACAACCATCTAAAATTGCAATTGTATAATCAATAAAATCAATGCCAACAACTAAGAGACTTCCAAAATACAGGAGTTATAAATAATAGGACGGATGGAATGGGGGCACACTTTCTCAGAGATGTTTTTCCGCTACTTATCCCGATCGCTACCTGATACCTTGTTTTGGCCGAAATGTTCGCTACCTGAGACCCCCAAAGCCCCCAGCTGTCGGGGGCGCTGCCCCCATAACACCCCCTTGCGGACCTATAAAAGCTACCAGGACTCTGTCCCTGGAGGAGGCCTAAACCCATGAAGCTACCAGGTAATCCACTTTCTGAACTGAAAACAAAACGCTGGTTGTCCCTGGAGGAGGCCTACACCCATGAAGCTACCAGGTAATCCGTTTTCTGAACTGAGAAAAACTCTGCTCTTTTTTATGGTTATGTCATTGACATAATCGTGGATCATTGTTCTGTTGTTACAGTCCATGGGTAGGTCAAATAGGCTGAAGGGACTTGCCCAACCGTGACAGGAGTGGCTGGAAATGAAAAAGCACTGATGAACTGAACCCCCAACAGGCGTTTTACCGATGGGGGCCCTGAGGAAATTTATTTGTACGGTTCTAACATAGGATCATTACCACAAGGATCAATGCCAATGTTGTTATTGTTGTTGTTGTTGTAGTTGTTGTTGTGGGGGTTGAATAGCAGCTTCACATGAAAGGAAGAGTTTACAGAGAGATTATCTTTTATTTTGGAACTGCCTGTCACTGCCGGACAGCCCATTGGCCGCTTGATTGGGTGTGATGCATTGATGATAGCACGTACGTCAATGATGCATTGATTTTTGTAGCCAGCTGGGCTACAAAAACTGCATGACAGCCATTGTAGTAACTGAATACTGCAAGAACCAGACTTCACCCTGCCTTACATCATGTTTCCACCCAATATTGGTTTCAGTGTTTGTGTGTGGAAGGGGGAGGGGGGGGGGGGGGGGGGGGGGGGGGGCAGTAAACGAATACTACAAGAACCAGACTTCACCCTGCCATACATCATGTTTTCAATACAGACGGTATTGGTTACAGCCATCCTCTCACAAACTGGGTGCATCAGAAGTTCATGACGATGAATAAGCCCTGAAGCTCGGGACGACCCCATCTCAAGTAGTTGAACCTAGATAGATAGTTGTGCCTGCTGTCCAAGAGTGCTGTGGGGGCGGGCACCAGGTGCCAGTACGTACGTCGATGGTACATTGAGTTGTGTAGCTGGCTGGGCTACAACAACTTGGTGCATCATATGTCCGTGACGATGGAAAAGCCCAGTAGTCCTAAAACTGGGGGTCGACACCATCTCAAGTAGTTTAACCTAGAAAGATAGATGTGCCTGCTGCTCCAGAGTACTGTGGAGGCACCAGGTGCCAGTACGTACGTCAATGGTACATTGAGTTGTTTAGCCGGCTGGGATACAACAACTTGGTGCATCATATGTTTGTGACGATGGAAAAGCCCTGAAGCCCCAAAGCTGGGGTTGGCACCATCCCAAGTAGTTTAACCTAGATAGATAGATGTGCCTGGTGCCCCATAGTACTGTGGGGGCACCAGGTAGCAGTACGTACATCAATGATACACTAAGTTGTGTAGCCGGCTGGGATACAAGAACTTGGTGCGTCACATGTTTGTGGCGGTGGAAAAGCTCAAAAGCCTGGAGATGAGGTCATCTCGAGTAGTTGTACCTAGATAGATAGATGTGCCTGCTGCCTCAGATTACTGTGGGGGCACCAGGTAGCACAGGTACGTATGTCAATGGTACACTGAGTTGTATATCCGGCTGAGCTACAAGAACCTGGTGCGTCATATGTTCGTGACGATGGAAAAGCCCTGAAGCCCAAAAGCTGGGGACGGCACCATCTCATGTAGTTGAACCTAGATAGATAGATGTGCCTGCTGCCCCAGAGTACAGTGGGTGCTCCAGGTAGCAGTACGTACATCAATGATACATTGAGTTGTATAGCCGGCTGGGCTACAAGAACCTGGAGCATCATACGTTTGTGGCAATGGAAAAGCCCTGAGGCTGCGGACAATACCCTCTCAAGTTGTTGAATTGAATTGATGTCTTGGTACATCAGCCTTTGGGCTGATCACTATCTACAGATGGAGTAACCATGGGTAGTATAAACACTTACTTACCACACTCCTGAATACAGAATGCAAGCAGATGGATGTAGACAGGTTGTTGAAGCTAGATAGATCTATATGCCTGCTACCCCATATTAGATTGTAACATGGTTTTCCAGCCATCTCCAGTCTGCTCCCCCGTCTTCCAATTTTAAGCACCCCCCCTCCCCATGCGATACCCGCAGAAACCAGGGAGCATACTAAGCAGATTAGACAGTACACCAGGTAGGTGGCAGAACACGGTAGCAGACGCGATCAAAATATCTCGCACAGCAATTATCGGCTGTAAATCCTTTCATTCAGAAAAGAGTTGAGCCCGCCATTTGTATTCTGTTATTGTGTATGGAAGCAGATGCATGACAGGATTGGTTTGGATGAATCACATGAATAATATGGATAATAATTATTATTATTATTATTATTATTATTATTATTATTATTATTATTATTATTATTATACTTAAAATAATTATAATAATAACAGGAGGTAGCATCCTCCACGAAAAGTTGAGCGTAGCCGATCGATTTATTCTGAATTTAGGATGTCTATGACATAATTATTTACTATTTATTGAACATGTTTTCAGATTTTTCTGGGTATTTAATTTAGGGGGGGGGGGGGGGGGGGGGGGCAGCCCTCATTTGTTTTTTTGCTAACTTTTTACTCAGACCTCCAAATGCAATTCTGAGACCACCTACGAGTAGGCCTTGGTAAGGGCAGTCCATTGGCACCACTTTAGGCCTCGTGCAATATGGATATATACCCCCCCCCCCCCCCCCCCCCCCCCCCCCCCCCTCAACCCACACACAAACCGACAGCAACCGAATCGAAACGCCGCTGTTCTTCTGTTCCTTTCCTTTTCCGCGCCTCTCGGCATCCCCTTTCTATCTGTTTTCCTTTCCAGTTATTTCTCTTTCTTTCTTCTTTCTGTACCGGTATGCAAGATGATGCTGATGCTCGTCCGTCCAATGTACCACCCCGCAAACGCGGGCGCCCAACAAACAAAGGGTGGCCTAAGCACTTGGACAACCTGGGGGGGGGGGGGGGGGGGGGCAGAACTGGTTTTTGACTAGCGATCCCTGCACTATAAATCTGAAGACGCCATTGTGTGCGCCATACTGTAAACCCTCTGAATCCATATCTAAGTTGTAAAAAAATGTATTTCTATTTAAAGGGGGGGGGGAGGGAGGGGGGGGGGGGGCAGCCCCCCTCAGTTGGTCGGCCCGGAGGGAGCTGACCTATGCGATAGGAACTGAGAAATTGGTCGAGATGTTGGTTAATTCACCGACATTGGAGAAAAAACAGAAAAAGCGGTTGGCGAATGCGATTGTTGGTTATATTGCCTGTTAGAACGGTTGAACACTGAGCCGGATATGGGCGAACAGTCGGTTGGAATGGTCGGAATGTCAGTTAAGGCTGCTTCGATACAAATTGGATAACTTTTCAGAAAAAGCGGTTAATTAGCGAAACGCGCGAGAAGTCGGTTGGGATGGTCGAAATCACAGAGAATCGGTTGGCGAATGCGACTGTTAGTTATAATGCCTGTTGTAACGGTTGGAATTCCTCTTGGTCATGGGCGAACAGTCGGTTTGAATGGTCAGGAAGTCAGTTGGATTGGGTCCGTCAGGGTGCGAAGATGGTAAAAAATATATAACCAACACGTGACTGTTGCCGTCGCCATGAGAGGAGAGCCAACGGCATTTCGGCCAAGCAAGACGGAAGCCATTGGCAGAATTCGCATCGTCAAGCAAAACGGGCTCTATCGTCGCGTCTAACTGACATTCTGCCTGCCTGCCTGCCTGCCTGCTTCTAGCGCCTATTAGAGTCTACAACCTGCCTTCCTGCCGCGTCAATCAATACTGTACACAACGTACAAACACTTCAACGGACACACCCTTGGGCCGACCACCGCAGGGGCCCTTATGGCACCCTACTATTTTTTTAGGCTATATGTCTACAGCTTTTTTTTACTCCTGATAATAATAATAATAATAATAATAATAATAATAATAATAATAATAATAATAATAATAATAATAATAATAATAATAATAATAGTAATAATAATAATAATAATAATAATAATAATAATAATAATAATAATAATAATAATAATTATTATTATTATTATTATTATTATTATTATTATCTTTATATATAAAGAAATCATGGTCGTGGTCGTGGTGGTGGTCGTGGTCGTGGTGGTCGTGGTGGTGTCATCACGTAACCAACTTAACCGAATTCCCGCCCAGCCAATTCCCGCTTAGCCAATTCACGCTTTTAATCCCTCCTGCTTCAACTTCTGCCTGATTGGCCTCCTGCGAATTCTGCCTCATGCAACCTTCGCCTCCTGCGTATTCTACCTGTTGCTCATCCCGCCCAATTTCTCCTTTTCCCGCCTGAGTTCATCCACCTGATTTCGGTAGCGCTACAGTTCGTCTTCCTACAAGCTTTTCCCCCTGCATCTCTGCAAGACCTTTCCCTTGCGTCAAGAGACCTGCCGCTGCGCACAACGGGAGGTCACGTGGTGAGTCAGCCGACCTGTCAGAAATGTCCAAATCGCATCCATCTCATGTCACAAACTTGACTGCAAATTCTTCCCAATGCATTGAGAAACATGTCGCTCCACATTGTGCCATAGCAAGTACGCATCAAAGTTGACCGAATGAAATATCTCGCTGAGCATTCTCGCCCTAACTTGACCGAACATCTCAAATCAGCAACTTGACTGCAACTTCTTCCCACTGCATCGAGAAACATGTCGTCGCTGTGCATTGTGCTATGGCTAGCACGCGGCAAAGTTGAATGGATGAACCTAGCGATGTTTCCAAGTCTCAGTTCGAGTTGACTTCGGGAGCAGTTGAGGTGAACAGGATTGTTCTTCGGCCGAACTGAATACATGCTCGCTAAGAAGAAGCTTTAGTTATGTATAGTTGCGATTGCGCAGGTTCAGCTTTTTCACTGGGGTCGACTATCGATCACAGCTGAGGTGGCAGGGAAGCAGGTCCGATGCTTTTAGCGGAGTCGGATGATGCGCAAACGTTGTCGATGCTGATCATCCCGTTTGCCTTTCAGCTATGGCAAAGCCCACAGCTGAAGTGGAGGGAGGCAGATATGGAGTATGTGTGTGCTGGTGGGTGCGTGTAGGAGGGAGGGGAGGGATGCGAGTGGGGAGAGGGTGGGGGCTGGTGGGATGGCTGAGGTGGGGGAAGGGATGGAGTCAGGAAATATGTCAGGAAGAGTAAGGGAGTATGTTTGTGGGCGGGGGTAGATGGTTGGGTGGGGGTAGGGGTGGAGATAACTGGGGGGGGGGGGGGGGGGGGGGGGGGGGAGTACGGTGGTGTTTGTGTGCTTGTGGGTGCACAAGGGAGACCATCGCAAGGGATATGCGTCCGTCAATGTTTAAGTTGCATGCACTGCAGAGAAAACCGTTTTGCAACCCAGCCCAAAACAGGTGTGGCCAACAGGAGGGAAGGGGGGAAGGGGCGGATAATGGTTTGGTGGTGGTGGTGTGTGAATGGGGGGGGGGGGGGGGGGGGGGGGGGGGTCTTCGTGAGAGTAGGTGTGGCCACCGGCCACACGGGCTACCGTACTAGTAATAATAATAATAATAATAATAATAATAATAATAATAATAATAATAATAATAATAATAATGATAATAATAATGATAATAATGATAATAATAATAATAATAATAATAATAATAATAATAATAATAATAATAATAATAGCATTGTCTACCAGCCTAGTAGCAGCCACAGTTTTTGTGTGCGCCGCTTTGCATGGCAACCCATGGGTCCGGCTAAACTTATAATAAATGACCCTCCCCCACCACACCATACCACACCACACCACACCACACACGCATGAGCTCCACGCTTCGCACCCCACGAGGTTAAGGGGGCAATGCGTCTCACTGGTGTCGCACTTCGTCGCTCAATTTGCTAAGCGTCGCACAGGGGGAAAACAGTGTTATCAGCTGGTACCAGTGGATTATACATACTGGTAGTAGTATGTGTTCGGGAATAACCTTGTAGACATGTAAGAAGGGAGGACTTAGCTGCCCCTTTACATGCATGATTGCATGTTGTACCAATTAACATGTTTCGTTTGGGGGGATGCAAGGGCACAGCAATTCTGCAGTATTTTCACGATTCACTTATCTTGCTTGTTTGATCAAGAAGTCCTCTTATCCATTTTGTAAGACCCAATGTGGGATGCATATATGTATTTTCATCTACATTAAATGGCTGAAGTGAATTGAGTCACTGCGTCTGCATCTTGGTGTTTTGTTTATTTGTCGAACTTGTTATCTCCTGAGCTGGCTAGCTATTGCTTTATCAAATTAGTACCGCACAAGGCATCGGTAGTGCGCATCATGTTGGATGCTCCACATCATGCTGCCCATGCTAACTGCCTGGTGTTTGATAGTCTTGTGTTTTTTCAGTTGTTTGTGTATTTCCCTTCCTACTTCACACACACACCACACCACCTCCACCGTGCCAGCCTGGAACCGAACCGCCGAGCTTGCACCGGGGCTTTTCCATGATCTCCAAACCTTGCACTTCTCACTGTTCGTCAAGTTGGAGACGCACTCGTTATCGAGTCTGCTCATGGCTCTGACATTGAACGTGGACCGCCGTGCTTCATCGTCGGGAGCTAGTCGAAGATCCTGGAGTTCTCGGTGATCTCGAAGGCGAACCAGCCTTATTTTGTACTGCGAAAGCAGTACAGTGGTCCATTCTGGCTCTAATTAAATAAGCGGTCATCCTGTCACCTAATCGCTTGGTCGAAGCTCCTACGCAACCTTGTAGCTTCATAAGATCGACATGATCATTCCAATCGTGCTAGCTTTGCTTGCGGGCCGGTATGTAAGTAGTTCGGAAGGCTTCAAGATCATCCAGGATGATGCAATGTGGATAGTGGCACAAGCGCAGCAGATGTTGACGCCTGAATTCATCACGATGGTGGCAGCTGTGCTGGGCTCCCTCGCCCTCGTCTGTTTCGCCTTCGTCATGGTGGTGAACAGCAAGTATCGTGCCATGGTGAAGGGCAACACTGTGGATCTGGATCCATGGGTGCAGCAACCTGAGGGCCCCACGTTTGGCAACAGGGCCAAGCTCGTCTTCACCCACTGGATGAGCGCCGGTAGCATCAAGGCCAGAAACGAGGCCGTGGCTTTGGGAGAGCAGCCCAGCACCTTCATGCTTGGTCTGAGGGTGAGTGTGAAGGAGGGCGAGGCAGGCTCTGTCCCTCACTCCTTGACCTCGAAAGCTCCCTCGGGGCCCTCACCAATCGTGGTGGGCACCATCCGCATGGGCTTTGGTCACCACCGTATTGCCTACTCCACCTGCTCCTGGAGTCTGGCCTCCAACAAGGGCGCAACCTACTTCCACGACCTGCTGGGTATTGATTCCCCTGAGGCCCAGCTGATCAAAGACATGGACAAGTGGTACTCCAAGGGCTCCCGTCTGGCTTCGGAGATGGGAGGCATGGTGGAGCAGATGTGGGGTTCCCTCACACTGAGTGGAGACGCCAACATGCTGCGCTCCACCTACCAGATGGGGGAGATGGTGAAGCCTCTGTTGATGGGCCTGCCCCGCGACACCCCCATCATCGCCACCCACTGCCTGGTGGCCCTGTGTGCTGTTGCCTGCGGCTTCACCAACGTGATCAACCTGGTGATTGACAACTACGCCCAGTGGTTCATTGTGGTGCCTGGCGCTCTGAACTTGGTGCAGGGCCCCACCAACTACCACAACCTGCTGAAGATGGGTGTGCCGCCCAAGGAGCTGCGCCTGGTGGGCGCCTGGATCCCCAAGGACCTGGTGGACAACCTGAAGCCTGACTGCACTGCCCGCATTGAGCGCGCCCAGAAGGGCGGCAAGCCCCTGCGTCTGCTCCTTCCAGTGGGTGGGGCCGGTGCTCAGCGCAAGTTTGTGTCTTCCCTCATCAAGGCACTGGGTCCCCGGCTGCAGAAGGGTGAGGTGCAGCTGTTCTTGAACGCTGGTGACCATGAGCACATGAGGGCGGCGTTCATTGAGGCACTGGATGCCATTAAGCACACCTATGCTGTGGTGGACACCATGGAGGGGGTGAACACCTTCTGTGACACTCTGCGCAAGGGCCAGGAGCCAGCCAGCGCTGTGACGCTGTTTGCCTTCAAGGACTACTTCCCCGCAGTAGCTGCAACTGATATCTTGGGTCGTGTGACAGACGTGTTGGCTTGCAAGCCCAGTGAGCTTGCCTTCTACCCCGTGCCCAAGCTGATGATCAGGCGAGTGGGTGACCACGAGGCACACTCTGCTCTGCGCGCATCGGAGCTGGGCGATGGCACACTGGAAGCTCGTGAGGTGGAGGATGCTCTTCGCTACATTGAGCTTTTCAAGGACATCCCTGGCTCGCCTATGCTGGTCAGCATGAATGAAATGATCATGCAGAATGGAAAGCAGGGCATCTATGATGGCTGCAAGAGGGCCGTTGAGATTGCCCAAGAGATGGCCAAAGCAAAGTGATTCCAAGATGGACATATGGATGAGGCGGCAAGGAAGCTGCCAGGTATATCTTGAGTCACTTCGTCAAAGTGATTCCAAGATGGACATATGGATTGGGGCGGCAAGAAAGCTGCAAGGTATATCTTGAGTCACTTCGTCAAAATCAGGCTCAGAATGAGAGGTTCTGTGGTGTCTTTAGTAAAGTCAAATCCACCACGTAAACATTTGTATACAGCACGTCCGTGGTTCTTAGCAAGGCAAAAATGGGGGACCCCACTTGGGGGTGAAGTTGAGTTGTTTGTATTTAAGATTTTTCTGGGACACCCATTCTCCTTTTGAGGCCTCTGCTGCTGCTTGGTAGAAAGTTGGTTAGGCTGGTATTGCTCTAGAAGGACAGTAATGCATCAGAACATGACAGGAGAGATTGATGGCAGCCTACTTCGAGACAGAGAAGCCTGTGTTCAGCAATCGTTGTGGCAGCTAGTAGACCGTATGCGCTTTACAATCATTGTGCTTGCTTGAATTTGCATGCTGCCTGTAGGTTTACAATGTGAGATTTCAATCTCAGTATATATTCCACACAGCAGACCTTGGGGGGGGGGGGGGGTCCTATCATCATTTTGTGTTTTGGGCTTTGGTGACTGGGGATGAAGTAAAACGTTTGGTATCAACTGTACATAGATTCATTGCTTTCGGGCTGGAGCCTGGCCGCTTGCCCATTCCCATGGCTTGTGGCTTGGCCTCTTGCCCATTCTCATGGTATATGGCTTGGCCTCTTGCCCATTTTCATGGCGTTTGTCTTGATGCATAGACTGTTGATGGTGAGCCAATACTGGTATGCTTACACTGTAATTAATGCTGCATGCTCATGAGGTGGTCCTTTGGTGACTATAGCTAGCTCCGGCTTACGCCGTGGTGTCCTTAATTTCACGTCCTGTGAGTGACTGCAGTACACGGATGTAACAATCTCAATTTCAACTCCATGCTCCAAGTCGTATTGGCCTCCTCCTATTTTTCGCGGCGCCTCCTCTTCAAGGGGGCTGGAGCCCGTAGGGTTACCCATTTGTCCGTCTGTGCGACCATCCTTCTGACAGCGCTGAAGCCTGACACGTCAGCCAACGGTCTCGTAACTAACTCGCTTCCGTTGCCACATGTCGCTCCGACGCGATCACTCTCCGCCAATTTTTAGCATCGCATGCGATGCTGCATAGGACTTTTCTCAATCTGCCTCCTCATATAACGGGATTACACAGAGTCCACAGGTGCAACCGTGAAGTATGCAAG
This sequence comes from Chlamydomonas sp. ICE-L, assembly GCA_013435795.1. Classification (NCBI taxonomy): domain Eukaryota; kingdom Viridiplantae; phylum Chlorophyta; class Chlorophyceae; order Chlamydomonadales; family Chlamydomonadaceae; genus Chlamydomonas; species Chlamydomonas sp. ICE-L. Next base: position 14,008,792 of record JACBWV010000364.1, read on the forward strand.
TGCTTCAACATACGGTACACAACGTTCATGCAAACGGGCTGCCCCCCTCAACCTCGCGCCTCGTGATAAGGCGTACAATGTATGTATAACGTTGGCATAGACAGGCCATAGCTGACCTAAGACAAGCCCTCTCCACAGCATCCGGGGGTGGGGTGGGATGGGGGTCTTCCAACCATGCCATCATTTTAATTGTATGCCCAATTGCTTCAATTGTGCCAGTCTGCCATTTGACCATATAAATAGTACGGTAGTGAGGTTTTTCTTATGAAAATACCGAGAAAATACCATATTTTACACCAATTAGGGTGGACACCCAGACAAAAACCAGGCGGCATGGATTCAGAAAGTTGTGTTGAGGCTCATTGTGCCATACAGGGTTTTCCAGTGGGACGCCCAAATCTACTTATCGAGACAGCCCATCTCAAAATCTGCTTCTTGCGACGCTACCGGTTTCAAAATCTGCATCTGTAAGACTGCAACACAACGCTAAGTAGTAGGGTGATGGCCAATCGGTTATTCCACGACTCCACGTGTGCCAGGTTTCCTGGAGCAGAATATAACCCTGGTTTCTTTTATGTGGTAACTGTGTGGTAGAAAACATGTTCCCTTATGTATTGTGCCCCGTGCCTCTTTTTGTGGACAGAAACAGCATTCCAACATGACCTAGCGTTTCATGATATGAAGGCATATGAACATGTACGAATCTCACATCTTCTTCAACATCTAATAGTATCATGGAAGAGCCGGGTAGACCCCCGGTGTGTTTTGCTTGGCTTAAGCAAGCTTTGCGCTTCTGGAACAAGATCATAGATAAAAAACCTGAGGATCTCATTAGAATGGCTCTTGAGGAATCTTTTGATTCCAACACTGGCTGGGTTCATGACTTACGCTGTGCTCTCCACAAGCTTGGATCCAGTAAAAATCTCAACATTTTGGAGGCTGTCGATGTCGAAGGTATTATGTCTGAAGTTTTTGAGTCATGGAGGTATAAGTACCCAAGTGACACCAATGCAGTCAGAGACATCCCTAATGAGAGAAGGGTTGGCTTTAAACGCCTCCGATACCAGAAATGGTTCGCAGCCAACAGTAATGATGAGAATGGCTTGATTCCCTTCACATCCGCCTTACACAAGCAGGATCAGATTCGTTCTAAAGCATAGTTTAGAATGGGCTCCCATTGGCTGGACACAGAAAGAATTAGGGTGGTGGATGGAGCACACATCCCCAGTTCAATGAGACACTGTCAACTGTGTGGGTTCCAAAAACCTGAGAATGAAATGCATATGTTTGAGTGCCCTTTTTATAAACATATTCGCCTCCGCTACCAGAAGCTGTTAACAGATATTTATAGGCATGTCCATGAGGATACCAACTTAACCGTATGGAATGTGGAATTCTGCGATTCCACATTCAGAACCTGTATGAATGGAAATGGCACTAAGACTTTTTGGAGCAACTTAGCCGACTATCTGTCTACTTGTAGAAGAGCAAGACAGGAAGGCCTGGACTGCTTAGTGGCATCGTAATTTTTTTCTTCATCTTGTGACTTCTCATTTGTTAGCTTCTTACCTTCGCCACTGTTAGTGGTTGAGATCTGGGTCCTGCTCTCGGGGGTTTAATACCTACGCCACCAAAATGGTTGGGAGCTTGGTTTGTTTGCCCTCGACACACACCTGATGTAATGTTTTTTTTTGCTTTGTGGGTGCCTTTTCTTTTTGTTTAAAGCACTGAGTCTCATACACCCTCGCGGTGTCAAGTAGACTTGAACATGTAATGTAATGTAATGTAATGTAATGTAATGTAATGTAATGTAATGTAATGTAATGTAATGTAATGTAATGTAATGTAATGTAATGTAGTGTTCCTAGAATAAATGGCAGATTTCTGGCTCCACAGACTGACCTGTGTCCTGACCCTCCTTGGGAATGCGTTTTGTGGACTGAGCTGGGGGAGTTGACAAGTTGAGCTTTACTCGGGCAGGTGAGCGATTCCTAATATACGTCGCGCGGGCAAAGCCACCTGCGATCGCCTGCTCGATACGCAATCATCGGCCAGGACCGGCCAGGACTCGGTCCAGATCCGTCCAGATCCGTTCCCCGTTCCCTGACGCTGACTTGGAAATCTATCGTGAGTCCAACGGGAGCGGGAGTCGAACAGGACTTGAAACTTGTGCCAGCGAGGACGGGAGGTGTGTGACTGGAAATTACACGCTGGGCCGCGCAGGGCCGCCTTGGATGCCAGGACCCACAAGACGGCAAGTTGACTGTGCGGCTGTGATCCACCGACGTTCTGCAGACTGTAATCACCATCGCGGTGTGTTAGGTTGCTCTGGACTTCAACTTCACATCTTTCTAGGTAGAGTCTGCCCCTATCCATCCAATCCATAAATAATTCGACGCATCCAATTCGCAGCAATATTTTAATCTGGCGGCTGCCAAGCGTGGCAGATAAAGCGCGCGACACTAGAGTGCCCCAATTGTCATCAACCAGCCAAGGCCATCATCGAGGATCGCCATCACCATCACCATCAAAGCGCGGACGGTCAAAATAATCGTACCTGTTAGTTGATTCTTCTCCTCCCTCCCGCCTCGGATCAAGTACTAGCCAGCTTCCTCGGTGCCCGCCCTCGTGGCCGTACCCCCCCCACCCCTACCCCCTCCTACCCCCCCCACCCCACCCCCGCCCCCACATACATACATCATGAGCAGAGTGGCCACCTCAAGCAGCTCCCACCCAGTGCTTATGCGGCCATCCATGCGGCCATCCATGCGGCCTTCCATGTGGGCATCAGCATGCAGCAGTGTTAGTCAGCAAGCCATGCCAGCCTCTAAGCATTTGGGGTGGATCGGCCTGGGGCAGCGCAGCAGTGGCTGCAGTACCCCATTATCAGTGCCATGCAGCAGCACCACTAGGACTGCCATGATTTGCAGCAGTAGTTTGAGCAGCAAGGGCTCCACCAGCACCACTAGCATCACCAGCACCACGGCCAGCAGGAACCCTGTCTCATGCAGCAGTAGCAAAATCAGCAGTGTTTCTGTAAAGAGCCCCCCAGGCGGACCTTTCATCCTGTATAAACAGCGATGGGTGCAGCTTGCTATCCTGTCCGCGCTAGCCATGATGTCCGATTGGGTCTGCTTCAGTGTAGCCGCAGCCCCTGGTCCTTGGAAGGAGGTTTACGGCAATGATCCTGCTCTCTTGGTGCGGCCATGCATGCATGTTAATATAATTTCTCTCTCTCTCTCTCTCTCTCTCTCTCTCTCTCTCTCTCTCTCTCTCTCTCTCTCTCTCTCTCTCACACACACACAAACACACACACACAGGCATAAGCAAACACATGCCTGTACATCAATTAACGCATGCATGCCAACCTCCGCAGAGATAGACGCACACACGCATACCACGCACCACACACTAACACACACATGGATTGCATTCTTCCTTACCTCCATGTGCACCTGCTCATGGGAAGGACCCCTTGAAATTGAAATTGAAATTGTTACATCCGTGTAATGCAGTTACTCACAGGACGTGAAATTAAGGACACCACAGCGTAAGCCGGAGCTACCAGTAGTCACCGTAGGACCTCCTCATTAAAAATATCTTAACCCCTTAACCCCTTGACAATAACTCTGTCCTCAGTGAGAGAACACTGTGAGTCTAAATGTCGCTGACTGCTTCAGACTAGGCATGAAGATGTCTGTCACATAGACTCAGCATGCGTCCTTTAGCAGTATGTTGGGGGTGGGGATGCAGCTTTACGTTGGGGGTGGTGCGAGTGTGTGTGTGTGTGGGTGGGTGGGTGTGGTGGTGGGGGGGGGGGGGGGGGGGGCAGCAGCCAGGGAGAGGCTATATAAGGCCTTTCTTGTGTGCGACGTGTTGCCATTCTGTCGCTGCATGGCGTCGCATGGGTCCGGCTTAACTAGTCAGTAATGCCCCCCCCAACCCCCCCGGGCTCCACGCTTTGCGATCCGAGGGGTGTGGGGGACAGTACGTCGCACTGGGGTTGCACCAAGTCGCTCAATTTGTGACTCGTCGCGCGGAAAAAAACAGTGGGGAGTACGGCAGGTACACATGTGAAGGATGGGATCCATGGTCCCCACTGGTCTGACCTTTCTGATCTCCTGCTAGGCCAATGCATGCATGCAAACAGCCGCAGAGAGAGGCACACACACACACACACACACATACACACACATATGCATTGTAATCTTCCTAACCTACATGTGCACCTGCTCGTGGGATTTAGCCCATAGCAATAACTCTGCCCCCCTGGTCGGACCGTGCGTGGACATGACTCACTCATACAGTCATACAGTCATGTCTCACTCATACACTCATACAGTCATGTCTCACTCTTACAGCCATACGGTCATGTCTCACTCTTACAGCCATACAGTCATGTCTCACTCTTACACTCATACAGTCATGTCTCACGCATACACTCGTACAGTCATACACTCGTACAGTCATATCTCACTCATACAGTCATAAATTCATACGCTCATACAGTAATGTCTGACATTGCGCGTTTAGGCTAACTCACACAGTCATGCAAATGATGACAGTATGAGTGATTCGCATGACTCATACAAATGATGACCGTATGAGTGATTTGCACGACTCATACAAATGATGACCGTATGAGTGATTCGCATGATTCATACAAATGATTAGGGGTAGTTAAATAAGTGATTAGGGGAATTAAATAAATAGTACGGTAGTGAGGTTTTTCTTATGAAAATACCGAGAAAATACCATATTTTACACCAATTAGGGTGGACACCCAGACAAAAACCAGGCGGCATGGATTCAGAAAGTTGTGTTGAGGCTCATTGTGCCATACAGGGTTTTCCAGTGGGACGCCCAAATCTACTTATCGAGACAGCCCATCTCAAAATCTGCTTCTTGCGACGCTACCGGTTTCAAAATCTGCATCTGTAAGACTGCAACACAACGCTAAGTAGTAGGGTGATGGCCAATCGGTTATTCCACGACTCCACGTGTGCCAGGTTTCCTGGAGCAGAATATAACCCTGGTTTCTTTTATGTGGTAACTGTGTGGTAGAAAACATGTTCCCTTATGTATTGTGCCCCGTGCCTCTTTTTGTGGACAGAAACAGCATTCCAACATGACCTAGCGTTTCATGATATGAAGGCATATGAACATGTACGAATCTCACATCTTCTTCAACATCTAATAGTATCATGGAAGAGCCGGGTAGACCCCCGGTGTGTTTTGCTTGGCTTAAGCAAGCTTTGCGCTTCTGGAACAAGATCATAGATAAAAAACCTGAGGATCTCATTAGAATGGCTCTTGAGGAATCTTTTGATTCCAACACTGGCTGGGTTCATGACTTACGCTGTGCTCTCCACAAGCTTGGATCCAGTAAAAATCTCAACATTTTGGAGGCTGTCGATGTCGAAGGTATTATGTCTGAAGTTTTTGAGTCATGGAGGTATAAGTACCCAAGTGACACCAATGCAGTCAGAGACATCCCTAATGAGAGAAGGGTTGGCTTTAAACGCCTCCGATACCAGAAATGGTTCGCAGCCAACAGTAATGATGAGAATGGCTTGATTCCCTTCACATCCGCCTTACACAAGCAGGATCAGATTCGTTCTAAAGCATAGTTTAGAATGGGCTCCCATTGGCTGGACACAGAAAGAATTAGGGTGGTGGATGGAGCACACATCCCCAGTTCAATGAGACACTGTCAACTGTGTGGGTTCCAAAAACCTGAGAATGAAATGCATATGTTTGAGTGCCCTTTTTATAAACATATTCGCCTCCGCTACCAGAAGCTGTTAACAGATATTTATAGGCATGTCCATGAGGATACCAACTTAACCGTATGGAATGTGGAATTCTGCGATTCCACATTCAGAACCTGTATGAATGGAAATGGCACTAAGACTTTTTGGAGCAACTTAGCCGACTATCTGTCTACTTGTAGAAGAGCAAGACAGGAAGGCCTGGACTGCTTAGTGGCATCGTAATTTTTTTCTTCATCTTGTGACTTCTCATTTGTTAGCTTCTTACCTTCGCCACTGTTAGTGGTTGAGATCTGGGTCCTGCTCTCGGGGGTTTAATACCTACGCCACCAAAATGGTTGGGAGCTTGGTTTGTTTGCCCTCGACACACACCTGATGTAATGGTTTTTTTTGCTTTGTGGGTGCCTTTTCTTTTTGTTTAAAGCACTGAGTCTCATACACCCTCGCGGTGTCAAGTAGACTTGAACATGTAATGTAATGTAATGTAATGTAATGTAATGTAATGTAATGTAATGTAGTGTTCCTAGAATAAATGGCAGATTTCTGGCTCCACAGACTGACCTGTGTCCTGACCCTCCTTGGGAATGCGTTTTGTGGACTGAGCTGGGGGAGTTGACAAGTTGAGCTTTACTCGGGCAGGTGAGCGATTCCTAATATACGTCGCGCGGGCAAAGCCACCTGCGATCGCCTGCTCGATACGCAATCATCGGCCAGGACCGGCCAGGACTCGGTCCAGATCCGTCCAGATCCGTTCCCCGTTCCCTGACGCCTGACGCTGACTTGGAAATCTATTGTGAGTCCAACGGGAGCGGGAGTCGAACAGGACTTGAAACTTGTGCCAGCGAGGACGGGAGGTGTGTGACTGGAAATTACACGCTGGGCCGCGCAGGGCCGCCTGGATGCCAGGACCCACAAGACGGCAAGTTGACTGTGCGGCTGTGATCCACCGACGTTCTGCAGACTGTAATCACCATCGCGGTGTGTTAGGTTGCTCTGGACTTCAACTTCACATCTTTCTAGGTAGAGTCTGCCCCTATCCATCCAATCCATAAATAATTCGACGCATCCAATTCGCAGCAATATTTTAATCTGGCGGCTGCCAAGCGTGGCAGATAAAGCGCGCGACACTAGAGTGCCCCAATTGTCATCAACCAGCCAAGGCCATCATCGAGGATCGCCATCACCATCACCATCAAAGCGCGGACGGTCAAAATAATCGTACCTGTTAGTTGATTCTTCTCCTCCCTCCCGCCTCGGATCAAGTACTAGCCAGCTTCCTCGGTGCCCGCCCTCGTGGCCGTACCCCCCCCACCCCTACCCCCTCCTACCCCCTCCTACCCCCCCCACCCCACCCCCGCCCCCACATACATACATCATGAGCAGAGTGGCCACCTCAAGCAGCTCCCACCCAGTGCTTATGCGGCCATCCATGCGGCCATCCATGCGGCCTTCCATGTGGGCATCAGCATGCAGCAGTGTTAGTCAGCAAGCCTTGCCAGCCTCTAAGCATTTGGGGTGGATCGGCCTGGGGCAGCGCAGCAGTGGCTGCAGTACCCCATTATCAGTGCCATGCAGCAGCACCACTAGGACTGCCATGATTTGCAGCAGTAGTTTGAGCAGCAAGGGCTCCACCAGCACCACTAGCATCACCAGCACCACGGCCAGCAGGAACCCTGTCTCATGCAGCAGTAGCAAAATCAGCAGTGTTTCTGTAAAGAGCCCCCCAGGCGGACCTTTTATCCTGTATAAACAGCGATGGGTGCAGCTTGCTATCCTGTCCGCGCTAGCCATGATGTCCGATTGGGTCTGCTTCAGTGTAGCCGCAGCCCTGGTCCTTGGAAGGAGGTTTACGGCAATGATCCTGCTCTCTTGGTGCGGCCATGCATGCATGTTAATATAATTTCTCTCTCTCTCTCTCTCTCTCTCTCTCTCTCTCTCTCTCTCTCTCTCTCTCTCTCTCTCTCTCTCACACACACACAAACACACACACACAGGCATAAGCAAACACATGCCTGTACATCAATTAACGCATGCATGCCAACCTCCGCAGAGATAGACGCACACACGCATACCACGCACCACACACTAACACACACATGGATTGCATTCTTCCTTACCTCCATGTGCACCTGCTCATGGGAAGGACCCCTTGAAATTGAAATTGAAATTGTTACATCCGTGTAATGCAGTTACTCACAGGACGTGAAATTAAGGACACCACAGCGTAAGCCGGAGCTACCAGTAGTCACCGTAGGACCTCCTCATTAAAAATATCTTAACCCCTTAACCCCTTGACAATAACTCTGTCCTCAGTGAGAGAACACTGTGAGTCTAAATGTCGCTGACTGCTTCAGACTAGGCATGAAGATGTCTGTCACATAGACTCAGCATGCGTCCTTTAGCAGTATGTTGGGGGTGGGGATGCAGCTTTACGTTGGGGGTGGTGCGAGTGTGTGTGTGTGTGGGTGGGTGGGTGTGGTGGTGGTGGTGGTGGGGGGGGGGCAGCAGCCAGGGAGAGGCTATATAAGGCCTTTTTTGTGTGCGACGTGTTGCCATTCTGTCGCTGCATGGCGTCGCATGGGTCCGGCTTAACTAGTCAGTAATGCCCCCCCCAACCCCCCCGGGCTCCACGCTTTGCGATCCGAGGGGTGTAGGGGACAGTACGTCGCACTGGGGTTGCACCAAGTCGCTCAATTTGTGACTCGTCGCGCGGAAAAAAACAGTGGGGAGTACGGCAGGTACACATGTGAAGGATGGGATCCATGGTCCCCACTGGTCTGACCTTTCTGATCTCCTGCTAGGCCAATGCATGCATGCAAACAGCCGCAGAGAGAGGCACACACACACACACACACACATACACACACATATGCATTGTAATCTTCCTAACCTACATGTGCACCTGCTCGTGGGATTTAGCCCATAGCAATAACTCTGCCCCCCTGGTCGGACCGTGCGTGGACATGACTCACTCATACAGTCATACAGTCATGTCTCACTCATACACTCATACAGTCATGTCTCACTCTTACAGCCATACGGTCATGTCTCACTCTTACAGCCATACAGTCATGTCTCACTCTTACACTCATACAGTCATGTCTCACGCATACACTCGTACAGTCATACACTCGTACAGTCATATCTCACTCATACAGTCATAAATTCATACGCTCATACAGTAATGTCTGACATTGCGCGTTTAGGCTAACTCACACAGTCATGCAAATGATGACAGTATGAGTGATTCGCATGACTCATACAAATGATGACCGTATGAGTGATTTGCACGACTCATACAAATGATGACCGTATGAGTGATTCGCATGATTCATACAAATGATTAGGGTTGGGCCGACATATGAACGTATGATCATCCGTTCATATAATCATACGTATGTTCATACGTATGATGTATTCTCGAAACGTATATTCATACGTATGTACAAACGTATGAGTCGTTTACTTTGAAAAGTACAGCACGCTTCCCGGCATTTAACTTACTCGGTTTTCATTCAATATTTGATTTTGATAGCTCATTGGAAAGCTACTGACCTCCTCTATCACAATATGCAATAAAATCAACCTTTCAAGTGTACCATTTTGTTTAAATTTGGCCCAAAGCTTGATTTAGATAGCCAGATATCATGCACACATATCAGATTGTCACCTAGCCTTCCATTCCATTGGGCTCCCATGAGGGCTCGGTTGATTGATGGTTTAAGCCTAGTGCAATGTGAACATGGACACTATTGCAACAGAGTTATATTATTATACACGTATACGGTTATATACTATTCCAACTGGCGTTGAATGGCACCCTTATTTTGGCACCGCACTTTTTCTTCAAGTTTGGGCGGGTGTACACAAAGCAGAGGGCCAACCTCTCATTTGAAAGGGGGGAAAAGATGATGTAGATAGCTGCCAACGCTGACCTTGCCCACAAAGTCTACGTTGATGAGGAGGTGGCCTTGGATGCCATGGGCCTGGAGGACTGAATCAGTAGCTGACTTAAGGAGCTGCCTAGAAGCTGCGACATACTCACATACTTGGTCTGACACCTGTAGCTGACTCAGGGAGCTGCCTATAAAGATGACTTGAGCCTAGTGCAACGCGAACATGGTAACATAGACAGTAACAATATTATTGGCGGTGAATGGCTCCTTTAGATTGGCACCGCGCTTCTCGGTCAACGCGCTTCTGGTCGTGATTTATGTTATGAGATTTGGACAATCTAAACTTGTCCTATTTTTTTTAGAGTTGATATGTGATGCCAAGGAAATTAACTACGCAGCAATATCTTTAAACCCATGTAAAAGTATTTTATCGAGAAGTGTATAATTTTCCTCTTACGTTTTCATACGTTTATATGCAAATGTTCATACGTTCATACATTTATACGGCGTACAAAAATCAAAATATATGTTGGCATCCCGACCCTACAAATGATGGCCATATGAGTGATTCACACGACCCATACAAATCACTCATGATATATATTCGTATGAATCATGCATACAAATCATTCATGATTCGTATGTATAATATGAATCATAACTGAATTTGATATCGGTCATACAAATCATTCATGATTCGTGTTTGTAATACAAATCATAACTGAATCATATATCAGTAATACAAATCATTCATGATTTGTATGTAAAATACAAATCATAACTGAATCATGTATCAGTCCTTTGAATCTTAACTGAACCACAAGTTAGTCATATGAATCATAACTGAATCATGTTTTAGTCATATGAATCATAACTGAATCATGTATCAGTCACATGAATCATAACCAAATCATGTATTAGTCATATGAATCATAACTGAATGATGTATCAGTCACATTACCACATGAACACAGAGATTGTGCACGCGACAAAAAAAACAGAACACAACACCCCACAACATTACAGAACGCATCACTCCAAACATTACAGGACGCAGCACAACGCAACATTACATAACGCGCCAGAACACAACATTACTGAAGGCAACCCAACACAGCATTACAGAACACAACGTTACAGAACACAACGCAACATTACATAATAATACCTTTCAGATTGGATTCTCCCTGTTCTCCAACGTTTCATTCTGCTTCCTGGAGCCTGCCATTAAGTCGAATATTGGGTTACGCAATCTGGTGGTGGGAGGAGGACACAATGCAACACAACACGACCGAACACAACACAATGCAGCACACATGAAAACATACTGTCCATTACATTAGCCCTTGCAGATTGAGTCCTTTCTGTTGACCAACGTTTTGTTCTGCTTCCTGGAGCCTGCCATTGAGTTGCATATTGCGTTATGCAACTCGGTGGTGGGAGGAGTACACAACCAAACACAAGACAATGCAGCACACATGAAAACTTACTGTCCATTTAATTATACCTTGCAGATTGAGTTGTTCTGCTCGACGTTTGTTCTGCTTCCTGGAGCCTGCCACTGAGGCTCGCATTGCGTTACGCAACCTGGTGGTGGGAGGAGGATGCGACCAAACACAACACAATGCAGCACACATGAAAACATACTGTCCATTCCATTATACCTTGCAGATTGACTATTTCCTGTTCACCAACGTTTTGTTCTGCTTCCTGGAGCCTGCCATTGAGTCTCGTATCGGGTTGCGCAATCTGGTGGTGGGAGGAGGAGTTCTCATGACGGTGGGATGCTTTCTTCGCTCTGGAGCTCCTGTCTTCAATGATTCCCTTCCTGGCTTCCCCCTGGAGGTTCTTGGTACTGTTATGGTTGGGGCAGCGCAGCCTTTCTTTCAGGTGTGTAATGCAGCATCCGCTGGCATGTATGTTATGAGTTTGATGTACTGTGACTAAAGCTTATATGTATGTCAGGAATTCCTGGCTTCCCCTTGGAGGTTCTTGGTACTGTAATGGTTTGAGCTGTACAGCCTTTCTTCCAGGTATGTCATGCAGCAGCGACTGGCATGTATGTTATGAATTTGATGTAACATGAATATAGCTTACGTGTATGTCAGGAATTCCTGGCTTCCCCGTGGAGGTTCTTGGTACTGTGATGGTTAGGATAGCGCAGCCTTTCTTCCAGGTATGTTATGCAGCATCGACTGGCGATCGACAGGTATGTATGTTATGAGTTTGATGTAATGAGACTACAGCTTATATGTATGTCAGGAATTCCTGGCTTCCCCTTGGAGGTTCTTGGTGCTGTTATGGTTGGGGCAGTGCAGCCCTTCTTCCAGGTATATAATGGAGCATCGACTGGCCATCGATTGGCATGTATGTTATGAATTTGATGGGATACGACTATGGGTCCATGGCTTATATAGCTATATGCATGTTGAGGATCCCAGGCTTCCCCTTGGAGGTTCTTAGTAGTGTTATGGTTTGAGCAGTACAGCCTTTCTTGCATGTATCTAAGCAGAGTTTTTTTTCCGGTTCAGAAAGGGGGTCCTCTGGAAGTGATCAGGGTTTTGGTTTCATCCAAGCTTGGGATCCTGGTATCGATTTGGGTAGGCAGCCCGAAGGTCCCGTCTGGGAGGTTTTGGGGTTGGGGCTGAAAGTCTGAAACTCGAGTCTCATGGGAGCGGAAGGTTTGGCCAATACAAGATCCCATGTAGCGATCGTTACTGGCTGTAATGCAGAATCGACTTGAATGTATGCTTAGCTTCCAGGTTCACCACTTGTCAACTCCTACCGTTCCCTCTTCCAAATATAATAGATTCTTTTAATACCAAAATCTAAGTATAAAATCAGCCCCCTTCTCTCCCTGCACTCCAGTCCACCCCTCCCATCCTCCCCTCCCCCTCCCCCCGCCCCCCAAACTCAAGTGTACCCCTCCCACCCTTCATCCCCCTCCCCCCACCCACCCCACACTCCAGTGCACCCCTCCCCCCCCTCCCCCCACCCCTCATCCCCCACACTCCAGTGCCCCCCTCCCATCCTCCCTTCCTCCTCCCCCCGCCCCCCACACTCCTGTGCACCCCTCCCACGCTCCACCCCCCTCCCCCAGCCCCCCACACTCCAGTACACCCCTCTCATCTCCCCCACCCCCACCCCCCACTCTAGTGCACCCCTCCCACCCTCCACCCCCCTCCCCCCACCGTCCAGTGCACCCCCCCGCTGCTGTCTGCTATCTGGTTCGGCTCCAAGGAGCGAGCGTTGTCCACTGCAGTTGCCATCAACTTTAACCAAGTGGGCATTGGACTTGCGTTCCTTGTGGGTGGCGCAATGGTTGCGGACGGTGAGAGCTTGCTCCAGTACTTCGACCTCATCACTGGGTGTTCTGCCCTAGCCACCATCTCCGCATTCTTCTTTTTCAAGGTGTGCTCTCAGTTGTTTTTGCATTTCTAGCAGTACGTTTGTACATAGTACTTGGTTGGTGTAGTAGTGGTAGTAGTAGTTGCATTAAGTAGTACTTGTAGTACGTTCTTACATAGTACTTGGATGTAGTAGTAGTATGTACAGATGTAGTACTAGGTTGTAGTAATAGTGGTAGTAGTAGCAGGAATGTAGTACTCGTAGTACGTTCGTACGTACTTTGTTATAGTAGTACGAATAGTACGTACGTACGTAGTATTAGGTTGTAGTAGTAATGGTAGAAGTAGTAGTAGGTACTACTACTACTACTACTACTACCATGTACGTACGTAGTACTAGGTTGTAGTAGTAATAGGTACGTAGTACTAGTAGTATGTTTGTACGTAGTACTTGGTTGTAGTTGTAGTACGTACATACGTAGTACTAGGTAGTAATAGTAGTAGTAGTAGGTTCGTAGTACTGGTAGTACGTAGTACTTGGTTGTGGTAGTAGTACGAGTAGTGAGGACCTACGTACGTAGTTATAGGTTGTAGTATTAGTGGTTGTAGTAGTATGTATGTTGTACGAGTCGTACGTACATAAGTAGTACTAGGTTGTAGCAGTGCTAGTATTTGTAGGTGCGTAGTACCAGTAGCACGTACGGACGGAGTACAAGATTGTAGTAGTAGCGAATAGTAGTAGTAGGTACATAGTACTAGTAGGACGTACGTAGTACTAGGTTGTAATACGTGTGTAGTACTAGTAGTATGTACAAATGTAGTTATAGGTTGTAGTAGTAGTGGTTATAGTAGCAAGTTTGTAGTACTAGGCTGGAGTACGTATGTAGTAATAGTAGTATGTACGAACGTATTTCTAGGTTGTTGTAGTAGTGGTAGTAGTAGTAAGTATGTAGTACAAGGTTGTAGTAGCAGTGGTAGTAGTAGTAGTAGTAGTAGTAGTAGTAGTTGAGAAGTATACAGGTACTCTCCAAATCTTCAGTCCATGTCCCTAAAGGCAAAACCCAATATCCTCCCTCCAATTGTTTGAAGACATTTCTGTATAGGAACTTGGCTTTAAGTAACCCCTAAACCTGAAATCCCAACCCACAAACCCTTCATGTTATGCCCTACAACCTTAAACCAAAGCCCCAAACCCTCTGCCTGGGTAACCCTTCATGTTATGCCCTACAACCTTAAACCAAAGCCCTAAACCCTCTGCCTGTGCAACCCTTCATGTTATGCCCTACAACCTTAAACCAAAGCCCTGAACCCTCTGTCTCTGCAGGAAGCTCCCCCCACGCCACCCACGGAGTCAGCAAGGGTCAGGGAGGAGGGTGTCAGACCTCCAATCAGCGTGTCTAATTTTTTGAGTACGACGGGCCAGCTCCTCAAGACACCTGGCTTCTCCCATGCCCTGGTGCGTCCAGGGTGATTGGGTCTAGTGTTTGTATGATTTTGAATTTGAATTTAATTTTTCAAGTGTTTTGTTTTAAACGTATACTACCGTTAAATAGGTGGCAGATGTCCTCCTTCCTTACATCATGTTTTCCACCCAGGCGGTAATGGTTGCACTTGGGCTGAGTCGTTGAGGGCATATATGTATGTATGTTACAGTCCAGGGGTAGGCCAAATAGGCTAAAGGGACTTGCCCAACCGTATAGGAAGGGCTTAAAAAGAAATAGCACTGATGAATTGAACCCCAAACAATTGTTGAACCGACGGGGGCATGCTTCAGAGTGACCGGTTCATTTCTGGCGCGGCCAGGGTGACTGTGCCTGGTGTGCAGAGTGTGGTGTAAGGATGTTGAAGGTTAGGCCCAGTGTTGTTTTGATGTTTGATGTTCTCAGGGAGGAAGGGGTCAGACCTCCAATTAGGTGACTAATGTTTTAAAAATGACCTGCCACCTCCTCAGGACACCTGGCTTCTCTAATGCTCTCGTGCGCCCAGGGTGATTGGGTCTAGTGTTTTGTATGATATCGAATTTGAATTTGAAAACGACATTCCAGCTCATCATGCCACCTGGGTTCTCCCATGCTCTGATCCCAGCCCTTTCACCATACCCCCCCCCCCCCCCCCCCCCCCCCCCCCCCCCCCCCCCCCCCCCCCCCCCGCACCCCCACCCCCACCACACACACACACACACACACACCTGGCTTCTCTCATGCTCTGGTGTGTCTAGGGTAGCTGGGTCTGGTTTGTTGTCGAATTTCGAATTTGAATTTGAATTGTCTAGTGTGTCATAGTAAACGAATACCACCAGTACCAGACTTCCCCCTGCCTTACATCATGTTTTCTACGCAGTCCTACCAGTACCAGACTTCCCCCTGCCTTACATCATGTTTTCTACGCAGTCCTACCAGTACCAGACTTCCCCCTGCCTTACATCATGTTTTCTACGCAGTACTACTAGTACCAGACTTTCCAAGGGGGATGCTACGAAGCCAAGCCACAATTCAGTTTTTTTAGGAAGGGGGGGAGATTTGTTTTCTTTTCTCCTCCTGTCATGTATGCAAAATTTTCTATCCAGTTGACTGCCCTCAGTGGCTGGTGTAACGATTCCGGATCGGTATGAAGGTTTGACCCAGTGTTGTTTTTAAGGTTGTAAGTTTTTGGCGGAGCCTCACCTTCTGGGGGGCGGGAGCCCCCAGTGTTACCCATACCCAAGGCGACGCTGCATTGAACTTTTGTGTAAGGTTGTTTGTTGTTAGGTTGTTGTGTAGTTAGTTTTTGTATTTTTAGTTTGTTGTAAGGTTGTTGTGTAGTTAGCAACAACAACAATAAACTGGCAAGCAACAACAACACACCTGATGGGTGTGCAAGCAACAACAACAACAACAAATTGGCAACAACAACAACAACAACATCAAAACTAATGCGCGTGCAGGCAACAACAACAACAGCAACAACACAAGTGATGCGTTTGCAGGCAACAACGACAAAAAAACTGCAACAGCAATGACACAACTAATGTGGGTGCAGGCAACAACAACAACAACAACAACAAACTGGCAACAACAACAAATCTGATGCGTGTGCAAGCAATAGCAACAATAAACTGGCAAGCAACAACAACAACAAACTGGCAAGCAACAACAGGAAAACTGCAACAACAATGACACAACTCATGTGGGTGCAGGCAACAACAACAGCAACAAACTGGCAACAACAACAACAACAACAACACAACTGATGCTTGTGCAGGTAACAGCAACAGCAACAAACTGGCAAGAACAACAACAACAACAACACAACTAATGTGTGTGCAGGTAACAACATCAGCAACAAACTGGCAACAACAACAACAAGAACGACAACAACACAACTAATGCTTGTTCAGGCAACAACAACAACAACGACAACAACACAACTGATGCTTGTGCAGGCAACAACAACAACAACGACAACAACACAACTGATGCTTGTGCAGGCAACAACAACAACAACGACAACAACACAACTGATGCTTGTGCAGGCAACAACAACAACAACGACAACAACACAACTGATGCTTGTGCAGGCAACAACAACAACAACAACGACAACAACACAACTGATGCTTGTGCAGGTCGCCTTTGTTGCCAGCATTGGAATCAGCAACGTGATGTCTGCCTTTTTTGACCATGATATGGAGAGGGTTGGGTTTGTGGATTCACCAGGGCTCAACAGCATTGACATTGCGGGAGCAGGTGGGTGCCACTGTGGTGCTTTCGGTGTAGTGGTTTCAGTTGGGGTTCACTGTGGTGGTTCAGGTGAAGTGGTTTCAGTCGGGGTTCACTGTGGTGGTTTAGGTGAAGTGGTTTCAGTCGGGGTTCACTGTGGTGGTTAAGGTGCAGTGGTTTCAGTCGGGTTTCGGTGTGGTGGTTTCAGACGGGATTCACTGTGGTGGTTTCGGTGTAGTGGTTTCATTTGGGGTTCACTGTGGTGGTTTAGGTGAAGTGGTTTCAGTCGGGGTTCACTGTGGTGGTTTAGGTGCAGTGGTTTCAGTCGGGTTTCGGTGTGGTGGTTTCAGACGGGATTCACTGTGGTGGTTTCGGTGTAGTGGTTTCATTTGGGGTTCACTGTGGTGGTTTAGGTGAAGTGGTTTCAGTCGGGGTTCACTGTGGTGGTTTAGGTGCAGTGGTTTCAGTCGGGTTTCGGTGTGGTGGTATCAGACGGGATTCACTGTGGTGGTTTCAATGTAGTGGTTTCAGTGGGGGTTCACTGTAGTGGTTTAGGTGAAGTGGTTTCAGTCGGGGTTCACTGTGGTGGTTTCGGTGTAGTGGTTTCAGTCGGGTTTCGGTGTGGTGGTTTCAGTCGGGATTCACTGTGGTGGTTTCGGTGCAGTGGTTTCAGTGGGGGTTCACTGTGGTGGTTTTGGTGTAGTGATTTCAGTGAGGGTTCACTGTGGTGTTTTCAGTGTAGTGGTTTCAGTGGGGGTTCGCTGTGGTGGTTTCAGAGGGGGGTGGGGGGAGTTCATTGTTTTTATTTCAGTGGGGGGTTCAGTTGGGGTTTCACTGTGGTGGTTTGAGTGTTGTGCATAGGGGGAGGGGGGGAGATGGAGATCTGGGATTTTAGGTTCAACGTATGATGGCGTCTTTCAGGCTTCTCTAGGTTGTGGTGGTTTCAGTGTGTAGAGGGGGGGGAGGGGGGGGGGGGGAGATGGAGACCTGGGATTTTAGGTACAAGGTATGAAAGCGTTGTTCAGGCTTCACTGGTTCGTATCAGCTTTGGTGTATATCCCTTATGTCATGGGCCAGTACTCAGCTGTTGCAAAGACAAGGAAGACAGCTTTGTGCCCCCTGGTTTCCAAGGGTACTGCACTCATTTCACATTCTCTTCACACCCTCTTCACACTCTCTTCACTCTCACTATCTTCACACCCTCTTCACACTCTCTTCACTCTCACTATCTTCACACCCTCGTCACTCTCTTTTCTCTTCACACTCTCTTCATTCTCTTTACTCGTCACACTATCTTCATTCTCTTCACTCTTCACACTCTCTTCACTCCTCACACTCTCTTCATTCTCTTCACTCTTCACACTCGCTCTACTTGTCACACTCGCTTCACTCTCTTCACACCCTCTACACACTCGCTTCACTCTTCACACTCGCTTCGTTCTCTTCACTCTTCACACTCGCTTCATTCTCTTCACTCTTCACACTCGCTTCACACTCGCTTCACACTCGCTTCATTCTCTTCACTCTTCACACTTTCTTCATTCTCTTCACTCTTCACACTTTCTTCATTCTCTTCACTCTTCACACTCTCTTCATTCTCTTCACTCTTCACACTCTCTTCATTCTCTTCACTCTGCACACTTTCTTCATTCTCTTCACTCTTCATTCTCTTCAATCTTCACACTCTCTTCACTCTTCACACTCTCTTCGCACTCTCTTCATTCTCTTCACTCTGCACACTTTCTTCATTCTCTTCACTCTTCACACTTCCTTCATTCTCTTCACTCTTCACACTTTCTTCATTCTCTTCACTCTTCATTCTCTTCACTCTTCACACTCTCTTCGCACTCTCTTCATTCTCTTCACTCTTCACACTTTCTTCATTCTCTTCACTCCTCACACTCTCTTCTTCCTCTTCACTCTTCACACTCTCTTCACACTCTCTTCACTCTTCACACTCTCTTCATCATCTTCACTCTTCACACCCTCTTCACTCTTGCCTGCCCCCTCAAACTCACGCCTCGTACTATTTCTTATTGATCTACTATTTATCTGTTCATTCCACAGGCTTCCAGGTTGCGATTGTTGTGGGTGGCATCCTACTAGGAGGTTACGTGGACCGCACCAAGAAGTACAAAACTGCTGGCATTCTTTGCTTCCTCGGCACTGCGCTTGCGCTGGTGGCACCATCCTTCTACGAGAGTGTACCAGGAGGCAATATGTCGGTGGTTGTGTGCCTCGTGGTGTTAGGGGCCATCGTCGGACCTGTCCAGCCCATCGGCGCAGAGCTGGGGGTGGAGGTGAGTTGCTGGTTGAGGGTTGCTGGGTGGGCTGAAGGTGTGTGCTGGGGGTGGTGGTTGAGGGTTGGTTATAGATTGTACGCTATTGTCAGACCTGTCCAGCCCGTAGGCGCAGAGCTATGGTTGGAGGTGAGTCGCTGGTTGAGGTTTCCTGGGGGGCTGAAGGTGTGTGCTGGGGGTGGTGGTTGAGGGTTGGTGATAGATTGTGCGCCATTGTCAGACCTGTCCAGCCCATAGGTGCAAATCTAGGGTTGGAGGTGAGTTGCTGGTTGAGGGTTGCTGGGGGGACTGAAGGTGTGTGCTAGGGGTGGTTGTTGAGGGTTGCCGGTTGAGAGTTGCTGGGGGTGAGTTGCTGGTTGAGGGTTGGTTACTGCCCTTGATGTAGGAGAGAATCAAGAGATACACCGGTTAAACTGGATGCAGTGCCACTTAGACCTAAGCGTTGATGTCGACCCAGGCCTTCGTCCCAAACCACTTGACAATGACCCAGGCCTTCGTCTCAAGCCACCTGACAATGACCCAGGCCTTCGTCTTAAGCCACCTGATGATGCCACTTCAACGTGTCCGCTCGACACCAACTGATAGCTCCCGCTTTCGCAACTCAACAAATCGCAACTCAACAAACACTTTAAAATACCAAAAGCCAGCTGATCGGGGCGGTCATACTAGTGATAGATTGTGCACCATAGTCAACCTAGAGGAGCAGAGCTGGGGGTGGAGGTGGGTTAAAGGTTCCTGGGGGTGCTGAAGGTGTGTGCTGGGGGTCGAGCTTGAGGGTTGCTGAGGGTGGAGGTGAGTTGCTGGGGGTGGAGGTGGGTTGAGGGTTGCTGGGGGTGCTGAAGGTCTGTGCTGGGGGTTGAGGTGGGGGGTTGCTGGGGGTGGAGGTGAGTTGCTGGTTGAGGGTTGGTTATATATTTTTATCATGTGG
Organism: Chlamydomonas sp. ICE-L; assembly: GCA_013435795.1. Classification (NCBI taxonomy): domain Eukaryota; kingdom Viridiplantae; phylum Chlorophyta; class Chlorophyceae; order Chlamydomonadales; family Chlamydomonadaceae; genus Chlamydomonas; species Chlamydomonas sp. ICE-L. The sequence goes on from JACBWV010000364.1 coordinate 14,028,732, forward strand.
GTGTATGTATGTTACAGTCCAGGGGTAGGCCAAATAGGCTCAATGGACTATACCAACCGTGACAAGAAGGGCTGAAAAGAAAAAGCATTGATGTACTGAGTATGTGCTACAGTGATAATTTAATTAAACAACATATGGAAAATAATTTAATTAAAAGTATAATTTAATTAAATGACATATGGAAAATAATTGAATTAAACACCTGTTAAACATATAATTTAATTAAACAATATATGACAAATAATCAAGGTAATTGCTGACTATCTGGGGGAGCTATGTAACTAAGCATTTAAGATCTGCCCCCCAGGTAATGATCTCGGCTCAACCTCATTGACCTGGCAGGTGTGTTAGTTGTTAGGGAACCATATGGGCCCCCGCCCTGTTACTCAGCCTAATCCTCAAACCTCCCGCACAGTCTTCACATGCACTGTGGAGCGTAGCAGTAATGATGACGCCTGGTGGGCGTGGTACTCAGGGAACCCATCGTACGCGGGTAGAGAGCGGTCTTCTGCCACAACTGGACAAGCTACCATCGCGGTTGACAACGACCTGCAACGCTCAGGGCGACCGTAGGGGGAATCAAACCCCCGACCCTGCATCCTCAAAGCGATTTTGTGTACCACTAGACCAATCAATTTTCTGAAAGGGGCTAATCTGGTCCCCAACAAACCAAAAAGACGCGCCCAAGGACCCGAGGCAAATATATAAATAGTATGTCATATTACGAGGCGTGAGGTTGAGGGGGCCATCTCGTTTGCTTTCACTGGGGCCAGCCACCACATAACAGGACCTTGTATACAATACTACTGGATTCTTAAATGAACTGTCAAGTATGATGGGGTGAACCAGGGAACGGCAGTTTTTGGCAGAGCGTCCCCTTCTGGGGGGCGGAAGCCCCCAGGGTTACCCATTTGTCCGTATGACTGACAAAAAAATGAAACCTGACACGGCAGCCAACTATCCCATAACTTACTGGCTTCGGTCAGCTCCACCTGTCGTTCCGCTGCCAACACACTCCGCCAATTTTCCGCGTCGCTTGATCTGTATCAATTCACAATCAGATATGATGCTTTGTGTCAAATCAATCTGTATCAATTCACAATCAGATATAATGCTTTGTGTTAAATCAATCTGTATCGATCCAAAATCAGATATGATGCTTTGTGTTAAATCAATCTGTATCAATCCAAAATCAGATATGATGCTTTGTGTTACATACATCCATATCAATCCACAATCAGATACCACACATTGTGTTCCATTAATCCGCATCAATCCACAACCAGGTATCTACACCCTTCACTTGATAATATACAGAGTATAGGATGTTGTCACCCTTCACGGCACAGTGCCAACAGCACATGTCCCCCCCCCCCCCCCCCCCCCGCGCTCACAGACACACACACACACTATCAATCGATCGTATCGATCCGCAATCTCATTCCTTCACTTGATCATATGAGGATGCTAATTGGTAAGAATAAAGCTATAATAATTCATTGCTAAAATTAGGCTTGGCATTACGTGGGGGGGGGGGGGGGGGGGGGGGGGGGTCAGGGGGGGGGAATCAACCCTTCACTTGATAATATGAGGATGCTAATAGGGAAAAGCTATAATAATTAATTGCTAAAAATAAGGCTTAGCATTACGTGATAATTAAAAAATCAACCCTTCACTTGACAATATGAGAATGGTAATTGCTAAGAATAAAGCTAAATATATTAAATAAATAGTGTGCCTTATTACGAGGCGTGATATTGAGGGGGGGTAGCCCCTTTGCTTGCACTGGGGCCAACCACCGGAATAAAGCTATACTAATTCATTGCTAAAAATAAAGCTTAGCGTTACGTGACAGGGTTTTTTATAAGGAAAATTGCCTCCCCCCCCCCCCCTTTTATCGCAATATTGGTTCTGGAGCCAATTGCCCAGAATCCAGAATGAGCAAAAATCGCAGGTTTCAAAAAAAACCTGTTACGTGAGTGAAAGCTAAGAATATAGCAACTGAGTACTGCTGTTTCATAATATACCTCAGGTGGCGTATCCTCAAGACGAGAACTCGATTGTGGCAGTGCAGCAGATTTTCGGGAACTTGTTTTCAGCACTGCTAGTGCCCTTGGCGGAGCAGGCTGCCGAGGTTCACTTGAAAGGAGCTGGCTTAGAGATTGATGGTGATCTGGTTCTTCTGCTGGCCATAGCTGGTAGTGCGGGCCTGTACATGACCACGTTCGATTCGCCGCTGTACAGAACTCTGTTGGATACAGAGACGGAATAAATCAACCTGGGCAGGTCAAGTGACTCGGGAATGGAAGGTTACATGTGGGTAGACCATAGTACAAGACCGAGAGCCCATGGCCTAGTACCAAACCATGAGCCCATGGCCCAGTACCATACTGTGGGTCAACCTGGGCAGGTCAAGCGACTCGGAAAATTGGTGTCGCGTAACGGGAGTGTGGCATAGATAGGAAGATGCACATCGGGAAGGTTTGAACTGTCTAACGTAAAAGCTGTTAAAGAGATATGAACTTAAACTCGGTCGAGCTCTTGAGCTCTCCAAGCTTGGTCGAGCTTTTGAGCTTTTCAAGCTTTGTCGAGCTTTTAAGCTTTCCAAGCTTGGTCGAGCTTTTGAGCTGTCCAGGGTTTGAGCTGTCCAAGGTGTGAGCTGTCGAAGAAAAATGGCGCCGAAGACTTGAGTGGGACATGGCTTTTCTTTTCAGCTGCAAGCAGCATCTTGTAGGCAGCTCCCTGAGCCAGCCACTCGGGTAAGCCCCAAGATTTTGACCATTCTGGACACTGGATTCTGTCAGTTACCAGACCAGCAGATTCTGTCAGTTACCAGACATGCTTGGTTGCATTAGCTTTGGCTGAATAGCCAGTCAGGGGAGCTGCCTAGAAGCTGCTGCTTGAACCTGAAAAGAAGAACACTGCAGTGGGAAGGTTTGAGCTGTCCAAGGTGTGAGCTGTCGAAGAAATATGGCGCCAAAGATTTGAGTGGGATACCATATAGCTTTTCTTTTCAGGTACGAGCAGCAGTACTAGGCCTCTCCCTGAGCCAGCCACTTGGCCAAGCCCCAAGATTTCGACAAGAATATGACATGGGCTCGTCACTGCAGGTTGATAAGGGCGGTCAAGTTGTTTTAGCCACCCCCTTGTGATAGTCTGGATAGATCTCGAATATTGGAGGTTGGGCAAGTCCATTTACTTGGCTAACCCCTGGATTGTGACATACATACAGATACTACAACGGGGTCTCAGTGATCAGACAGGCTTTCGGTGGCATCAGTCCCCTGTGTGTTTTTTTTCGAGTCGATCAGCGTGGTAGCTCAGGAGCCACAATTTTGCCCTTTTTGCGATCCTAAGTTTGTGGCTTCCTAATAATCAAAATCACGTAAATGTCACATGGAATGTGACGGTGGGCAGAACTATTCTGTCATATCTTGAAGTTGTCCATTTGGTAACGACAGTATGGGGCCCTTGAAAATTGAGTGGAAATGAATTGATTATGAAACCTTACACATACGATGTCCACTGCTAGCTCCGGCTTACGCTGTGGTGTCCTTAATTTCATGTCCTGAGAGTGAATGCATTACTTGGATGTAACAATTTCAATTTCAATACCTTGCACATGCTCACCGCCTGCTGGTATCTGCGGGCGGAGCAAATATGAATTATTGGATTTGATTGTTTCATGGGTTTTCAGCCAACTCAGGGCTGCCCGCCATCTTCCAATTCTAAGACACCCCTTTCTATGTTTACGGAAATAGAGTTCGTTGGAATCAGTCAGAAGGTGCGGGGTTCGAATCCCTTTGAGTGCACCTTAGTGTCCGCGTTCCCTGTCTACCGCCATGTTAGCACTGTCCAGGTAAAGTATCAGTCCATTCTCTACCGCCATAAGACTGGGCTCCCTTAATCCTACGCCCCACCCAGGCGTAGTCATTACTTTATCCACGGAAATCCGGAATACTTGGTTCCAGAGCTTCAGCCAGCAATCTGGCTGCTCCTCGTCTTTGTCAGTAAAAATAAATACACCAGGAAAATGTTAACGTGAACAAAGGACCATTTAATAATACTAAGTCGAAAATCAATCCGCAAGGGGCCAAAGCTGCATCCTGGTTTTGTATTCAAAGGATTTTTTGGCGGAGCCCCCTCTTCAAGTGGGCAGGAGCCCCCATGTTTACCCATTTGTCTGTCCGACCGAAAAACGAAAACTTGAAGCCCGACACGTCAGCCAACGGTCGTGTAACTAACTCGCTTCGGTCAGCTCCATCGTTGCCACCTTTCGTTCCGTTGCCAACACACTCCGCCAATTTTCCGCGTTGCTTGCGACGCTGAATAGGACTTGTATCCCTGGTATGATGTGCTAAGCTTGCTGATCTGGTAATTGTACAGAGCCATGGATACTCACGGAAACATGCACATCCAAATCAGATCAAACCTCATCGGCTTAATAAGGCAACCGACCCAAAATTAAATTTCGAGTGCCTCTCTAATACTCCAGCATTGCACCCAGTATCTGACCCCAGAAGTAGGCCCCCTTGATTTTTTTGTGCCCAAGTGCAAAACGACAATCGTCAAATCTGAAGTGTTCTTGAGACCTGTACTTCAACTTCAACTTGGTTACATAGCTTCAGCCAGCAATTTCGCTGCTCGCCGTCTTAGACAGTAAAACAATTATAAAAATAAAATTATATTATCAAAATACTTGTACGCGTAGGCACATGGAGACCTACACACAGAGACACTCATAGACTGGACTAAGCCTTCAATAAGATTTTTTCGTTTCAGAAAGGGGGTCTTCAGGTATCAGGGGTTTGGTGTCTTTCCAGGTTGGTCTCCTTGTAGCGATTTGGGTAAGCGGGCCTAAGTGCCGGCCCGGGAGGCTTGGGGGCAGGGGCCGAGATTCGAGTCTCGAGGTAGCTGAAGGTTTGGCCAACACAGGGTCCCAAGTAGTGATCGCTACTGGTAGCGGAAAACAAGCTCTGCCTTCAAGTCCAATAACCCATGACTAAATGGAACAAATTATGGCCGCATTGATATCCTCCCAAGTACGCTGAGTGGAATGATGTGCATCGAATCTCACATGCTACACATGAAATCAAGCATAAGAGCAGTCGCAAGCACAATACATGCAAAGCATGTACTGCGCACATCTACCAGCAGCCAGCGCAAGCCACAACACTTGCTGCAATCCAGCACCTCTGTCTCTTTCAGGCTATTCCAGGCTGTTTCAGACTATACCAGGCTGTTCCAGGCTCTCTCAGGCTATTCAAGGCTCTTTCAGGCTGTTTCAGGCTATCCAGGCTGTTTCAGACAATTCCATGCTTGTTCAGGCTATTCCAGGCTGCTTCAGACTCTTCTTGGCTATTCCATGCTCTTTCAGGCTATTCTATGCTCTTTCAGGCTTTTCCATGCTCTTTCAGGCTTTTACAGACTCTTTCAGGCTTTTCCATGCTCTTTCAGGCTATTCCAGGCTCTTTCAGGCTATCCAGGCTGTTTCAGACAATTCCATGCTTGTTCAGGCTATTCCAGGCTGCTTCATACTCTTCTTGGCTATTCCATGCTCTTTCAGGCTATTCTATGCTCTTTCAGGCTTTTCCATGCTCTTTCAGGCTTTTTCAGACTCTTTCAGGCTTTTCCATGCTCTTTCAGACCTGTCCATGCTCTTGCAGGCTTTTCCATGCTCGTTCAAGCTATTCCAGGCTCTTTCAGGCTATTCCAGGCTCTTTCAGGCTTTTTCAAGTATGCTGCCATCAATCTCTCTTGTCATTTTCGGATGCATCAGAACAACAACTGTACTTCTGGAGCAATACCAGCCCAACCAGCCTTCCAAATCCAGCCCAAACAAACTGACCACCCTAATCAACCTGAGGTGACCGGCCCATGCCGCTGCCCATGCCGCGGGTTCATGCGCTGGCGGCGTGGGCCGAACCCTAAGGTATCGCGGCACCTCCAGTGCAACCGGTGTACCAGTGCAGTCTCTGCTACATGAAGGGCGGTAACAAACAACAGTAAAAGCCTCGATCAAAGACATCACAGGATCATTCATTCTGAGCTTTGACATAGTACCTCAAGATATCAATGTTTATTATCTGGGCTATGCATGCCAACTTCCAGCCAGCTCCATTAGCTAACTACTGGGTTGAGCCCAAAGCGTTCAGCTGCGTTGGAATGCCACTTGTGTCAGCTTTCAAATGCAGTAGCAAGCTTCGGGTTTGGCCCAAGGACAGGTGGAAAGGGAGCTGCCTAGAAGCTGCTACGCGTAGTAAAAACATAAGCAATACAAGGTATACTTGGCAGCTTCCTTGCCAACTCATACATATGTCCATCTTGGAATCACTTTGCTTTGGCCATCTCTTGGGCAATTTCAACTGCCCTCTTGCAGCCATCATAGATGCCCTGCTCTCCATTCTGCATGATCATTTCATTCATGCTGACCAGCATAGGCGAGCCAGGGAGGTCCTTGAACAGCTCAATGTAGCGCAGAGCATCCTCCACCTCACGAGCTTCCAGTGTGCCATCGCCCAGCTCTGATGCACGCAGAGCGGAGTGTGCCTCGTGGTCACCCACTCGCCTGATCATCAGCTTGGGCACGGGGTAGAAGGCAAGCTCACTGGGCTTGCAAGCCAACACATCTGTCACACGGCTCAAGATATCAGTTGCAGCTACTGCGGGGAAGTAGTCCTTGAAGGCAAACAGCGTCACAGCGCTGGCTGGCTCCTGGCCCTTGCGCAGAGTGTCACAGAAGGTGTTCACCCCCTCCATGGTGTCCACCACAGCATAGGTGTGCTTAATGGCATCCAGTGCCTCAATGAACGCCGCCCTCATGTGCTCATGGTCACCAGCGTTCAAGAACAGCTGCACCTCACCCTTCTGCAGCCGGGGACCCAGTGCCTTGATGAGGGAAGACACAAACTTGCGCTGAGCACCGGCCCCACCCACTGGAAGGAGCAGACGCAGGGGCTTGCCGCCCTTCTGGGCGCGCTCAATGCGGGCAGTGCAGTCAGGCTTCAGGTTGTCCACCAGGTCCTTGGGGATCCAGGCGCCCACCAGGCGCAGCTCCTTGGGCGGCACACCCATCTTCAGCAGGTTGTGGTAGTTGGTGGGGCCCTGCACCAAGTTCAGAGCGCCAGGCACCACAATGAACCACTGGGCGTAGTTGTCAATCACCAGGTTGATCACGTTGGTGAAGCCGCAGGCAACAGCACACAGGGCCACCAGGCAGTGGGTGGCGATGATGGGGGTGTCGCGGGGCAGGCCCATCAACAGAGGCTTCACCATCTCCCCCATCTGGTAGGTGGAGCGCAGCATGTTGGCGTCTCCACTCAGTGTGAGGGAACCCCACATCTGCTCCACCATGCCTCCCATCTCCGAAGCCAGACGGGAGCCCTTGGAGTACCACTTGTCCATGTCTTTGATCAGCTGGGCCTCAGGGGAGTCAATACCCAGCAGGTCGTGGAAGTAGGTGGCGCCCTTGTTGGAGGCGAGACTCCAGGAGCAGGTGGAGTAGGCAATACGGTGGTGACCAAAGCCCATGCGGATGGTGCCCACCACGATTGGTGAGGGCCCCGAGGGAGCTTTCGAGGTCAAGGAGTGAGGGACAGAGCCTGCCTCGCCCTCCTTCACACTCACCCTCAGACCAAGCATGAAGGTGCTGGGCTGCTCTCCCAAAGCCACGGCCTCGTTTCTGGCCTTGATGCTACCGGCGCTCATCCAGTGGGTGAAGACGAGCTTGGCCCTGTTGCCGAACGTGGGGCCCTCAGGTTGCTGCACCCATGGATCCAGATCCACAGTGTTGCCCTTCACCATGGAACGGTACTTGCTGTTCACCACCATGACGAAGGCGAAACAGACGAGGGCGAGGGAGCCCAGCACAGCTGCCACCATCGTCACGAATTCAGGCGTCAACATCTGCTGTGCGTGTGCTACTATCCACATTGCATCATCCTGGATGATCTTGAAGCCTTCCGAACTACTAACATACCGGCCCGCAAGCAAGGCTAGCACGATTGGAATAATCATGTCGATATTATGATTCTAACTGAATCGGATGGGCGTTTCGATTTTATAAAGCGACTAAAAGCTAGCAGGAGGGTGATCAACTAACTCCAGAATGACCGCGTAACTGCTTGGGCGAAGTACAACGACTCGCTGATAGCCCGGTTTCAGGCTGGCACGGGGGGGGGTAGCTTGGGCCAGATCTGGTTCCACGTTTTGGCATGTCTCTAAGCCGGTTTAGAACCACCCATGACCGTGATTTTTTCGGCAGATCGTCAGTTGACAACCTCGTGGTGAAGTATCGCAAAAAATCTCACGGTCATGGCTGGTTCTAAATGATTAAATATTGGCCTCAAAATGGCTAAAAATTCCGAAAATCCGAAAAAAAGTTACTCTTTTTACACTTTTTTCCGCGCCAAAATTTTATTCTCGACGTGATACACATACTACCAAAATGTTTTATCCTGGCAAGAAATTTGAAAGGTCCGTATTCGGAATGCAGACGAGAAAAGGCAGATATCGAATATTTGGGCCCAAAATATGCAGAAATTGGCACACATCTCATGTTTCGGAAGCCTCACACAAGTTAAAAACACAATCCCTGTTGTAGGTCACTAGGCTGTACCCTTCCACTCTTCCAGCATATTCTGCCTAGTTGTATTTTATTTTGAAGATGAGGAGGTCACCCCAACTAGACAAATCAACAAATCGAAATTCGAAACAATGGGCCAGAAGTAATCGACCCTACCTTCTAACTAATATATGGATTTGGTTGGAACGGGCATAGTCACATGAAGTTGATTATAGTGAAGGTAAGACCTTGAAGGTCGGGGTGTCACCTATGATGGAAACATTGACCTCGAAAGTCGAAAACCAGGCCTGGGCCTGGGCAGTAATTCTGGCTTCACAAGGTATAAAAAGGCTCACACCTGATTTTATGATAGTCGGCATGATCATTGTTATATTCGTTCGAGGAAAGATTCGTTAAGATATAGACATGTATTTATACTATCTCCAGGGTTATTTTTCTCACCTTTCAACTTAAACTTCAACCTCTAATCAATCTAGAGTAAAAGACAAAGTGATCAAACCAAAATAATCAATCCGAGTCAGTGAGCCAATCCGAGTCAGTGAGCCTTAAAGCTTAGAGTCGTGTACTCTGATCGAGAGTGGACGACCATGTAATACAACAACAAAGGATTGGACCTAGGACATGTCTTTAAACTATTGGACTTCAAAGTATTGCAATGCGGGACGTGGAATTGGGAGGCGGTGAGCAGCCCAGAGTTGGCTGAAAAATCAGGTAACAATCAAATCCAATCATTGCATTGGACTACTCTGCGCCTTTAACATGGTAAGACCTGATGGTTTCAGATCTGTGCTGCGTCTTGCGATGAGCCTCCTTGGTACTGCTTGCACTAAGCCCGATAAGCTGATGCACTCTAGCCCCAGCATTCTCATCCATGGAGGTGGATGGTTGGCCCCACATCAGTGGATCACGTGCATGCGGGTACAAAGCATATGTGTGCTTGGGACTGCGTTTAATGCTAAAGAGGCAGTCAGCCTTGGGCATGGACCTCGCACGCATTGCGAACTCAATGGCTCTCGACGACCCCATCAAAGTGGCTTGGGGGGGCTTGTAACCGCAGATCATGACCACCATAGCAAACACTAGCTCCACACAGTCAGAGCTAAGGCTTCGCTCATTCAAAAGTCCATCGAGTACTGTACCAATATGATTCCCCAATACTTGCAGCCTAGTGTCCGCATTGTACTGCCAGCTCAGCAACAGTTCTTTTGTGAGGCCACCTGGCTTACCTGCATGCATGTCACGTGAAACTTTATTTAATTTCCAATGATGCAGTACTTTGACCACTGTTTTTTGTGTGTGTGTGTGTGTGGGGGGGGGGGGGGGGGGGGGGGGGCTATGCGTAGCAGCTTCTAGGCAGCTCCCTTTCCCTGTCCTTGGGCCAGACCTGGAGCTAGCCAGTGTGTCTGAAAGCTGACATGACAGGCATTCCAATGCAGTTGCAAGCTTTGGGTTTCACTTTATCCTAGTATTTAAGTCCTACACAAGTTCTCGTCTCATACTTGTACTAGAGTGTTTTATAGCACAGAAGCAAGGACATTTGCACTAGATGTAAACTTACCACTTAGACCATTAGGCCTGAAGGATTGGTTGCCTACGATTCGGTGGAGCAACTTCGTCCGTAGTTGCAGCCTGGACGATCGTTCCTCTACGGTCAAGCCTTCACATTGCATGGCCTCAAAGGAAAGGCTGATGACAAGCAAGACAAGGGCCTCTTCTTCGTGACCGTCCTCCGATAGTTGCTGGAGTAGCTCCCTGCAAAGAGTTGTACACATTTTGTTTGTTACTTGCCTTGGCTGCAAAAATTGGCTAGCAAAAATGAAAGATTCGACAGTGAGCAACAAAAAATGCAGTCCATTCATCAACCCATTATATCATTGCTCACCTGTTTCCCACAAGGGCTTGGGCGAGAGGCACATTCTGACGATCTACGCCTTCACCGGTGATGAGGGACATGAGGCGACTTGGGTCTATGCTGAAGGTTTGGTTCAATTGCCAGTTAGGGGATCTGCCTAGAAGCTGCTGCTCGTACCTGAAAATAAAAGCTATGAGAAAGAGACAACAGTAAGAGCCAGCATGTTTTTTTTTTTATGCAAGGCTACAAATGCATGCTGAAGCACTCACCAATCCTCGGAAACAGCTGGCCCTCATCCACTCCAGTCCAGTCCAGAGCAGGTCCCAGTCCATGAGATCTCTTCCCTGGTGCTGAATGTGCTAGGATAGTTGCTTCACTCCCTCTACTCCGAGGTCTTTCTTGCGCCCCTTTCAGCTGAGCATCTCTCCAGCTAATAAATTCATTATTCAGGGTTTTGTAGCCAGGACAGTAGATGTAATCACCATGGGCAGGCCGAGAACAGAGATGAAGCACGAATTTGCCATTCCCTGCAACTTTGGCCTCCTTAGAATGATGGGTGAGGTAAGAGGAGCACTGTTCACAGTCGATTGTTCGGTGAGCTGATCCTCGGTCTTTCCTGACCTTTCGTGTGCAGTAGCTGCACTCCATCTCCAACGCGCTACTCGAGGATAGATATTAGCTACTTCACGTACATCTAAAAGTGATCTAAAAGTGAGCGATATCGACGATGTAGATAAAATTGGGCCCAATACGGTAGCTTAGCTTAGATGCTATTGATCAATCAATTCCTTGAATGCATCTGTGCACTGTGGAGCTCGCGACAGTCATTTATGTACATTTGTGTACCCTCGGAACTTTCGGGGAGCTTTCGCCACAGGCCATGCCGGGAGGTGAGACTACGATGTAAACTCCGGAAATTGCTTCGCGTTTGCTTTTGCTCTTCACTGAGACATCGGAAAAGAAGGAACCGGATTTGGCCCGGGGTTTATGTAACAACGAGCTTACGGCGTTCTTTCTTCTACGAGCTTACCCCCCCCCGCCCTAGCCACCCTACCAACCCACCCGGGCTGGCATGATCGCATGACGTGTCGCCCCAGCCCAGGGTTAACGGTCTCGAAAAACAGTAGGTGCAAACAACAGGGCGCAAAATTGTACGCGAGTACGGGACTTCCGAAGATACCGTAGTGGTTGCTCGAATCGAAACCCGGCTCGAAACACACGAAAGACGCTCAGTTTAAGCGACAAACTGAACGACACATTTGGGGAGGGAGTCGGATTTTTGACGGAGCCATCTCTTCGAAAACAATAGTATTGTTACAATGACCGTGCATTTCCATTGGACTCGACTTGACCACTCGACTTGAGTTGGGCGCCTGTAGTACGCGTGTCGTACAGGAATTGACTTGAAAGTCGCGTTTCCATTGGACTCGACTTGAGTTGGGCGCCTCCCCACTCTTTTTGAATCTTAGGGTTTCCTCTGATGTCGGAAGAATTTTAAGTCAATTTTAGGGCGCTCAAGACAAGTCCGTTTAGGGACTTGACTTGAGCGCTTTGACTCGACTTGAGCGCAGAATTGTAAATTCCGGAACATTGTTTGAAGGTCTGAAGGATTCTTGGCTTTGTTGATCCGTCCGTTGACGATCAGCAGATTCTCCCCTCCCCGAGTGCTGGCAAAATTAATTCCTCGGCTTCCTCCGCATCCAACGCATCCTCAGCTGCAGCCATATCTCTGGAATCCCTGGCTTCCGCATGCCTGGCGTCCTCCATCGCTTCACGATCACGCTTCTTTAGAAAATCAGCATCGTTCTGTCGACTCCTCGCCGTGATTTGCTGCACGGTTGCCCGCAAGGTGTTTCCCGTCTGCATGCAGGGAAGCTCCGAATGATCCCGATCAGGGGAAGCAAGATAGAATGTAATGGAAGGAAATAACGAGCCGTTAGAAGGGGGCAAGCAGGGGCCAAGCCCACGTGCCAAGCCGCGTTGGCATGTCGTGAAGGTATGATCAATGGAAACGCGAAAGACTCGACTTGAGTTGGGCGCTGTAAACCCTAAGTCAAGTCTCGTGAATGCTAAGTCGAGTCCGTTTAACTCAAGTCGAGTGACTCAAGTCAAGTGGTCCAATGGAAATGCACGGTGAGTAGAAGACAGTGAAAACAACTGAAAAGTCTGGCGGTACTTAGCAGTACATCGGCGACGCTGCCCCCTAATAGGGCAGTGGCGTCGAGGGCTGCAAGCTAAGCAGTCCTGCAAACCAGATCTAGATGGCAGGACTAGGGAGGGCATAGCACTAGGGCAATGCCGGGCGGTGCCGGTACGTAGCCCTAGCTGGCCTGGGTCAAAGGACTTGGCAGGAAGCAACTGCTGCCAGTCGTAGAACGTAGGGGAGGACGTAACAATAAAGTGATAGAAACTGAAAACAAGGTGGTACTGGCAGTCCATCGGCGAGCTGACCAATATAGCAATGGAGTCGAGGGCCGCCTAGGTACCTTAAAAACAAGGGCTCTAAGGTGGTACTTGGCAGTACATCGGCGAGCTGCCCGATAGAGCAGTGTTGTCGAGGGCAACCAAGATATCCCCGGCATGCTGCCCGATAGAGCAGTTTTGTCGAGGGCTACCAGGATAGAGGTACAAGGGGATGGTACTCAGCAGTATGACGACAAAACTACCCCTTGATAGGGTAGTGTTATCGAGGATTACTGAGTACCAAAGCAACTAAAGAAAGCATTGCTATAAAGCTGTAAAAAACTTGCTTACAGGGATGAAGATTGGCCTGAGATGGGGAAAGACATAGGTTGGTTAAAGGAAGGGCCATTCCAGGTGATGGAGTGGGACGAAGGGTGAATCATAATATTGGGGGCAAACATTTCTGGGCTATATTCTTTGGCCATAATTAAGGCTGATGAGAGCCATTGAGATATGCAACGAGAGCATAATTCATTGAAAGAAATGTCGTATCAGAATAAAGTTTGGAACAGCGAGCAAGCCAAAGGGTTTTGAAGACAGGAATGGACCAAAAGATCCATTCAAGGGTGTCAGATTTGGACAGGAGTTTATGGATCCATAATTGGAATGTGAAATTAGAGAATCTAGCGTTGGGTTTCCAACGGGTGTAAACTGAGCAAGCCCATTTCCAGAGGGATTGGGCATATGGGCATTCAACTAGGATTTGTGGGATAGTGTCAGAGGACTGTGAGCAAGTAGGGCAAAGGTGATTGGTTGAGTGTGTTACTTGGCAAATAGTGGGTAGGGAGTTATTGAGTAAGGAATAAAGCATGTCTTTCATTTCCGAGGGATAGAAAGTTTCCAGATAAATTTAAACCAATTGTGAATATGGCTCCCTTGAAGAGGTGGCTCCGCAACATAGACAACGGAGCCACCTCTTCAAGGGAGCCATATTTACCCATTTGTCCGTTTGACCGAAAAAAACTTCAAGCCTGACACGTCAGCCATCGGTCACGTAACTAACTCGCTTCGGTTAGCTCAGAGGGTTAGCTCCATCGTTGCCACCTTTCGTTCCGTTGCCAACACACTCCGCCAATTTTCCGCGTCGCTTGCGACGCTGCATAGGACTTGTTCATTCTGCCTCCATTTCTTGTTTTCAGCGTGCATGCTCAGACCCAGCTTAGACCGATCTCTTCTCTTGTTCTCTACCTCTGGAATGTTCTAGATCGCCTGCATGGTGCAAACGGGAAAGAATATGTAGACAGCGAGAGGGTCGACGGCCAAGCAATTCCTTGAAAATAAGATATGCAGCCCATGGCATGCCCTCAAACATGCTGAATTCTTTCACTGAATTACTGAAAGCGGTTTTCATGTATGTTGTCTCGGGGGCCAAAGAAGCTGTGTAGCTGTGTAGCTGTTTTCAAACTGTCAAACAGACAAAAGCGACTGCCGGTTTGCTAGAATCAGTTGCAGTCAAGACCACAGTTGTTCCAAATGTTGCAGGTAACGTTTCAAACGCAGATTTAGGAGGGTCTACTACGTTGCTAACGTAGATTTTAGCTCATGAGACCTGCATGAGACGTGGATTTTACTCATGAATAGGGTTGGGCCGACATATAAACGTATATATTAATATATACGTTTATACGTTTATACGTATAAATACGCCGTATGTTTTTTCTGAAATCGATCTTATATACGTTGTATAAAAACGTATAGTCTGTACTTCGAGAAGTACAGCAAACGTCCCGGCACTTAACTTTCTTGGTTCTCATTATATTTTTGATTTAGATAGCTCACTGGAAAGCTTTTGACATCCTCTATCACAATACGCAATAAAATCACCATTCACACGCATTATTTTATAAACATTGGGCCTAAAGGTTGATCTAGGTAGCCAGGATGGCACACATATCAGAGCGTCACCTAGCATTCCATTCCACAAGCTGTGCTCCTATGTGGGCTTGAAGGATTGATGGTGCAAGCCTAGTGCAATGTGAACATGGACAATATTGAAATACCGCTATTACATTACATTACATTACATTACATTACATTACATTACATTACATTACATGTTAAAGTCTACTTGACACCGCGAGGGTGTATGAGACTCTGTGCTTTAAACAAAAAGAAAAAGCACCCACAAAGCAAAAAACCCCATTACATCAGGGGTGTGTCGAGGACAAACAAACCAAACTCCCAACCACCGTTTTGGTGGCGTAGGTATTAAACCCCTTAGAGCCGGACCCAGATCTCAACCACTTACAGTGGCGGAGGTAAGAAGCTAACAACTGAGAAGTCACAAGAAGAAAAAAAGGGATGATAAATTACGGTGCCACTAAGCAGTCCAGGGCTTCCTGTCTTGCTCTTGCTATGTACTTATATTACCGTAGGCGCCTGTATTGTTGGCGCTTTTAATTGTTGGCGGCCACACAAAAAAATTGCACCAAATGACTCTGTGCCAGAACTTTGGCGGTAATTTACAATTTGGGAGAAACATAAATTGGCCCAAGTGCCATGCACTGGCGGTTCCATTTTAAAACACATTCTTGGCCATGGCTGCTCCATTTTAAAACACATTCAATGCCCCATAAGCAGTTGTTGTTATTATTACAGTCCAAGGGTAGCCCAAACAGGCTAAAGGGACCTCCCCAACCAAAAAGGAGGGGCTAAAAAAGGAATCTCTAGGCTGGTAGTACCGGTAGGCTATGCCCTCTCATCATGTACGCATGGGACGCACTGTGACACATTAAAATAATACACATTCTTGGCCATGCCTGCTCCATTTTAAAACACATTCTATGCCCCATAAGCAGTTGTTGTTATTATTACAGTCCAACGGTAGGCCGAATAGGCTAAAGGGACTCCCCAACCAAGATAGGAGGGGCAAAAAAAGGAATCTCTAGGCTGGTAGTACCGGTAGGCTATGCTACGCCCTCAGCATCCCCATCATCCTCGCTAGCCAACTCATCCCCATCATCCTCGCTAGCCAACCCATCCCCTTCATCACCGCTAGTCCATGCGTCAGACAACCCCTCATCAGGCTGTGCATCCTCATCTGCCGAGTGCCGACCCGTCATCATCAGGCTGTGCATCCTCAACGTCCTTGGAGAATCCATCAATTGTGACAATATGCAGAAGC
The DNA here is from genome assembly GCA_013435795.1 of Chlamydomonas sp. ICE-L. Taxonomy (NCBI): domain Eukaryota; kingdom Viridiplantae; phylum Chlorophyta; class Chlorophyceae; order Chlamydomonadales; family Chlamydomonadaceae; genus Chlamydomonas; species Chlamydomonas sp. ICE-L. The sequence goes on from JACBWV010000364.1 coordinate 14,044,755, forward strand.
GAACTAGCAAGACCACATACCGGTGTTTGACCCTCTCTCAGGCTGTATGTTTGAGTGTGTACTGCACTGTAGTCCAGCTGCTCGCGCCTGAACGTTGGCGGTTGATCCGGTTTGTGCTCGAACCGGTTTTGGCCTACACGCCTACCTTGCAGGAACATGGCGGTACCCCAACCGCCAAATTTACCGCCAACATTACAGGCGCCTACGGTAGTATACACTTATACAGTTATATAATATACCAACTGGCATTTAATGGCTCCCTTAGATTGGCACCGCGCTTCTTGGTCGACGCGCTTTCTGGTCTTGATTTATTTTCTGAGATTTGGACAGCCTTAACTTGTCAGATTATTTTTCTGAGACATGATATGTGATGCCAATGATATTAGCTACGCGGAAATACCTTTAAACCCATGTAAAAGTATTTTCTCAAGAAGTGCCGAATTTTTATATACGTTTTATACGTTTATTAGTTTATATGTATACGTTTATACGTTTATACTGCTTATAAAAATAAAAATATACGTCTGCTTCCCAACTCTACTCATGAAACGTAACTGCCAAAATCCTTTAATTAAAATAAAACTTTTGACTGCGACCTGGCCTGATAGAAGAGATGCATCATGCATGGTACAGAAAACAGAAACCCGCAGTTGCCCCGTTTCCTTCCTCATCATTTACTACCGAATATGAGCCTGACTACTGACTTGCATCACTTAGGATATATGGTTAGGAGACTAAAAATAGTGCGTGCCATCCAGGGTTGTTCAAGACGCTGCGTCCTCCATCGCAGACGCAACGTCGTAGGGTCCGTTGCGTTGCAGGACGCAACGTGGGGAGGGTCCGTTGACCAGAAGGAAAGGTCAGTTGCGTCGCAGGACGCAAGCTGGACAATTGGTTGCGTCGCAGGCAGCAGAGCAGGGGGTCCTCCTGAAATACCCTGGTGCCATCCTATGCATGCAGAACTTCAGATACATCACTTACAAGATTGACCGCTAACCTACCTGCCTGAGAAACAAATATAATTGCCTACCGGGTATACCGGTATGATGTAACCGGTACGATAGAGTCACGTACTTTTGTTATTGTCCGGCTTTCACGCCATCCCTAGATTGACTTAGAGCACTCGGGTTCCCTACCCAGCTATTGCACGCGCACTGTCACAACAGTACCCTGATGTACTGTCGCAACCCCCCTCATATATCATCTCCATCTGATAGATGCTTATCTAAATGTAAAGAGTTCATTCCCTTCGTCTATCCCAATCTCCGAAGACAACAACTTCCGTATCAATAATCAATATTTATTCCTCCTTATCAAGATCCCCATCTCAACAGCATCCATCAACACAATACCCATTCAGCTGAGGAGAATGTGTTATGGTACACCTTGTTAAGTGTACCATGCTGACCCTGTGTGCATGAAGTCCGGCCGGGCCTGTGACCTTGGACCGCAGGCCAGCTAGCGGCTGGTACCGCCAGCTAGCTATGGCTCCTTAAATTGTAGTCCAGGCAGGCCCCGAGGCCGCCATCTCTGTTGGCTACTTAGCTACCGCAAGTTAGGCTTGAGCTTATCTTGACATAACGTTGTAACCAACTGTGTAGCACCTATCGTCCCATTGCCCCATCGTCTACGAAAGGCAAGGAAAACTACAGAATGCTGTAAGTTGTAAGGAAAGCCTTTGAATTGATCATGCATGGTGGGGTTATAGGGGCCTAGGGGTCAATTCTGGGAACTCCACACTCTCATGATTTCTACTACCGTACACCAGGTAACTCAGCTTGGCGTTTCTTGGATTAAAACCAAAGCTTGTTTTTTCGTCGCATACCGTAGCGGTTCAAGGAGGTTCAGTACAACTCGGTACAACTGCGAACTTGACCAGGCTTCAGCTACGGGCCAGAATGGGGAGCCGGCCATATACTGTGGCGCGTAGCCCCAAAACATCGAACGCCCGAGTCAAACAAAGGTCATTCAAGGTGCAAGCATTCAATATCCTCCCTGGGTTGGTCATAGGCTTTCGATCGCGCCAACCGTGCGCCGATGCTTCAGAATCGTGCGAGGAGCGGGTCGGGACTGAAATATAAAAACTCGCCCGCACTTCCAGTCTCCTACCAGTCAGGAAACTAGAAAGTGGACACACTTTCGTGATTTGGATTTAGAGGTACAGAGGACATGACTGATGACTGTTGGGACGCAAACACGTGTCTAGGAGCTATCTTGGGTTTAGGACGGGACGCGCAAGCGCGCACCCGCGCGCACCTCTATCAAACTCGCTCCGGAACCGTTGGTAGGCAGAAGTCGCGAGTAGGTAGTAAACGAAGATAAAATCCGCCGGAAGCCAGAAGAAGCAGAGTGTTGCGGTCAACGAACTTATCATAACGCACATAACTGCCACAACCGAAGAACCAGCTACCCCTCTAATACCTATGCAGCCTCAACACTGAGCTGGTTTCCACATAGCTTCCCATCCATCTCATTCAAGAGTGCACCCTGACAATCTCTTTACTTCAGTCTCGACAGTCTGCGCAGCTCAAATAATCGATCCGGAAATCCTCTTCAGCTGCCGTCACCAATCATCTGCTGATTTCTGCACATTTACTGCGCATTGAGCATACGACCTGTCTGATCCAGTAACTCAACAGAGATTGCCACCAGGGTACAGAAGGTGCCAATCTTCAAAAGAACCGCCTTCTTCTGCAGTTCATGAATATCCTCCAAAGTGCTTCCTTCGGTGTAAGCAATGCTTGTCACTCGTACCTGAGCTTCTGTCTAGGCTCTTCACGCCCCTTGTAATTCGACAAACAGCCGAAGATTCATCGATCTTCGCCAGGTGCGTCATCAGTAGAAGGGCTTGTTTACCACTGTTTTAGCATTGCGGCATTTCGAGTCTCGGGCAACCTTGAGAGGCAATGTGCGAGGCAGTACCCATTTTTGTTGTTGGAAGCTGCGCGGGAGCATGATTCTGACTACCTCGCTCCCCTTGTTAACCCCGCTCTTGCTCCTCAGGTCTACACCGCCCGATTCCGACCGCCGACCAAGAGTTCGCAGCCGGCAAAGTGGACAAAGGCAAACCCTCAAAACGTGATGGTAAGCTTGGTCGGATGCTCGGAATGGGGCTGTGGGTTCCGAGGAAGAGGGGGGCCTTGGTTCCGGTCTTGCAGTGGCAGTTAGGACCCACAGTACGACGCATACCCTCGACCCGCCTGATTTCCTTCGCTCTGTTCCCAAGCAACGCCTCCAAGATTCTGTTTGAATGTTTCCTGTGCTCACCAGTGGTTATAAATATTGCCCTCCAGATTGAGCCCCACAGTCCTCAAAGCTGCATTTTGGTGGGCACTATCATGAGTTGGGCACCCCTTGTTCTTCATCCTCCGAAGTCACTCATAGGCTCAATCACATTGGTTTATCAGGTTGGAATGAGGGATAGCTACCCTTGCAGTTGGAATCAGACTTGCCTTGCGCGAGCTGATCTGAAATGCGTACGAACTAGTTAATCAGTCATCTTACTGACCACTCATCATTGGCCAATCTTGCACTGCAGACTTCCATCATCATCCCAACACCAGCCACAAGGCCCAAGAGGTCAGCCTATGTCCTGGATGCATCAGAGGCTGCCGAGGTGCTTCTCAGCATGAGTAATGCAGAGTTTCCTCTCAGACAATCGCCTACAAAGAGGTTCCGCACTGATAACCAGTATAACAGAAAGCTTCCACTAGCCCCTAGAAGCCTTCATGTTCCCATGAATCAGTTTCTTAATGCTACCTTGAGCAGCAACCTTGACGATGTGCTTGTTCCTAGAAATGCTGGAGCTGTGCCGATATTTGTTCCTGCGCCTCGAAGAACTTACCCTGTGCCTCATATCGTTCGTCCTACGCCTTCACCTGCTGTGCAAATAGAGTCAACAGTGAAGTCATATGCAACCTTTGCTGTCGCTTACACAAAGGATGTGTCCTCCAAGAATAGCACTGGTTCCTCCGTCAGCACCTCACCAGCTGATGTGGTACCCGCTGCTGGTCCTCATCAGGCCCAGCTTCACAAGGACAAGGTTGCCCCCCCGACAGGTGCAGCTGATGCTGTTGGGCCTGCTATCAATTTCTCACCTCAGGGGGCATCTGCCTTGAGCAGCAAGGCTAGCGCTGGACCAACACTGTCAGATGTTCTTGCCTCAACAACCAAGACTGCTGCAGCCCTGCCACCAAAGAAACGCCTGGCGAAAGCAAAGAAGGAGAGCAGTTCAGGTGGATTCAACAGCTCCCAATCCACTACCACCACCTTCCAGACAGCTGCCCCTCAAGCTCCCATGCACCATCCTTTTGTGCAGCAATCCCCATTTTCATCGATGCCCAAGACCAATCCATTCTCAATTGAACATTCCATCAGTTGGCCGCCACCTAACACCACTGACCTTAATCAGACAGACAACGTCGACTCCTCTGTCCCCAATAAGAGGGTTATCACAACCAGCGTTGTGAGGACCCACAGCCAGCCAGGACCCCCCAGAATGGGTTGGTCCCACCAAGAGCCTACCAAATCCCATGTATTGCTGGATCATACTCCCCCTGGCATCCCTATCACAACTACTTCAAGCGCAGTACCAACAGCTCCAACCGCACCCTCCCCGCTGCCACTGTCCTCACATTCTAAGATGAGCCTCAAGCAATATAAGTCAGGCCCTCTCCCTTCATCCAAACCTAAGGACACGCCACACCTTCAGGAGCATCACTTGCCCTCTGTGGTGGAGGCTCTATCCAGGCCTTCTTTCGGCCCCCCGGTGCCCTCTGCTACTCCTGCTACTGGATTTTACAGCACCCCAGTTGTCACCGAGACATATTTGAAGCCTCTCCCTTCATCCACACCTAAGGACACGTCACACCTCCTGGAGCATCACTTGCCCTCAGTGGTGGAGACTCTATCCAGGCCTTCTTTCGGCCCCCCGGTGCCCTCTTCTACTCCTGCTGCTAGATTTTACAGCACCCCCGTTGTCACCGAGACATATTTGAAGCCTCTCCCTTCCACACCTAAGGACACGTCACACCTCCAGGAGCATCACTTGCCCTCTGTGGTGGAGACTCTATCCAGGCCTTCTTTCGTCCCCCCGCTGCCCTCAGCTGCTCCTGTTACTCGATTTTACAGCACCCCCGTTGTTACTGAGACACGTTTGAAGTACACTCAGCCTGGGAACTCGAGCCCCACATCGGATTCCTCCACCCACTTGCATTTCAGTGTTGGCACAAATCCTATCACACAATCTTGGACCCAGCCTACACCGTGCAACAGAACAGTTATCACAGAGGTTAGCCCTCGTTTCGGGTACAGGAGATAGGTGCAGACCACTTTCTTCTTTTGGGGCTACGCGCAGAAGCTTCTTGGCAGCTTCTTTCACCCACCCTTTGTCCAAACATGAAGCTAGCTAGTGCGCCTGAAGGCTGGCACGACAGGCATTCCAAGGCAGCGGTAGTCAGTTGGCTTGACTCAGTCGCTGGCTAATGGAGCTGGGTGGAAGCTGCTATGGGCAGCAAAAAAATGAAACAGTGATGCCAACTCGCCGGCACACTTTCTGCCACATCTACTCAACCCTACTTGGCAAGCGGGCCCCTTAGGGGCCCACTTGGTAGGCGATACCGGTACTTGGAGTACCGCCCAGGGGAGTATAAGTTTCCGCAGTATAAAGGGTACAAAAGCTTAATTATAATGTTCCAAATCTGGCATCAAACTAATAAGTCTCTGATTTGAGAGTCTAGGTAGAGGAATTTTGATGGCCATGGATTTTTTTCTTCCCACTGCGAGGTGAGATGGTTTCGTTTGGCAGTGTGCTTTCCCGGTATTAGGAAAGATGATTTGATGAAGAATGGAGCTGAAGTTGAGCTTTCCCAGTAGTAGGAAAGATGATTTGATGGAGAATGAAGCTGGAGTTGAGCTTTCCCAGTAGTAGGAAGTATGATTTGATGGATCAATGGATTTTATCATGAGGTTGCTCAATGAACAATCTATATGCTGCAGATTGGGAGTTGACTCCAAAGAGACGTAGGGATCAGAGTTTTCACTATTCGATACTCAGCCCCCTGCAGCTGGTCTGTTTTTCAATTTTCAAGGCCACTAACACAGGAATGAATGAATGAATTCATTAATCACCTCACCAGCCAACCTAGACCACCAATGTAGTGGGTAGGATTTATCAAGTTTCGAGCTCTGGGCTGCATGGTATAGTATTACCCATTCGGCGAACAGACGGGTCTGAGGTTTGAGCCCTGGCAAGTTTCACAAAATCTCAGATTTGCCGCCTTGGAAGGGGTAGAGAACTTTCCTCTGTGCTGTCGCGCGGTAGTCCAAGCTCAGACGCAGAGGGCCTGCGAAACCAAATAAAACCCAACATGGTAGCGGGTAGCCATTCTCCAGTGTATACACATGCATGCTAACGGGAGGGTTCCCTCAATATCACGCCTGTGGCATGGCATACTAATTTTCAATTTTCAAATTTTTGTAGGCTTTCTTAATTATACCTGCTATTCTATTGGGTGGTCATCTGGATAGGTCGTCTCACATGCGTGGCACTGTACTGCACTGACATGCATTGGGTGGTCGCCTGGATACGTCGACTAACATGTGTGGCACTGTACTGCACTAACATGTGTGGCATTGTACTGCACTAACATGCGTGACACTGTACTGCACTAATCTGCATTGGGTGGTCGCCTGGATAGGTTGACTAATATGCATGGCTCTGTACTGTATTGACATGCGTGGCACTGTACTGCATTGGGCGGTTGCCTGGATGCTGCATTGGGTGGTCGCCTGGATAGGTTGAATAAGATGCGTAGCACTGTTATGCATCCCTAGCTTGTCCCCATATTTATACCTTCCAGTTCCTGATAGCTCCCTAGTTTCTTAAATCCAGTCGATTGGTGCATGGGAATCTGAAAGCTGTATGACCTCATGCACACAAAGGGGACGGCAGGAAATGCCTGCTATGTTCCTTTGTACCATAGGACGTTTTTTTAGTTGTGAAAGGTATTTCACTCTAAGAGTTGCTGCAACTTTTGCTCACACACTAATCTTGGTTATCTGACGAAATTTCTTGCACAACGTGAGGCTACTAGCCCACAATCATTATAGTATTAGACATTTACATGTTTACTGTAATGCTGTAAACTTGGATGAACATAGCACTTACCTGTCCACCACCACGTCCATGGTAGACCAACACACGTACTCAAGATGGACTCTTCTCGGTCTCAATCAGTTGGATTTAATTATTTGAGCCCCATCTTATCTGGAACACCATAGAATTGTTCCATTTTTATCTGCCAGCCTTGATTCCCGCCGTCTAGCGTGTATCCAGTCCCACAGCAGTTCCCTCTAACCCATCGGGTTATGGGCAGACACTTGGTCGCCTCGTGTCGGTTGGACTCAATGGTACCGGTACTCCTGGAACATGACCATCGGACAAGACGTTGAACTTCCCCATGTACCTTATATATGCCAGCATGTTTAATATCATCCAGATTATTTAATAAGATAGCGTGCGTGGTACCATGATGGCTATCATCCAAGTCGTTTAAGTAATGATGTAATACCGTCTCTTCGGTTATCACCAGGTTTCCTAGGGTTCACTGTACGAAGGGAGTGCCAATCAATGTCTGCTATTTTAGAGTTGCCTATATCATTTTGCTGGGTCAAGCTTGCCCAGTGAGGTCTTGTCATCTTGAAGAACACCAAATAAATGTTCTTACACCCAATCTCTGATTGCCAATAGAACATGCTCTAGCAAGCCTATTTTCAGAAAATCATCGTCCTTACGACCAATGATTTTATTCAGAAGCCAATACATAGTCTCAACCATTGAGCCCATGTAGATGATACATAAAGTTTATGAAGGACCAAGCCAGTAGAGGTTTTTTGCCGAGGGCCCTTTTCAAACAAGTATTATAAATAGTTTCACCTTTTCCTTCGAGACCGCGGGAAGTATTAATGTTCACCAGACGGTTTGGAGCCCATACTTCACACCCATAGTCAAGGATATGTTGAATTAGCGTGCCATATATACAGTTAACTTAAAATACTGACATTTGCGAGATCCAGTTGCACCGTTTCCAGAGTGCATGAGTTGCTCTCTCGGCGGCAACACCATATCTTTCACCAGCATCGTGTTTGCCGCCATTCTGCCCATGTATCCCCTAGGAGAGAATCCCAAAGTAAACGAACTCCTCCTAAATGGGAAGGTCCTGTCCTTTGAAGTGCCATCTGTTGGTCATTCTTCCATTTACAAGGTCACTATTAAATACCACCACTTCAGATTTAGATATGTTTACCTCCACCTTGTAAACTTGACAGAATTATTTCAGGCATCTGAGCATAATCTGCAAGCCTGCCGGTAATTCACTCCATAGTTGTTCAGGGCGCTGCGTCAAAGATTTCTGCGACGCAACATGGGGTGGATCCGTTGACCAGAAGGAAGGGTCCGTTGCGGCGCAGGACGCAGGCTATACAATTGGTTGCGTCTCATGCAGCAGACCTGGGGGTAATCCTGAAGTACCCTGATTCACTCATAATGCATAGATTGTCGGCACACACGGCCACTATGCAAATGCTACCAGCAATTATAATGCCTTCCTCTTCACCAAATCTCTTGGGAAAGAACTTCCCCAATTGGTCAATGAAGAGACCACACGATAGCGGGGACAGATTATTTCCTGGTTTACCCCCTGCCTCTGCTAAGAAGGCTGAAGTAAAACGATTGCCGACACATATTCTCAATCGGACTTGTTTACACAAGATTCTCGGGGTTTGCAGGCAGCTGCCGTGGATACCCATCTGTATACAATTAAATAAGTTGACTCCATCCCCCCAGACAATGCCTAGCACTTTATCCCCACATTTCTCTGTCTATCATACTGTACGCGGGACGGTAAACAAATACACAACTCCATGTTTTAAATTGTATAGTAGCGGAGCTGATTTGTTTTTGAATCACACCTAATTTTTAAAGGAGGTCGATGGAGGGCAACTTCACAAGTGACTAGTATAATAGTACAACTAATTGATTACCTGCGACTCTGACAGGACTATATGAGCAGGATAACTTTCGACCCTCATGTTCAGACACACAAGATTGAGGGAAACCGAGTGAGAAGGGCTAACAGGTCATGCACCTGTACGCCAGGTCTTAGGTCAGTTGGTACTTCCCTGACTGCTCACCCTGCAAGCCGTGAGCGGGGGAGAAAGTGACGTCATACAACAACTCGAGATTCATCATCGAACTTCCGAATTTCGACTTCCGACTTCTCTCTCAGAAAGTCCGAGTATTTGAAGAAGGGGCTGCTGATATTAGGTTACATGAATACGAAGTATGCTTCATCTCCGAGATCAGAAAGTCGGCTCGTGAAACACTGATTTCTGGGAAGATTTGCAGACAGCGTGGTATGTGACGGTAACGACGTGGTAGCTGCCGTAGGGTTAGGGCTTTCCCTGCCCTGAGCTCTTCGACTGTTCCTTCAATCGCGCTCCATCGCGGCATGGTGCTTGCGTATCATTCCTTTATTTATTGTCTAACCTTCGTTAGCCGGCGTGGAACAACGAAGACCAATACGCCTGGAGCAGCCGAAGTCTCTGTAAAGGCATGCCATGCTCTTGGCAGCCTATTGCAGTATTATGTAGTAGGTCTCTAGAAGCTGCTGTACATTCAACCTTGAACCCTGAACCCGCAGTACACTCTAGGTTCTTCCCCCTCTGTTCGGTTCCAGTTTGGACGGTGGCTAGCTTATAGCACAGTTGAACTTCAATACTCGGCGCCTAAGCGATCACTCCTGTCGTCTCTGATTCCTAATTGCTTGCGCACTCCAGATTTCGCGCAAAACCAGATAACAACCATACCTCGAGACCTTCGTACTAATTTTGAATTGTACCGGCAGCCACTGTCGAAACTCACTGTCGCCAAATGCCTCATGATTCCGGGTGAGGAGCATCTTTATTGTGATCTTTGACAGAAATGAATTGCAAGCGCGAATCTTGTCCGTAGACCCTGGCACAAGAGTGAGAATCTAGGTTTCTGGGGATGACAATCCAACACTTTGTCATGCCCTGAGTAGCACATCCAGTCGATGCTAGGTGCACCTAATGCATCCTTGGACTACTTTTAGCTTCAAAGTAATGCTGCTGTGTGTCAGGTACAATCAGAAGTACAAAAAAACAATACGTCACATTCTGTTCTATCCATGCGCATGTGCATCTCATCCCATACCTTGATCAGCACACAGTGCATGTGCTCACATGCAATACAATTGAAAATGAGTTACTTTAACAGTAATCTGTACTTCTGCAGTACACCTGTACCTCTGTACCTCTTTTCCTCATGTCCTCGGTCTTAACCGGAAGCGGAACCCTGCGCAGGTTTTGAAGCAGCGAGTGGCCATGAAGCAAATTCCGCTTGAATGCATTTGGCTTAATGATGGTGCATGGGTAAGTGCACAACTCACCAGGTCTTCTCTTTTTCAACTTTTCTTAGCAACTTCTAGGCAGCTCCATAAGCCTGCCACCGTGCTACACCCAAATATTTCAGCACTTCTGGATAGCTGATAGTGCCAGCTTCAAGGTGCACTAGGTTGCGTTAGATTTGAGCGAATAGCCAGTCTGGGGAGCTACCTAGAAGCTGTTGATCGGAGCCAAAAGATAAGACCTGTAACACACCCAGGTCTACATCTGTTTCTCCAAATGTACCCCCCCTCCCCGGGCCTTCGTTTCTAGTTCTAAGGGATAGCTTCTGGCTAGCTCTCCATGCTGACTTTTGAGCCACAAGTGAAGCTACCTAGTACTCCCTAAGGCCAACATGAAGAGGTGTCCAATAGAAAACAATCATTGGGGACAAGTGTTGATGTAGATGGGAATAAGAGACCATAGCTTTTCTTTTCGGCTATGAGCAGCACCTTTTAGGTAGCCACCTGAGCCAGCCACTAGGCGAATCCTCAATATTTCAACACTGCTATATAGCTGATTCTGTCAGCTTCCAGATGCACTGCGTTGCTTTAGGTTTGACTGGGTAGCAAGCCAGGGGAGCTGCCTAGAAGCTGCTGCTCGTAGCTGAAAAGAAAAGCTACGTTTGGAAATAAGAGACCTCAGGGATTTTGACAATTATGAGTTGCCAGTGGCATGCCATCAAATCAAATTGAATTTTATTTTATTGGATTGAATTGAATTGAATTGAATTTGGTAGAATTGAATTAAGTTGAATTGAATTGGATTTTAGTGAATTGAATTGGATTGAATTGCATTGAATTTAATTCAATTGAATTGCATTGAATTGAATATATTTGATTTCCTACCAGCCTTCAGGTCGCTCACCTTCTGCAGGTGGATTAAACATGGTACGAGTATAAACGCCACTGCACCAGAGCTTTTTTCCGTTTCAGAAAGGGGGTCTTCTGGTAGCAATCAGGGATTTGGTGTCTTTCAAGGTTGGGCTCCTGGTAGCGATTTGGGCAGGCAGGGCGGCATTTTCAGCCCGGCCCGGGGGGCTCAGGGGGCGGGGCGGGCTTGTGGGGGAGTCTCAGGTGTAGCAGAGAGTTTGGTCTAAACGGGGTCCCAGGTATTGATCGCTTCTGGTAGCGGAAAAAAAACTGCGTACTTCACCACACTCCTGAGTTCAGAATGCATTATCACGCAAGAGGCATAATTTTTCTTTTAAGCCACGAGCAGCAGGTTCTAGGCAGCTCCCTGGGCTATATCTTCATCCAAACCTTAAGCAACCTAGGCACCTGGGAGCTGATCTCGTCAGATTCGCAGTGCTCCTGGAAACTTTGGGTTTGGCCCAGTGTCAGTCTTAGGGAGCTGCCTAGAAGCTGGTGCTGGTAGCCGAAAAGAAACACAGTGCTGGTAGTCCCTTGAACAAGTTGCCTGTTCGAGCTTGGGTGCCCCTAGCTGGCTGGTAGTGGTGTTACGTATCCATCCTGCGGTTGCTCGAAGCTGAAGTAGCAGTCTCATGGAGCTACCTAGAAGCTGGTGTTGGTAGCCGGGAAAAAAACAGTGGCTGGTGAAGGTCCAAGACTGGATACCACTCACCTACCCACCCAACCGCTCACACCCACCCGCCCACACCCACCCAAACCCTCACCCACATCCTCCCACACCCACCCACCCACCCACTCACCTATCCACCTACCCACTCACACCCACCCACCCACTCACCTACCCACTTACCCACCCCCACCCTCACCCACACCCAATACGCAATAGTGCGCGTCATGTGTCCTGTAGCATGCAAAGTAATGATAACGCATTGTGGGGTGTGGTATTAAGGGAGCCCCGTCGTACGGCGGTAGGGAACAGGCTGCTACTTTACCTGGACAAAGCTACCATGGCGGTTGACAGCGACCGCGAACAGTAAGGCGCACCCGTTGGGATTCGAACCCGGCACCTTTGTCGTTCAAGGAGCTCTGCCATTGAGCCATTCGTTGAACAGGGATTGGAGCACGCAAGGTTATGGAGCCTGACTGCACGATTGGAGTAATTTTTAACCCCCCCCCTGGGCGCAGCACGCAGATTTTCGTGTTCAGTGAAGTCGAAAGCGCAACTCAAAAGGAGGCGATTGCGCTTTTCAAGCAACCCAAAATGACAGAATGTAGTACCCTGACTGGCTCTATCCACATCAACTCCTATCGGTCATCTTTCCAAAAACACTGCTTCGATTTTCAAAATATCGTTGCTAGTGGCATTCCAGTGAAGGCCAAAGATGAGCTATATCCTAATAATTAAATGAATATATATATATATATATATATATACATAAACACATATCGAGATAAATATAAAATACACAAATAAATAAAATAAACAAATCAATAAATAGTACGCCTTATTACAAGGCGTGACTGGGCGCGAGGATTAACTCCTGTTGGACATATTTTCAAAAACACAGCTTTTATTTTTAAATATTGGATTGGATTGGATTGTTACATGGATTTTCAGCCAACTCTGGGCTGCTCACCATCTTCCAATGCCAAATCCCCCCGTGCGATACCCACAGAAACCAGGGAGCAAACAAAGCGGAATATGTATTTAGTCAGCCATTCTGGGCTTGCCGAGAGCAACATAAGGGCATGCTATTTTTTGTGACTCAACCCCCTACCCACCCTCCTCACCCACCTAACCACCCCAGCCTCACACCCACCCACCTGTCCACCTACCCTCGCACCCACCTACCCTCGCACCCACCCACCCACCCACCTACCCACCTGCCCACCCACCCGCTCACACCCACCCAAAACCCTCCACCTACACCCACCCACCCCCCCACTCACCTACCCACCCACTCACCCACACCCACACCCACACCTACCAACCCACCCACTCACCTACCCACCCACCCACCCACACCCACACCCACACCTACCAACCCACCCACTCACCTACCCACCCACTCACCTACCACCCACTGCTCACACCCATCCACACCCACCCACTCACCTACCCACCCACACCCTCACCCACACCCACACCCTCACCCACACCCACACCCAAACCCACCCACACCCACACCCACCCACCCACCCACTCACCCACCCCACCACCCCACTCACCCACCCCACACCCACCCACCCACCCCCACCCACCCACCCACCCACCCACCCACCCACCCACCCACCACCCACCCAACCACCCACCCACCACCTACCACCCACCCACCCACCTACCCACCTACCCACCCACCCACCTACCTACCCACCCACCTACCTACCCACCCACCCACCTACCCACCCACCCACCCACCTACCCACCCACCCACCTACCACCCCCCTACCCACCTACCCACCCACCCACCTACCCACCCACCCACCCACCCACCCCCCACCCACCCACCCACCCACCTACCCACCCCCACCCCACCCACCCACCACCACCCACTCGCTCTTGCACGCTTCAGTACGAGGTTGACAACAAACGCACCAAGCTGGACGGCACAGGACCCATCCCTTTTGTGAGCGTTCGTTTCCTGGGCGAAAGTGACTCAGAGGATCCCGAAGTAGTGCTCCTCGAGGAGCTGGACAACAGGTTCCGCATAGCTTCCAGGCAGGCGGAAGACCACGAGTGTTGCCAGCTCATCATCGGCTCTCATGTCGTGGCCAAGATATTTGAATCTCCGGCAGACGCTGATGTGGACGAGGAGGACTTAAACAATCTGGGGGAGGGAGATGGTCCACCCAGACCCGAGGGTAGTAATGAGAATGAAGACCCTGATGACGCCGAGGACATCAAGTACTACGATGCAGAGATCGTGAACATAGAGCACAGAGGGCACGAGACAGGTGAGTTTGCGTGGGAGTCTGGGTTTGGGTTTGGGTTTCAGTTTAGGGCTCGGGTTATGAGAATGAGGACCCTGATGACACTGAGGACATCAAGTACTATGATGCAGAGATAGTGAAAATAGAGCACAGAGGGCATGAGACAGGTGGGTTTGTGTTTGTGTTTGTGTTTGAGTTTCAGTTTAGGGCTCGGGTTATGAGAATGAGGACCCTGATGACACTGATGACATCAAGTACTACGATGCAGAGATCATGAAAATATGGCACAGAGGGAGTGAGGCAGGTGGGTTTGTGTTGGAGTTTGTGTTTGTGTTTGGGATTCAGTTTATGGCTCGGGTTATGAGAATGAAGACCCTGACGACACTGAGGACATCACGTACTAAGATGCAGAGATCGTGAAAATACAGCACAGTGGATGGGTTTGAGTTTGGGTCGGGGGTTCGATTCCCCCTACGGTCGCCCTAAGCGTTGCAGGTCGTTGTCAACCGCGATCGTAGCATGTCCAGTTGAGGTAGAAGACCGGTCTCTACCCGCGAATGACGGGTTCCCTTAATACCACGCCCCACCAGGCGTATCATTATCTGAGGGTCAGCGCTTCACACTGGGGTTGCATCCAGTCTCTCAATTTTCGACATGACGCTCACCAAAAAGGCACATTTTTTTTAAGTCGCGAAAGGATTTTCACCCCAGGAGGTGGGTCTCCCGACACAAACCAGCGACACAGAGGATTCAGTTTGAATGCTTGACCTAACTGTTGCTTCTCTGCTGTACATGCAATACGATGACCAACTGCGTAAAGCCCCGGGGTGTTTGAGGGGCAGCGCTTCAAACTGGGTTCGCCCCGATTCGCTCAATTTACGACACGACACACACCAAAAACACACTGCTCAAACAACCTAACTGTTACTTCTCTGGCTCTCTGCTGTACAGGCGATGGAGGCGGCAAGTGCAAGTGCCGCTTTACCATACACTGGTGGCCGCCATGGCCGGTGAGTAAATATATAGGGTTTAGGGTTTAGCAAATAATACGAATGAGCTAATATTAAAAATAAATATATTAAATATACACTGGTGGCCGCCATGGCCGGTGAGTGCTCTGATAAAATAAATAAATAAAATAAATAAATAAATAAATAAAATAAAGAAATAAAATATATAAATAAAATAAAATATATAAATAAAATATATAAATAAATAAATAAAATTTGTAAATAAGTAAAATAAAAACAAATGCTCTGATACTCTCCACACAAATTGTTTGTGTTTGCACACATGCTATGATACTCTCCACACAAATTGTTTGTGTTAGCACACATGACTTGATGAACTCGACACAAGGTTTCATTGTGTTTGCACAAATGCTCTGATTCGCTTTACCCTACAGTGGTGGCCTCCATGGCCAGTGAGTAAATATATAGGGTTTAGGGTTTAGCATATAATACGAATGAGCAAATATTACAAATATATACATTAAATATACAGTGGTCTCCTCCATAGCCGGTGAGTAAATATGCAAGCAAATATAGCAAATAATACGAATAGCAAATAATACCAGCGAATGAGACAAATGAGTAAGTATTACAAATATTTATATTAAATATACAGTGGTGGCCTCCATGGCCATATATATATACATGTATATATATACATGTATGTATATACATGTGTAGTATGTGTATATGTGTATATGTGTAGACAGAGGATTTGACCCATGTGCACGCGGTTCTCTATCCATATGACCTGACACCTGACCTGGCACCTGACCTGACACCTGGCACCTGACCTGACACATGGCACCTGGCACCTGACCTGACACCTGACCTGGCACCTGACCTGCCACTTGGCACCTGACACCTGGCACCTGACCTGACACCTGACCTGGCACCTGGCACCTGACCTGAAATATGGCACCTGACCTGACACCTTACACCTGACCTGGCACCTGACCTGGCACCTGACCTGGCACCTGGCACCTGACCTGACACACGGCAACTTGTCGAGTACCGCAACTGTCCAGTGTAACTAACTCGTACACGTCAGCTTCTTACACGCATCCATGTGCGAAATCACGAAACAAGGGGGAAAACCGGTGTAGGGAGAAAGGTTTCTTGACCGTGGTGTTGATGCTCGAAATGATCTAGGTTGATGAGTATTTGCACATGGATGCTGGGAAGGCCGCGCGCCTAACAGATAGCCAAGCAATTTCTCAGTGAGTTCGATCGAGCTCGACGACTGGGGTCTTAATTTCCAACTCACCAAGGGAGGGGAATTAAGACCACAGTCCACGAGCTCCTGCGGTTCCGAGCGGTCACCTCCTTCGAATCTACTAGTGGGAGGTACAAGCTGTAATCTTTGTGCAATTCCCTAGCTATCTAGCGCTGAAGAGTTTCGCATGCTGGCTCCAGATGTTCATCGTCCCGGAAATTGAGGGCACCAAATAGTTTTTTTTGCCGCTGACGGTGCGCTGACACCACATTTCAGGCCAAATCCCTTGTACTTAATTCAGTACAGCTTCAGTACTCCACAAGTTGCCGTGCTGACACCTGACCTGACACACGGCACCTGACCTGACACCTGACACCTGACCTGGCACCTGGCACATGACCTGGTACCTGACCTGGCACCTGGCACCTGACCTGACACCTGACCAGACACCTGGCACCTGACCTGGCAGCTGACCTGGCACCGGCACCTGACCTGACAGCTGGCACCTGACCTGACATATGGCACCTGACCTGACAACTGGCACCTGACCTGACATCTGGCACATGACCTGACCTGACAGCTGACCTGCCACCTGGCAGCTGACCTGGTAGCTGACCTGGCACCTGCCACCTGGCACCTGACCTGACACCTGACCTGCCACCTGCCACCTGACCTGGCACCTGGCACCTGACATAACAGCTGACCTGGCACCTGGCACCTGACCTGCCACCTGGCACCTGACCTGGCAGCTGACCTGACACCTGGCAGCTGACCTGGCACCTGGCCTGGCACCTGACCTGACACCTGGCACCCGACCTGACACCTGGCACCTGACATGCCACTTGGCATCTGACCTGACACCTGGCACCTGACCTGACAACTGGCACCTGACCTGCCACTTGGCACCTGACCTGACAACTGACAACTGGCGTACGAAACCTGGCACCTGACCTGACAACTGGCACCTGACCTGACAACTGGCACCTGACCTGCCACTTGGCACCTGACCTGACACCTGACAACTGGCGCATGACACCTGGCACCTGACCTGACACCTGGCACCTGACTTGATACCTGGCATCTGACCTGACAACTGGCGCATGACACCTGTAGCACCTGACATGACACCTGGCACCTGACCTGACGCCTGGCACCTGACCTGACACCTGGCACCTGACGCAGGGAGTGACGCCTGGTGCCGAATTGCGTGTGCCCAAGGAGTCTGCGACTGTGGGACTGGCAGAACTCTGCATTCCGGGAGGCTTCTCGTTCCTACATCCTCGAGTGAATAAGTGGCGAGAGATTATGGCCAGGTGAAAAATTAATGAAAAAATAATGAAACATTAAAATAATTAATGAAAAATTAATTAATTAAAAAGAATTAATTTAAAATTTATGAATTAATTGATGAAAAATTAATGAAAAATTATGGCCAGGTGAAAAAATAATTTGATTAACTTTGTTTTAATGAAAGGTAATCATTTTTACAAGTAGATAGCACAAGCTGTAGGCGTACGTACAATTTGTACTGCTTAATCGCCAACTGTTAAAGTCTTTCCATCCTCAAGTGAGCTAGTGGCGAGAGATCATGGCCAGGCGATTGCTTTAATTTTATTTGTTTGCTCGAGTGAGCAAGTGGTGAGAGGTGCTGGCCAGGTACAGAGGGGCGTGTGGTAAGTGCTTTTATGTCAGCTTGCTAGCTAGCTTCCTTGCTTGCTTTTTCTTGCTTGCTTGCTTGCTTGCTTGCTTGCTTTTGCTCGCTTGCTTGCTTGCTTGCTTGCCTGGTTGTGGTTGACTTCTTAGTTGCTCCGCTGCTTGCTTGGACGCTTGCTTGCTTTTTTGCTTTGTGCTTCCTTGCTTCCTTACTTCCTTGCTTCCTTGCTTCCTTGCTTGCTTGCTTGCTTGCTTGCTTGCTTGCTTGCTTGCTTGCTTGCTTGCTTGCTTGCTTCCTTGCTTCCTTGCTAGCTTGCTAGCTTGCTTGCTTGCTTGCTTGCTTGCTTGCTTGCTTGCTTGCTTGCTTGCTTGCTTGCTTGCTTGCTTGTTTTTTGGGGAGCCCCCAGGGTCACCCTGTTGTCCGTTTCACTTTCCCCAAGCAATCCCCCCCCTACCTCCCTTAACCACTGTTCACAACCAGATAGCCCCAACCACCACCCCCAACCAGTAGAGCCAAACACTTTCCCCGACCACTCTCCCCCTACTTCCCACTTCAACGCGGTCGGACCCCATGACTCTAAAGATAAGCTGGAGCTGCGCGTGGAGGAGAGTGAACTAGCCAAATCGCTTGTCGACATTCATCAGCACCAATCATCCAAAGGACCTCGTCACAAAACAACAAGTTTAACCAACCAACCTCCCCCTTCCTTCCACTGCAGAGCCGTCGGACCCAGTGACTCCAAAGATGCTGAGGACAAGCTGGAGCTGGGCGTGGACGAGAGTGAACTAGCCGACGTGCTGGTCGACATTCATCAGCACCAATCATCCAAAGGACCTCGTCACAAAACAACAACTTTCACCAACCAACCTCCCCCTACCTTCCACTGCAGAGCCGTCGGACCCAGTGACTCCAAGGATGCTAAGGACAAGCTGGAGCTGGGCGTGGACGAGAGTGAACTAGCCGACGTGCTGGTCGACATTCATCAGCACCTATCATCCAAAGGACCTCCTCACGTGACTGAAGGACCCTCATGGCTAGTAGTTTCTCCCCAGCGTGCAAGTACCTCCCCACCGGGCATAGGCCCCAAGACCAGTGCCACAGTGACTGCTGGTGAGGCTGCCAGTTGCCCGGGTGTGTATGCATGTATGTATGGGTGTGTATGTATGCTACAGTCGACGGGTAACCAACTAGGCTAGTAGTGTTCAACATATGCTTGATCCAAGCTCTTCCCAGGTTTAAAGGAGACAGGAGAGGACTCGGTTGCAACCTCTGTATCGGCAGACTTGTTCAGGCTCACACAGTAAAGTTCAGGATGGATAATCCAAATATATGCCTTCTTATCAAAGCACACTTGATCCAATCTCTTCCCAGGTGTGAAGGAGGCAGACGATGACTCGGCCGCAGCCTTTGTACTGGCAGACTTGTTCATGCTCACACAGCAAAGTTCAGGATGAATAATCCAAATCCATGCCTTCTTATCAAAGCACACTTGATCCAATCTCTTCCCAGGTGTGAAGGAGGCAGACGATGATTCGGTCGCAGCCTCTGTACTGGCAGACTTGTTCATGCTCACACAGCAAAGCACCGCCCGGGATGAATAATCAAAATCCATTCATTCTTATCAAAGTACCCTTGATCCAACCTCTTCCCAGGTGTGAAGGAGGCAGACGAGGACGCAATCGCAGCCTCTGTACTGGCAGACTTGTTCATGCTCACACAGCAAAGTTCAGGATGAATAATCCAAATCCATGCCTTCTTATTTAAGTACCCTTGATCCAATCTCTTCCCAGGTGTGAAGGAGGCAGACGATGACTCGGCCGCAGCCTCTGTACTGGCAGACTTGTTCATGCTCACACAGCAAAGTTCAGGATGAATATTTCAAATCCATGCCTTCTTATTTAAGTACCCTTGATCCAATTTCTTCCCAGGTGTACAGGAGGCAGACGAGGACTCGTTCGCAGCCTCTGTACTGGCAGACTTGTTCATGCTCACTCAGCAAAGCACCGCTCGGGATGGTGACAAGCTAACGGAGATTGCAAACGAGGACGGGGACTCGGACCCCAAGGGACGCCTGAACCCAGGCAGGGGGGGCAGGCGTGGACGTGGGCGGGCAAGAGCTGTAGGGCGTGGGCAGGCAGCCGAGCTCGGCGGGTCTGATACAAGCCCTCAAGCCCGTGCTGCTGACCGCAGCTCTAGTTCTAGTTCTAGTGAGGAGCAAGAGCTGGAGAGCTCTACGACAGATGATGACGACTCGGATGTTAGCTATGGCAGGGGCAGAGGCCGAGGGCGAGGCAGAGGCCGCGGGCGGGGCGCTGGAGGAGGAGGGGGGGCGCCTAGGGCAGGGCGAGGGCGGGCCCTGGGCTCCGGAAGTAGAGGAAAAGGTGCGCTTAGTTTTACTAAGCATTTATTTTGCCTAAATGGGTGGGCCTCCCTGTGCTAGCCCTAGCTCCCCACCCGCGTACGACGGGCTCCCTTAACACCACGCCCCACCAGGCGTTATCACTACCTTTTATATTTTGCCACAAAGGTGCGCTAGCCCTAGACTGAAGGATTTTGTTTGGTTTGTTCTGAAGCCGAGACAGAGGTCTTGGTGCGCTAGCCCTAGACTCAAGGATTTTGTTTTTTCGGAAGCAGAGGCGGAGGTGCTGTGTTATGTTACATTAGCCTGGCTCCTCTCCGCGAATCAATTGGTCTAGTGGTATACCAAATCGCTTTGAGGATGCAGGGTCGGGGTTTCGATTCCCCCTATGGTCGCCCTGAGCGTTGCAGGTCGTTGTAAACTGCGATGGTAGCTTGTCCAGTTGAGGTAGAAGACCGCTCTCTACCCGCGTACGACGGGTTCCCTTAATACCACGCCCCACCAGGCGTTATCATCACATTAGTCTGGCTCCATGTTTGTTTCGCGGATAGGAAGCAGTGTCTTCACGTAGCACCAAATTGCCCCTCGTAGCGTTCGGGGGCAGGGTAGAGGCTTGGGGCGGGGCGCAAGAGGAGGGGGAACGTCTAGGGCAGAGCAAGGGCGGCCCTTTGGCTCCGGAAGTAGAGGCAGAGCCGCAGAGGTGTGTTTTTATTTTTTTGCAAAGCATATATTTCGCCTCAAAGGGTGGGTCTCCATGCGCTAGCCCTAGACTCGATGATTTTGTTTTGTTTTGTTTTTTTGCAAAGCATATATTTCGCCTCAAAGGGTGGGTCTCCATGCGCTAGCCCTAGACTCGAGGATTTTGTTTTGTTTTTTTGCAAAGCATATATTTCGCCTCAAAGGGTGGGTCTCCATGCGCTAGCCCCACCAGGCGTTATCCTTACCTTTTATATTTTGCCACAATGGTGCGCTAGCCCTAGACTCGAGGATTTTGTTTGTTTTGTTCTGAAGCCGAGACAGAGGTCTTGGTGCGCTAGCCCTAGACTCGAGGATTTTGTTTTGTTTGTTTTGGTCGGAAGCAGAGGCAGAGATGCTGTGTTATATGAGGTTTGCTCTTGGTGTTGGCGTTGATATTGATTTGGTTTTCATGTTGGTGTTGTTTTTGGTGTTGATGTTGATGTTGTTTTTGGTGCTGTTAGTGTTGTTTTTGTATCTGCTTTTGGTTTGGGCGTGGTTCTTGCTGGTGGTGTTGGTATCAGTGATGGTATTGGTCTTGGTGTCGCTCTTGGTCTCGGTGTTGGTTTCGGTGTGTTGCTGTCGCTGTCGGTGTTGGCTCGGTATGTTTCTAGCTGCGCAACCGCAACTTGAACTTCTCTGTTCCTGGGTTTTTGGCGGAGCCCCCCCTTCTGGGGGGCGGGAGCCCCCAGTGTTACCCATTTGTTCGTCCAACCATCCATCCATCCATCCATCTGACCGTGATGAAGCCCGACACGTCAGCGAATGGTCTCGTAACCAACTCGCTTCCGTTGCCACCTGTCGCTCCTTCGCGATCACTCTCCGCCATTTTTTAGCGTCGCAGGCGACGCTGCATCGAACTTGTTCCTCACAAATTTGAGGGGGCCAGCCCGTTTGCTTGCACCGGGGTCGCCCTTGGTGTTGGCGTTGATATTGGTGTCGGTGTCGGTGTTGCTCTTGGTTTCTGTCTTCATGTGGTTGATATTGTTTTTGGTGTTGGTGTTGCTGTTAGTGTTGCTGTTGTTTTTGGTGTTGCTGTTGTTGTTGCTTTTGGTGTTGATGTTGAGGTGAGGTTGAGGGGGCCAGCCTGTTTGCTTGCACTGGGGCCAACCACCTCCAGGTGGTTCAGACTTATGGTTTATGGTTTAGGTTCAAAACCTCTTTTTCCTTCTCTTTACTCCCACCACCACCACCGCACACACACACACACACACACACACACACACCACTGCAGGACTTGAGCGCGGTGTGGTGACTGGAATGATGTCCCCCTCCAGCGGCTGCACCAGCCCCCAATGGGGGAGTCAAGGAGGGCGAGGTGCCGGTCCCTATAAGAATTCAGCTGCAGGTAGGTTTTGTGTGTGTGAGTGTGTGTTTGCATGTATGTGTGCGAGTGTTTGTGTGTGTAAGTGTGTGAGCATGTATGTGTGCGTGTGCGAGTGTGTGTGTGCACGTATGCGTGTGTGTCCCCAGTGGGGGAGTCCAGGGGGGCGAGGTGCCGGTCCCTATAAGAATCCAGCTGCAGGTAAGTTGTATGTATGTGAGTGTGTGTGTGTGCATGTATGCGTGTGTGTGTGTGTGTGGTGGTGGTGGTGGTGGTGTGTGGGGGGGAGTCCCTGATGTGTGCCCCCAGTGGGGGAATCCAGTGGGGCGAGGTGCCGGTCCCTATAAGAATCCAGCTGCAGGTAAGTTGTATGTATGTGAGTGTGTGTGCATGTATGCGTGTGTGTGTGTGCATGTGTGTGGGGGGGAGTCCCTGGTGTGTGCCCCCAGGGGGGGAATCCAGGGGGGCGAGGTGCCGGTCCCTATAAGAATCCAGCTGCAGGTAGGTTGCTCCAGCTTTTCTCGATTGAAGGACAAGTTCTGTGCAGCGTCGTATGCGACGCTAAACAATGCGGAGAGTGTTCGCGACGGAGCGACATGTGGCAACGGAAGTGAGTTAGTTATAAGACAGTTGGCTGACATGTCAGACTTCGTCTCGTGAGGGCGGTCGCACAAACCGACAACAGGGTGACCCTGGGGGGTCCCGCCCCCCAGAAGGGGGGGGTCCGCCAAAAAACTAAAATGAAGAGTTAGACTGGAGCGGCCTTCTCCTTCAAGGAAGTTATAAACTCACAAACAGCACATAAATAGACACACAAAATTGACGCTATAAACTAACCACAAGACAGACACTGTAAACTAACCACAAGACAGACACTGTAAACTAACCACAAGACAGACACTATAAACTAACCACAAGACAGACACTATAAACTAACCACACTACAGACACTATAAACTAACCACAAGACAGACACTATAAACTAACCACAAGACAGACACTGTAAACTAACCACAAGACAGACACTGTAAACTAACCACAAGACAGACACTATAAACTAACCACAAGACAGACACTATAAACTAACCACAAGACAGACACTGTAAACTAACCACAAGACAGACACTATAAACTAACCACAAGACAGACACTATAAACTAACCACAAGACAGACACTGTAAACCAACCACAAGACAGACACTGTAAACTAACCACAAGACAGACACTATAAACTAACCACAAGACAGACACTGTAAACCAACCACAAGACAGACACTGTAAACTAACCACAAGACAGACACTATAAACTAACCACAAAACGGACACTGTAAACTAACCACAAAATGAAGAGTTAGAGCGGAGCGGCCTTCTCCTTCAAGGATAGGTCTCTATGTGTATGTGTGTGTCTGTCTGTGTGTGTCTGTCTGTGTCTTTGTGTACGTGTGTCTGTGTGAGTGTATGTCTGTATGTGTGTTTTGTGTGTAAGTTATAAACACCCCCACATCCAGGTCACCACGCTCCCACGCTCCCAGCGCTCCAGCACAAGTGTTGGCAGGCGGACAACGTCCTCAATTCTCGGGTTGGGCAGCAGCAGCCTCTCTGGCTGCCAATTACACACAAAAAACACCCAGACACACCTACAAACACACCCCTAAACCCATACACCTACACACAACTGTACACACTTACATCCAGGACACCATGCTCCCAGCGCTCCAGCACAAGTGTTGGCAGGCGAACAACGTCCTCAATTCCCGGGTTGGGCAGCAGCAGCCTCTCTGGCTGCCAATTACACACAAAAAACACCCAGACACACCTACAAACACACACCTATACCCACATTCCTACACACACCTGCACACACTCACATTCAGGGCAGCGCGCTCCCAGAGCTCCACCACAAGCGATGGCAGGCGAACAACGTCCTCAATTCCCGGGTTGGGCAGCAGCAGCCTCTCTGGCTGCCAATTACACACAAAAAGCACCCATCCACACCTACAAACACACCCCTATACCCACACACCTACACACACCTGCCCACACACTCACATCTAGGGCAACACGCTCCCAGTGCTCCACCACAAGCGTTGGCAGGCGAACAACGTCCTCAATTCCCGGGTTGGGCAGCAGCAGCCTCCCTGGCTGCCAATTTCAGCAGTGCAGTAAGCGGCCGCCCTCCCCCCCATGCAGGACTGGTACCCACCAACCAGCACCCTGCCAACGCGGCTATGGCGCGCCCACTCGTGCCCGGCCAGGTGCGGACAGGAACGCATGCGCAGTACCAGCATCAGCAACTGTGGCAGCAGCAACACGTGCTGCAGCTTCAGCAGCAGCAGCAGCAGCTGCAGCAGGCTCAACAGGGTAAGGTGCTGAACCGCCCAGCGCAGCCTGCCACGCAGGACGACGATGATGTCATTATCATCGACTCCGACTCCGACGATCCGACAGGGACCGGTAGCCGCCAGGACCTGCCAGCCGTACGGCCGCCTGCCTCGCAGTACGCAGTGGGAGGGCTTCCCCAGTCGGAGTCAACTTTCAGAATCACTGCCGCTGCTCCGCAGTCCAGGCAGGTAGGTGCGGGGTAGGGGAAAGCTAGCCCGGGTAGGGGTAGGGGAATGGGGTAGGGGTAGGGGAAAGCTAAGGGTAGGGGAACGGGGTAGGGGTAGGGGAAAGCTAGGGGTAGGGAACGGGGTAGGGGTAGGGGAAAGCTAAGGGTAGGGGAACGGGGTAGGGGTAGGGGAAAGCTAGGTGTAGGGGAAAGCTAGGTGTAGGGGGAAGCTAGGGGTAGGGGAAAGCTAGGGGTAGGGGAAAGCACGGTAGGGGGAAAGCTAGGGGTAGGGGTACGGGGCAGGGGTAGGGGAAGCTAGGGGTAGGGGAAAGTGGGAGGGGAAAGCTAGGGGTAAGGGAAGCTATGTAGGGGAAGCTAGGGGTAGTGGAAAGCTAGGGGTAGGTGGCAGGGGTAGGGGGAAGCCTAGGGGTAGGGGAAAGCTAGGGGAAGGGAAAGCTAAGGGTAGGGAAAGCAGGGTAGGGAAAGCTAGGTGAGGGAAGCTAGGGGTAGGGTGAAAGCTAGGGGTTAGGGGTAACGTTGTAAGGGGTAACGGGTAGGGGTAGGGGAAAGCTAGAGGGTATCATGTACTGTTGTCGGGGTATAAAACGGGGTATGGTTAGGGAAGCTAGGGGTAGGGGTACGGGGTAGGGGGAAGCTAGGGGTACGGGGTATGGGTATCGGGGTAGGGGTAGGGGAAATCTAGGGTAGGGGTCACGGGGTAGGGGAACGCTACGGGTAGGGGTAGGGGGACTGGTAGGGGTAAAAAACGGGTAAATGTGTATGAGTACGGTGTGTATGTGAAAAACGGGGTAATGGGAAAGCTAGGGGTACGGGGTAGGGGTAAAACGGGGTAGGGGTAGGGGAAAGCTAAGGGTAGGGTAACGGGGTAGGGGTAACGGGTAGGGGTAAGGGAAAGCTAGTGGATAACGGGGTTAGGGTAATCTGTTGAAAGCTAGGGGTAGGGGTACGGGTAGGGCGGTAGGGCGAAAGCTAGGGTAGACGGTAAGGGGTAGATAGGTCAGAAATCTAGGGCAGGGGTACGGGGTAGAGGTCAGGGTGGGGAAAGCTAGGGGTAGGGGTAGGGTGGTGTAGGAAAGCTAGGGGTAAAGGGTAGAGGTAGGGTATGGGAAAGCTAGGGTAGGGTAACGGGGTAAAGGGGGGTAGTGGCAAAATCTAGGGTAGGGGTAGGGTAGGGAAAGCTAGGGTAGGGTAGGGAGGGGAAAGCTAGGGGTAGGGGTACGGGGTAGGGGTAGGGGAAAGCTAGGGGTAGGGGTACGGGGTAGGGAGTAGGGTAGACTGGAAAGCTATGGGTAGGGGTAGGGTATGGGAAAGCTAGGGGTAGGGGTAGGGGAAAGCTAGCCCGGGGTTTGACAACCCGGGGTGGGGGGGTTTAGGGCTTAGGGGGGTTAGTATTTTAGGGTTTATGGGGGTTAGGATTTAGAGGTAACCGTTTACCCCCGGGCTGGAAAACCCCGGGCTAGCTTTCCCCCTCCTAGGTATGGTGGTAGGTGGGTGCTTGGGTGGGTGGGTGGGTGTACGGGTTGGTTTTTGTTCTTGGTTGCTTGGGTGGTGGTGTTACGATGTGTGCTTGTTGCTAGGGTGGGTGTATCGGGGTGTGTTTGTGCTTGGTTGCTTGGTGGTGGGTGTACGGGGTGGGTGGTGCTTGCTGCCATTTGGTGAATGCCTCCTAACATTTGGGGCATGAGCCGCTCGAGTAGATTGCTTCAGGCTTTCTTGCTCTTACTAAAAAGTCTGACCCGACCCATCACACCCATTCTCCCCCTTCACCCCCCACCACTCTCCCCCACCCCCCCCCCCCCCCCCACCCACACAACACACCCCACACACCACCCTCCCACCCACCCAATAACCCCCCCCCCACCCCATCCCCCAACCCCCCACCACCCCCACACACACCACATCACACAACACACACACACCTCCAACTTATCACCATCACCCGCCCCAACACCCCACTTCACCCCACCATACTCACCCTACCCTACCCCACCACACCCTTCCCTTACCCATCACCTCACCCCTTTCCCCAACCCCCTATCCACCTCCCACCCAGCCACACAACCCCCGGCGCCCCACCCCCCCCCCACCCCCCCCGGCCCCCCCCCACCCCCACCGTCCACCACCATCAACACCACCACACCCCAAACCACACACACACCACACATCCACCACCATAACCCATCTCCCGCTTCCCACCACCATACACCACACCACCAACACAAACATTCAATATTTCGGTCTAGGAACCCAGAACAGAATCCTTCGTGATGTCCCTTATCGTCAAGACCGTTGACCTCAATCGGCTGGTGGACGCTCCACACCAGCACAGGGGTCGACGACAGCAGCAGCCAACCGAACCCAGTCCTTGACCCGTCCTCGCTTGGCCCGCAAAGCTCAACAAGGATTTCGAAACCGTGAGTTCGTATGGCCTGGGTCAAGCTAGTGAATCCTGTTGCCAGAATAACATCCGCCACTCTCCGTTCACAGCCTGAATGCCTTGAACGAGCGAGCTGCAATGCTTGATGACTTGTTAAAAAAACCGTAAAACCAACCCACCACTGGTTGAGTGAAGACCAGGTAAGGCTAGAGGGGGGGGTGGGGGGGGGGGGGGGGGGGGGGGGTGGGGGGGGGGGGGGTGGGGGGGGGGGGGGGGGGGGGGGGGGGGGGGGGGGGGGGGTTGTGTTGGGACGTAGGCACAAGGTATGTTAGAGTTGGCCTGGGCGGAGTTCTGTGCTTGATGACTTGTTAACCTATAAAACCCAGCACCGTCAGTTGATTGAGACGCAGTAATCTAGAGGGGGGGGGGGGGGGGGGGGGGGGGGGGTAGGGTGGGGGGGTTGATTCGGAACGTGGGAAAGGGTAATTTAGAGTGGCCTGGGCGGAGTTCGATGCTTGACGACTTGTTAAACCGTAAATCCCAGCACCGGTTGAGTGGAGACCAGGTAAGCTAGAGGGGGGTGTTGGGACGTTGACGTGGGGGGTGCTGGGGCCTGGATCCTAGCTGGTGGAGTCCTTAATGCCCAAAAGTAACATCCGCCACTATCCCGATTGCCACGTTCACCAGCCTGAATGCCTTGAACGAGCGGGCTGCCATGCTGGACGACTTGTTAAACCGTAAAACCCAGCACGTTGATTGAAGACCAGGTAAGCTAGATGGAGGGGGAGGGGGGGGGGGTCGGGGGAGTGAAGTTTCGGGGGGGGGGGGGGGGGGGGGGGGGGTGGGGTGGGTCTGGGACAATGGGGTAGTTTTAGAGTTTGGCCTGCGAGTTCCTGTGCTCCCGAATGACTTATTAAACTTAAACCCATCACCGGTTGAGTGAAGACCAGGTAAGCTACATGGGGGTGTTGGGACGTGGGCGGGGGGGTGGGAGTTGTTTGGATGTGGTACAAGGGTATGTTTAGGGTTGGCCTGAGCAGAAATGAAATAGACATCCGTAGGCATTCATAAAATATACATTAAGGGTCCTAATAAACCCCATATATGACAGTACAAGTGATTCCCCCCACCCCCCACCCCACCCCCCACACACACCCACACACCCACACACATAAACTCACAATACTACCAGCAGCACCAGCAGCACCACTACCACACACACCCAACCCCGCCATTAGCACCACCACCACCACCACCACCATCAAAGTCACCACACACCCTCACACCCACCACCACCGACAACACCACACCACACCACACCACACACCCCAACCCCCCGCAACCCACCCCACCAACCCTCCCCCCAACCCCACAACCCCCCCCACCAACCCCCTTAGGCCGGACTACGTGCACACACCCCCCCCCCATCACTCACTTCCCCTGCCCCGCCCCCCCCCCCCCCCCCCGCCCCCCCCCCTCCTCCTTCCCTCCCCCCCCCCTTCCCCCTCCCCCCCCCCCCACTACCCCCAGCCCCCTCCCCGACCCCCCCCCCACGCCCCCCCGCCGATCCCCCCCCTCCCCCCCCCCCCCCCCCACCCCCCCCCGGCCCCCCCCCCGGCCACCGACCGCCGGCCTCCGTCCCCCTCCCTCCCCCCCCCGCCCCCCCCCACCCCCACCCCCTCCCCCCTCCCCCCACCCCCCCTTCCTCCGCCACCCCCCCCTCCACCACTCCCCCCCACCCCCCCCCGCCGACCCGTCTCCCCCCACCCTCCTCCCCTACCCTTACCTCTCCACGAACCTCCTCCCCCCCCCCCCCCCCCCCCCCCCCCTCCCCCCGCCCCACCCCGATCCACCCCCCGCCTCCTCCTCCCTCCCCCCCCCCCCTCCCTACCCCCCCATGCCCCCCCGCTCGAGGTCTCCAACTACAAACCCCCCCCCCCCTCCCCCCGCCCGTCCAACCCTCCCCCTCTCCCCCCCCCCCGCCGTTCCCGTCCCCACCCTTCCCCCGCCTGCCCCCTCCTCCGCGCCCTACCCCCACCCCCACACAACCAAACACAGCCCCGACACACACACCCCACCTCATCATCATCATTCCGTCCATCCACCAACCCTCATCCTCATCACCACCACCACATCACATCCACCATCATCACCCCAACCCTCATGCACCCCCCACCCCACCACCTGCCCACCCCATCCTCCTCTCCCCCTACCCACCAGCCAACCCCCCATCACCCCCCCCCCTCCCCACCCCCCCCCCTCCCCCCCCCCCCCAGCCCCCCCCCCCTCCTCCTCTATCGCATCCCCCCCCCCCTACCCCCCCCCCCTCCTAGGGACCCCTCCCCCCCCCGCGAGCCCCCCCCCCCCCCCCCCCCCCCCACACCCACACCACACACACACACATCACACCACATCTCACTCACACACCACCATCATCATACCACCATTATCACAACCACTCATCACCCCACTCTCACACTATCAGTGCATCACACCACCACGCACCATCATCCCCCACACACACACACCACCCATCCAACCACACACACCTCATCTCACCACCGACCACCACCAACCATCATCACAACAACCAACCCCCCCCACAGCCTCACCCCACACACCTCACACCCCCAAAGACCCACCACTCCCACCACCCCCCCGCTCCCCCCCCCCCCACCCGCCCCCCTCCCATAACCCACCCCCCCCCCCCACCCCCCCCCGCCCTCCCCCTCTCCCCCCCCCCAACCCCCCCCCCCCCCCCTTCCTCCCCCCCCCCCCCCCCTTCTCCCCAACCCCCACCACCAACCACCACCACCACCCAATCACCACCCCCCACCCAACCAATCATCACCACCCACCATCAGCAACCCCCGACCACCCTTGTGTGACACCCTACAGATGAGGTGGCACAGGTCATGCTACAACTGAAGATCATCAGGGATGTCAAATGCCGCCTGTTCATCGACAGCAGACAAGGTGCGTGTGTTTGCGTGTGCGTGATGTGTGTGTTAATGGGTGGGGGGAGAATGTGTGTGTTGTGTGTGTGTGTGGGGGGGGGGGGGGGGGGGGGGGGGGCAGCATTTGATGTGTTTTGTTCTTAAAGCGCTCTTGGATTAGTACTTTCACAATCCCGTGTTCATCGACCAGCAGAACAAGGTGAGTGTTTGTGTGCATGTGTGTGTGTGTGGTGGGGGGAGAATGTGTGTGTGTGTGTGTGTGTGTGTGTGGGGGGGGGGGGGCAGGTGTGTGTGTTGGTGCTTGAAGTGCTCCTTGGATGAGTACTTCACAATCCGTGCTCATCCAGCAGCAGAACAAGTTGAGTCACAATGCTCGGTTGACCTATCAGGGGAAGAAACATGGGCTAACATTTTAATCAGTCAGAATGTTGGTGATTCACACTAATATGCTTTCAGTGTTCATCCCTTGCTGTATGGCTACTTGGCGTTTACTGTAATACTGTTAACTGTTTCACTACCAGGGGCAGAAACATGGGCTAACACTTGAATCAGTCAGAATGTTGGTGATTCTCAATTAAAAGGTTTCAGCGATCATCCCTTCCAGTTTTTTTTTAGTAGAGCTAGTTAGCTGCTTGGCGTTTTCTGTCTTACTGTTTACTGTTTCACTACCAGGGGCAGAAACATGGGCTAACATTTTTTTATTTTATATTATGTATTACACAAATTTGTATTATGTATTACAAAAGTATATTTATATTATGTATATTTCAATCGCATTACCTGCAACTAGTTTGAAAGTGGTTGGAAAGTTGGTTGCTGTATTCAAGCAGGAGCCAGAGTTGTTTTTCGGTTCAGAAACAGGGTCTGGTTGATTATTGCATCTAGTACCCCCAACCAACCAACCAACCAACCAACCAACCAACCAACCAACCAACACAACCCCAACCTGGATTTACATGAGATCAGGTAGATCGTATTCTCGACCCCCACCCCACCCCCCCACTCCCCCACCACTACTACCCCCCACACACACACACACCCACCCCCCCAACCCTCTTCCCCCCCCCCCCCCAAGCCTCCCTGCAGGGCAATCTGGATTTCACATGGGATCATGTAGAGCATATTATCGACCCCCAGCCCCCCCCCCTCCCCCTAACCAACCAACCAACCACCACCACCACCACCCCACCACCCAATCAGGATTTCACATGGGATCAGGTACAGCATATTCTCGACCCCCTGCCCCCCCACCCCCCGACCACCAACCAACCAACCAACCCCAACCACGACCCCTACCAACCATCAACCACCACCCCACCACCATTACCACCCTCAGTGAGCTCGCGCGACGAAGCCACCACCATCTTGTCGACCCTGGAGTAGTCACCCGAATCGAATTCCGTACTCGACATTTACTTCGATCCCGTAGCCGCGATTGACATCGTCTTCTCGATGCATTCGAATATCCCCTGGATCTCACTTAAGGATGCCCTGTAGCTAACCACGGAGCCCAACACCCCAACCCCCCTCACCCTCCCTGCATGGCAATCTGGATTTAACATGGATCAGGTACAGCAATTTGTCGACCTCAAGCCCCCCCCCCCCCCCCCCCCAGCCAGCCAACAAACCAACCAACCAATAAACCAACCACCACCTCCAGGCCACCACCCCGACCCAAGGCCCCAACCCCCTCACCCTCCCTGCATGACAATCTGGATTTCACATGGGATCAGGTACATCATATTCTCGACCCCCCCCTCCAACCAACCAACCAACCAACCACCACATAACCACCACTACCACCACCACCTCCTCACCACCACCACAACCCCCCTCCCCCTCCCTGCAGGGCAACCTGGAGTTATCATGGGATCAGGTAGAGCGTATTCTCGACCTTCAACAAGCTTCCACTAGACCACAGGCCGTGAACACCGCTGTACAGCAGCAACAGCAGGAGCTACAGCAAAAGCAGCAGCCCCACCAACAGCAGCTTCGGCAGCAACACCTCCAGCAGCAGCAGCAACAGCGGCAGCAGCAAATCTTAAAACAACAGCAGCAGCAGCAGCTGCAGCAGCAGCAGTGGCAGCAGCAGCAGTATAACCAGCAGATGCAGCAGCAACAACAGGCTGCAGCAGCAGCAGCACAAACCCTAACACCACAGCAACAAATCCTAAAACAACAACAGCAGCTGCAGCAGCAACAACAGGCTGCAGCAGCTGCAGCTGCAATAGCAGCACAAACCCTAACACAGCAGCAGCAGCAGCAGCAGGCTCCCGTCAGTATATCAAGTCATCCTCAGCAACCTCGATCACCTCAACCGCCGCAACCTCAACTGCCACATGCCCCGCATCATGCCCTGCCTGATCTCTCCCCACAACCCCACGTTCAGCACCCACCCTCTGCGCTAAACCCTTCTCAGCAGCAGGCCCCTATGCTAGTGGAATCACAAACCAACAGAGCTGGCGGCGGTGGTGGTGGCGGTGGGGGGGACGATGACGGTGGTGGGGATGGTGGTGGTAGTGGAGGTGATGATGATGAAGGCCCCCCACCTACTTCGCAGCCAGAAGATGGGTCCGAAGCGCAGGAAGACATCTCTAGATATCGCATCAACTTCAACTTGAGCATCAACGTCCAGGTACTTTACTGATCTTCGGGGTAGAGGGGGGGAGGGGGGGGGGGGGGGGGGGGTAGGAGCACAACTCCAGATATCGCATCAACTTAACAACTTGAGCATCAACATCCAGGTACTTTACTGGACTTTGGGGGGGGTGGGGGAGCGGAAGGGGGGGGGGGGTGGGGGGGGGCAAATCCAGGAGGACATCTCTAGATATCGCATCAACTTCAACTTGAGCGTCAACATCCAGGTACTTTACTGAACTTCCGGGTACAGGGTGCGTGAGGTGGGGGTGGGGGTGGGGGTGGGGGGGGCAACAGCAGGAGGACATCTCCAGATATCCACTTCAACTTGAGCGTCAAAGTCCAGATACTTAACTGAACTTCCGGGTAGAGGGTGTGTGTGTGTGTGTGTGGGGGGGGGGGGGGGGGGGGGGGGGGGCAGAGCAGGAGGACATCTCCAGATATTGCATCAACTTCAACTTGAGTTTAACATCCATTTCAATAAATAAATACATAGTGTGCCTTG
Organism: Chlamydomonas sp. ICE-L; assembly: GCA_013435795.1. Taxonomy (NCBI): domain Eukaryota; kingdom Viridiplantae; phylum Chlorophyta; class Chlorophyceae; order Chlamydomonadales; family Chlamydomonadaceae; genus Chlamydomonas; species Chlamydomonas sp. ICE-L. The sequence continues at coordinate 14,078,365 of JACBWV010000364.1, forward strand.
TTACGAGGCGTGAGGTTGAGGGGGCCAGCCCGTTCGCTTGCACTGGGGCCAACCAGCAAACATCAACATCAGTAAGAACAGTAACAACAACAATAACAACAACAACAACAACAACAACAACAGCAACAACAGTCCTCCTCACGTGACTCCTCCTCATCGTACTCCTTTACCACCCCCCCCCCCCCCCCTCAAAACGCAGGAATTAGCAACGTTAGCCCACCTCTTCTACGAGTCCAAGCTCCCCCTAAGTGGCAAGACAAGGCGCAGTCTGGTGGCAGGCCTGATGGCATCAAGTGAGATAACCTTTTTTGATCAGTTTTTTATTTTTTGTGTATAAAACAAACAAAAAGGATGAAACATTTATAGCAAGGCGAGCACGTCTCTTCTATGAGTCCCACCTCCCCGGCTCCCCCTGAGTGGCAAGACACGGCGCAGTCTAGTGGCAGGCCTGATGGCATCAAGTGAGACATCTTTTTTTAATTATAAGATAATTAACATATCTTTAACTTTTAATATATGTTTTTAAATGGTTCTGTTTTAATTTAATTATAAAACAAACAGAAATAAAGAAAAAGAATGAGTAACGTTAGCACATCTTTTCTCTAAGTCCCACTTTCTCAGCGGAAAGACACGGCGCAGTTTGGTGGCAGGCCTGATGGCATCAAGTGAGGCATCCTTATTTAATTACACATATATTTTAATGAAAATATCTTTAAAGAGAGATGTTTTAAAATGATTGTTTTTTATTTAATGATAAAACAAACAGAAAGGAAGAAAAATGATTAGCAACGCAAGCACATATTTTCTACATGTCCCACCTCCTCAGCCGAAATACACGGCGCAGTTAAGTGGCAGGCCTGATGGCATCAAGTGAGGCATCCTTTTTGAATTTAAAATAATTAGCAACGTCGGCACATGTTTTCTACAAGACCCACCTCCTCAGTTAGCACATCTTTTCTACTAAGCTTCCCCCCCCCCCCCCCCCCCCCTCCCTTCCCCCCTCACTCCAACTCTCCCACTCTCCCATCCTCCCTGCCCCCCTCCCTCCCTGCTCCGCTCTCCCTCTCTACCCCCCTCTCCCCCTCCCTCCCGCCACTTCCCCCACTTCCCCCTCTCCCCCCCCCTCCCTGCCTTCCTCTCCCAACCCCCGCCCCTCTACCCCCCCTCCCCTCTCTCTCCCCACTCCCTGCCCCCCGCTCTCCCCCAGCCCCTCCCTGCCCCCCCCCCCCCCCCCCCCCCTCCCCCCCCACTCCCCCCCCCCCCATCCCCCCCCGCCCCTCCCTCCCAACCCCCACCCCCCTCTCCTCCCCCTCCAGGTATGTTGGCCAAGAGTGAGGGCATCCGTGACGCACGGGATGCCATAGCTGGCCTTCTGGACGTCACCGAATTGGAAGAGGAGGCTGCTCCCAACACCCCTGAAGACAGCACCCCTCCTGCTGCTGAGCTTGCATCCCCTAGCCCAGACACCAAGTCCGTTGCTCCCACAGCTGCAGCTCACCTGCCACCTGCAGCGCAACCTGCAGCTTCTGGTTCGGCTGGTGAGATGACCACCCCTGGCTCAGCTGGTGCTGGTGCCCCTGGTGCTGGTGTACCTGCTTCTGTGGCTCCATTCACTTTGGTCTCTGGAGCTAGTGCTGGTGCCGGTGCTGGCCAAGTGGATGCAAAGAGCAGTGCTGCTGGCTTGGCCGATCAAGAGAAAGGGGTGTCAATGTCACAGCAGCAGCAGCAACACCAACACCAACAACCTCAGCAGCAGCAGCAACAACAGCAGCAACAACAGCAGCCAGCACACAGAACGAAGCAGGCAGTGCAGGGCAGCATGATTCGGAGTGCACCGCTCCCTCCCATACCTGCCCATCTACCGGCCCATCCACCAGTCAAGCAGGAGCCCGCATCCCAGCAGAGTGGCAGCGCTGTGGTAGGGACCTTGCCCAAGCCTTCAGATCCTCCACCCTCCAGACCTATGCAAACTCAGAATGGCCAACTTGCCCCTCCTTCTGTTGCCCAGCACATGCCTTGGGTTCAGCAGGCATCAGTCCTTGGGCACGGACAAAGGGGGCCCCCAGGGGGCCCCAAGCCCCCTCCCCAGGGGCAGACTCCAGCTATAGCCAGCTCAAACCCAGCAGGCCATGGCGCGGCGGGTAGCTTGCAACCTGGTCGTGGTGGACCCCACTCCACGCCCACTCAGGCAATGCACCCAGCCTCTGCTGCTCATGCCCCTGGCGCAGCTCTCATTCAGAGGGCTCTGCAGGCTGCAGGTGCAGCAGCAGGTGCAGGAGGTACAGCTGTAGCCCCAGGTGTTAGAGCTGCAGGTGCAGCACCAGCCAATGCGCTCACCACCCAACCTCAAGCTGGGATGGCAACCAACCCTGCGCAAGCCAACCCTTTCATCACTGTGGGCGCAGCCGCCAGACCCCCTTGGGCAGGGGGGGGCGTAGCACAGGTTCCATCTCCACCTCCACCTCCAGCTCTGCTTGATCCAAAACATATTCCTGACATCACGTCCGTAGTTGGCATGCGCCTCCTTGCCGCCATGGCTAAGATGGTGAAGGTGAGATGACTAGGATGATGAAGGTGACTTACATGGTGATGGTGAGATGACTAAGATGGTGAAGGTGAGATGACTATGATGGTGAAGGTGGCTAAGATGATGAAGGTGACTAAGATGGGGAAGGTGAGATGACTAAGATGGTGAAGGTGACTAAGATGATGAAGGTGGCTAAGATGGTGAAGGTGGGATGACTAATATGGTGAAGGTGGGATGACTGAGATGATGCAGGTGGGATGACTAAGATGATGAAGGTGGGATGACTAAGATGGTGAAGGTGGGATGACTAAGATGGTGAAGGTGGGATGACTAAGATGGTGAAGGTGGGATGACTAAGATGGTGAAGGTGGGATGCCTTAGATGATGAAGGTTGACGTGGCAAACTCACTAATTTCTTATAGAATTCTACCGGTATACAGCTGTATATAACTCTACCGGTATACAGCTGTATATAACTCTACCGGTATACAGCTGTATATAATATTTTAACTTCTAAGCTTACTCATTTATTTTGCATCTCTCTACCGGTATACAGTTGTATATAACATTTTAACTTCTAAGCTTACTCATTTATTTTGCATCTATGGCGAAGGTGAGGCGCCGGGCTGCGAGGAAGAGGATTGTTGACTCGCCCTCCCTTACAGCTATTTTAAATAGAATAATATATAATATTTATAACTTGTTTATAACTCACTTAATTTACTCATTTATTTTGTATCTATGTTGAAGGCGCGGCGCCGGGCTCCGAGGAAGAAGATTGCTGACATGCCCCCCCTTACAGCTATTTTAAATGTAATAAAAATAAAAATTATAACTTCTAAAATTACTCATGTATTGTGTATCTGTGATGAAGGTTGACCTGGCGAACTCACTCATTTCTTATATAATAAAATATAATGTTACAACTTCTAAACTTACTCATTTATTGTACATATATGGTGAAGGTGAGGCGCCGGGCTCCAAGGAAGAAGATTACCGACTCCCCCCCTCTTACAGCTGCCCAGGCGTCTGAGGCGCTGGGTCAGCAGAATGCACTGGGTAGCAGCCAACAAACAAGCAACGCAGCGCCTGCAGCTCAGCCCAGACCAGGTGCCGCTGCCACTGCTGGCGTCAACGGAGCTCTGCATCCCTCAGGTGCGCACACAGATACAGATACACACAGATACAGATACACACAGATACAGATACACACACATGAGAAGAAAAATGTCCACATAAACATGTACACACACACGATCTCGCTCCCAGCTCTGAGGAAAGCAGTTCAGCCCAGACCAGGTGCTGCTGCCACGGCTGGCGTCAATGGAGCTCTGCATCCCCAAGGTGCGCACTTGGCTTTAGCAGTGGTGGCGGTGCTGGTGGGTGAGGTGTTCGAAGTGGTGATGGTGGCAGTTGAGGTGCTGATAGTGGCGGTACAGATGTTGGAAGTGGTGATGGTGGATGAGGTGTTGGAAGTGGTGATGGTGGCAGTTGAGGTGCTGATAGTGGTGGTAGAGATGTTGGAAGTGGTGATGGTGTGTCTTCTACCTCAACCAAAGCCAATGTCGACGCCTATCCAAATGCTAAGAGGAAAGGGGCTCAGCCTAGACAGTAAACCTCTGTCCCTGGAAGGGCCTAAAACCATAAAGCTATAAAACAATCCCTGGATTCCGGGGCTGGTGTCGATGGATCTCTGCATCGCCCAGGTGCGCACACAGATACAGATACACACACATGAGAAAACAAACGTCCACATAAACATGTACACACGCATGACCACATCCACATACACACATACACACACGACCGAACACACCCAAATACGCACCCACATACACATGCACCCACTCACCCACGTGCACACGCAAAGACACACACGCAGGAACGGACATGTCCACATACACACGTGCACACATATGAACAAACACACCCACTTACACATACACCCACCCACATTCAGACAGACATAAATATACACACAGGAACGAATACATGTCCACATACACATGTACACACACAGGAACGAACTCAACCAAATACACTGACACAGACACGTATAAATGCACAAGCATTAATGAACACACGTCCGCATACACATGTACACACACAGGAGCAAACACATACACACACCCATCCACCTACATGCACATGAACGAACGCACGTCCGCATACACATGTACACACACAGGAACAAACACATACACACACACAGGAGCAAACACATACACACACCCATCCACCTACATGCACATGAACGAACGCACGTCCGCATACACATGTACACACACAGGAACAAACACATACACACACACAGGAGCAAACACATACACACACCCATCCACCTACATGCACATGAACGAACGCACGTCCGCATACACATGTGGACACACAGGAACTAACACACACAAATGCACACCCACGTACACGGACAAACATAAATGCACACGCATGAACGAACACATGTCCACATATACATGTCCACACACTTCAGCTAACACTCCCAAATGCACACCCACATACGTATACACCCACCCAGGTACACACACACATCAACAAACACACCCACATGCACACGGACCTCAACCTCAGCTCTGCAAGGCCAGCAACACTCTTGTTGGGCGCTGGCTTGCCCGAGTCTCGCAAGAAACCCACATACACACCCACATACACACCCACATGCACACGGACCTCAACCTCAGCTCTGCAAGGCCAGCAACACTCTTGTCGGGCGCTGGCTTGCCCGAGTCTCGCAAGAAACCCACATACACACCCACATACACACCCACATGCACACGGACCTCAACCTCAGCTCTGCAAGGCCAGCAACACTCTTGTTGGGCGCTGGCTTGCCTGAGTCTCGCAAGAAACCCACATACACACCCACATACACACCCACATGCACACGGACCTCAACCTCAGCTCTGCAAGGCCAGCAACACTCGCGTAGGGCACTGGCTTTCCTGAGTCTCGCAAGAAGCCCACATACACACCCAAGTACGCATACTCCCACCCAGGTACACACGCACATCAACTAACACACCCACATGCACACAGACCTCAACCTCAGCTCTGCAAGGCTGACAACACTCTTGTTGGGCGCTGGCTTCCCTGAGTCTCGCAAGAGACCTGAATAGCGCCCACTACACCACACCACACCCACCACACCCCAACCCACCACACCACACCAGCACACCCAAACCCACCACACCACACCCTCCCCAACCACTACCCACCACACCAAACCCCACCACACCACACTCGCGTTGGGCGCTGGCTTACCTCGGTCGCACAAGAGACCTGAATAGCGCCCACTAGTCCCAGTGTTTTTCTTTTCAGCTAAAAGCAGCAGCTTCTAGGCAGCTCTCCTGACTGGGAAGTTAGCCAAAGCTTATGCAACCTCGTGTGTCCAGAAGCTGACAGTATCCGCTGTCCAGAACTGTCAAAATCTTGGGGCTTGGCCCAGTGGCTGGCTCAGGGAGCTGCCTAGTAGCTGCTGCTCATAGCTGAAAAGAAAAATAATGACTAGTCCTATCACTTGCAGCAGCAGCTTCACAACCAGCATGCCGCGCACAAAGGCTCCAGCGAGATAATCTCACCAGGAAAATTCTTGCATATAAACATCATTTTAACCCACCCACCCACCCACCCACACTGCCCTCAGGCTTCCCCCCCCCCCCCCCACCCCACCCACACACACACACACACCCACACACACACTGCCCTTAGGCTTCCCACCCACCCACCCACCCACACTGCCCTTGTACTTCTTACCCACACACACACACCCACTGCCCTTAGGCTTCCCACCCACCTACCGACCCACCCACCCACCCACACTGCCCTCAGGCTTCCCACCTGCAAGATCCCCCTCACCAGCTACAGATGGGGGGATACCCTCAGTGCCTGAGTCCCGCAAGAGACCCTACGATGCGTTGAACCCCGCCCCCCCTGCTCCCTCATCTGCCACCCAGCCCCCAGTGAGGACCGCCCTTGACGGGGCTACGCCAGCAGGCCCTGACTTGTCCAAGGCCCCCTCACCTGCCCCTGCTGCTGGCTACGCAACAGCCCACCCAGCTGCCGGTACTTCTCCTGGGCATGCAATGGCTCAGCCTTCTAGCCATCCAGCAACTCACCCTGGGCATCCAGCAACCCACACTAGTGTTATCACATCCTCGACTGCGATCGCTGGCCATGCTGGGAGTACAACCGCGCACCCCCTTGTCGCCAGCTCTGCTGGACACCACAAGCCTCCCCCTAGCGGACCCGCTACCACCCACGCTGCCGTTGTTACCTCCACTGGACGCCCTGAACCTAGCACAACAGCTCAGCCAGGGGCTCAGTCTGCAGGGCATCCTGCGACACATGCTAGTGTCGTCACCTCCTCGACAGCTGGGCATGCTGGGAATGCCACTGCCCACCCTCCTACGTCCCACACTAGTGTCGTCACCTCCTCGACTGGGATAGCTGGGCGTGCTGGGAATGCTCCTGCCCACCCACCTGGCCATCCGGCAACTCACCCTGCCACCCTACCCTACCCTACCCTTGTTTCCAGCACTGCTGGGCACCACAAGCCTCCCCCTCCCCCTGGCGCACAGGCCACGACCCATGGCGCCGTCGTAACCTCCTATGCTGGGCGTGCACCTGGTGGGGGTCACCCTGCCAATGTCACCTCTACTGGATTCCACGGCACTCACGCTGCCGCGGGGCCCGCTGGGCGTGCGACGGGTCAGTCTGCAGGTCTGACAGTTGCCTCTCACTCTGTGAGGTCCACCTCTCCTGTTGCGAGGACCCCCTCCCCCGCGCTGGGGGCGCTACCCTCCGGCCTCCACACCTCTGCCGCCCATTCTCATCCCAGTGAAGGCCCTTCGACCGCCGGCCACCACCACTTCTCCTCAGCTAGACAGGCCTCGCCGGCCCCTCCGGGTGAAACAAGGCCAAGCATACCAACTAGTGCACCCAGTGAGTGTTTGCGTATTCTATATTGCTTTGTCTGATGATGGTTCTTTATGATGAGTGGTCTGATGATGGTTCTATATTGCTTTGCCTGATGATGGTCTGCTGACTGAAACTTTTCTCAACTTTTGTAAACAGCTTACACTTATATCTCCTGTCCCTTGTCCCTCTGTTGCAGTCTTTGATTCTGATAATAAATATGATATATAATGTACACAGTAAAATAATAGTACATATAATATCCCTGTAATATCCATAATAAAATAGTAATATACATGGTATATACCGGTAATATATATAATAAAATAATAATAAATAGGATACATGAATAGCGCCCACTAGTTGGAAAGGCCTTGGCGAAATGGAGGGGGGACGCTAGTACCCACAAAGCCAGTACCCACAAGCCAGATCTCCTATACCCTAAACCCTATAACCTATACCTTCAACCCTAAACCCTAAACCCAAGGAGATCTGGCTTGTGGGTACTGGCTTTGTGGGTACTAGATTCCCCCCACCGGGCGAAATGATGCTCATGGACCCCCCTCCCACTACGTAATACTGTATGCTTGTCCAGATATGAAGCCGCGGAGGGGGGGGGGGGGGGGGGGGGGGGGGGGGGGGGGGGGGGGATAAACAGCTTTCCGAACTTGCGGGTCTGACAACTTTATTCTTGCCCCCCCCCCCCCCCCCCCCCCCTCCCTTGATGTATATGATATATTAATAGCGCCCACCAGTCATATCACGAGCGGCAGCAGCTTCACAACCAGCATGCCACCTCGCACAAAGGCTCCAGTGCAATAATCCCACCAGGAAAACTCTTGCATATGAACATCATATTAACCCACCCACCCACACTGCCCTCATACTTCCCACCCACCCAGTCCCACACACACAGTGCCCTCAGGCTTCCCACCCACCCACCCACACACACACACACACGCACTGCCCTCATACTACCCACCCACCCACACTGCCCTCAGGCTTCCCACCTGCAAGATCCCCCTCACCAGCCACAGCTGGAGGGATACCTTCAGTGCCATTGAATGCTGTATCTCCGGCCCTGGTAGCGGGAGGCCAGCCACCCTCTGGTGCCCCATCTGCTCGAGCCACCACACCACCCTCAGCACTGAGGGCCATCTTGCAGCCTCCAATCCACCAGCAACACAAGAGGCAGCATTTGATGCCCCAGACCGATGCCCCAGACCATTTGATGCCTCAGAGCTCGCCAGCCAATCCATTGTTAGATAAAGCAGGTGAGCTTGAACCTGAACTTGGTTACATGGCTCCAGCCAGCAATTTGGCTGCTCGCCGTCCTCCGCAGTAAAATTAATTACCAGGGGAAATGTAATCAAATGTATCAAAAACAAACAAAGTATATGTAAATGTATTATTAATTAAATGCATTATTAATTAAATGTTTCAAAAGCAAACAAAGTATATTTAAATGTATTCTCTATTTAAATGTATTTTGAATTAAATGTATCAAAAACAAACACATTATATTTAAATGTATTATGAATTAAATGTATTAAAAAACAAACAAAGTATATTTAAAAAAATGAAAATCAAACTCAAAAGCAAAGCAAAATCATAAGCATTCTTACCAAACATGATAACTGTATGATTACTTTGTTTACTGTCTGGTGGTATTTCAAAGGTAAGGGGGCCAGTCCACTTGACCGATCCCTACTGATAGTCAATCATTATCTTGATTACTCGAGGTCGGGCAATTCCCCTGTAGCCTTGGTTACCCCTGGTTATTTTTCATAACTTTAAGAGATTATTATTAATCATAATAATATATTTTTAGATTATTATTAATATTTTATCGATTTTTCGGCTGCAGCAAGAAGGAATTATAGTAAAAAGAAATAAACCTTTTGGTTGCCCCTGGACAATAACGTACATGCACATTTTGACCACTAGCTCACATACAGTTACCATAGCTTATCTTTTCAGCTACGAGCAACAGCTTCTTGGCAGCTCCCCTAATTGTCTGTTGAGCCAAACCTAACGCAGCCTTGTGCACCTGCAAGCTAACACAATCAGCTGTGCAGAACTGCTGAACTATTGTGGTCTTGGCTCAGTGGCTGGCTCAAGGAACTGCCTAGAAGCTGTTGCTCGTAGTTGAAAAGAAAAGCTCTGACAATTACCTCTGGGGCCTGTCACTTGTCGCAGTTCCAGAATAAAACATAAAACAAACAATGCATGTTGGAAAATCGAGTTTTTATTGGAGGATGATCACATTCTCGTATGATGATGATGATGACAGTTTTCCTGGTGCCCTACAGGACTCCAAATGTGCCCTCGGCTTGACGGAGTCGTTATTGAACATATGAAAATACCACCCCCCCACCCCCCACCCCCCGCAAGGCTTTTTTTACCGCTATATCGGGAGTAGAAAAAAAAGTTCACTCCCCCCACACCTAAAAAACCTGAGGGCTGCCCCCCCCCCAACCCTCCCCCCCCCCTTCAAAAATAAATACCCTTTTTTTGAAAAACTTAGATATGAATTCTGGGGGGGTACAATATGGCGCACATAATGTCATCCCCGGAATTCCCACAAAGAGATTGTGTGATAGTCAAAACTCAGTTATGCACCCCCTTTGGGTTGCTCAAGTACTGTAGACACCCTTCACCTTTGCAGGGGGCGGCCAGAAACTGGAGTTTTCATTATACCAAACCGGTCCAAACAAAACAGTAGCAGGACAGTTTTCTCAGCATGGTTCAACTACACTTCCCCTTGGGCCCCACCCAACTCGGCCCGAATGTTTAATGGGCCTTGGCCGGAGGCCACTCCAGGTTTTGTCCAAATCAGGCGAATGGTGGCAGCATGGAGACTCAATAAAGGCACCCCAATAGGCACACCAACTATATAACCAAGGACCTGCAAGGACTGCTTTTTATTATGATTGAAAGTGCGCCCTGTGACTAGGCGTGGGATTCAGGACTGGTCACTACTACAGCTCCTTCACAAGCTTCCCCATAAATTCTCTCTGGACGGACCAGCATCAGCATCCGCATCAGGCACTCCAAAACGAAGAGAAAGCAACGGCGTAGAATATAGTAGAATGGCGGCGATTCGGTGTTGTCGCAAGGGTGGTGGGTCAGGGCGGGTGTGGGTGGGGGGTCGAGGCGGGGATGGGGGGGTGGAGTGGGTCGTTCGGGGGGGAGGGGGGGGGGGGGGGGGGGGTGGGGGGACAAACACCCACACAAACATCCACACAAACACCTGGGTCTTAAGTGGTGCCAATGAACTGCCATTGTGATTCACACAGCCATTTACCCTCTCATACTCTGGGCTGGGGTTAGGTTGGGTTGGGGTTGGGAGGGGGGGGGGGGGGGGGGGGGTAAAAAGGTAGCAAAAAGGTAGGCAAAAAACAAATTGAGGGCCCAGACCCCCCCCCCCCCCCCCCCCCCCCCCCCCCCCCCCCCCCCCTAAATGACGTGCTCAGAATGACCTGAAAATGACTTTTGATATCGCCTAATTACATGCCATTACAGCCCCATTGTCAGAAAAAATCGATCGGCGTGACTGAATATTTTTAGGCATGGGCTACTCCTGGCTATATATATATATGCAGCGCTCGCTAGTTTTGACCCCGTTGACGAAAATATTGCTATAAAGATGTTTTAAACAAGGTTTTGTGTGTCCTAAAAAGCTATATAAAGCTATAAAAACACTAAAACTCTGTCCCTGGAGGAGGCCCAAAACCATAAACTAGAAAAAACCACTTGCAGATTTGAAAACAAAAGCCCTGACCCCTTGCCCCTCACTTGTCGTAGCTCCAGAGTGAAACATAAACAAACAGTTTATGCTGGAAATCAAGTTTTTAATTGACAATTATATAATTATTTATTAATGGATTAAAACTTACCCCCCCCCCCCCACCACCACCACACACACACACACACACACACACCCCACCCCCCCTGTCAACCTCCGACCAGGTGCTGCTGTGGAAGGCAGCAATGGACAGAGTACTCAACCAAGGCAGCTTACAGTTCCTGAGCCCCAGGGGGAGATCATTATTCTAGATGACGACGACGATTAGAAGCCTCCATATAAGTTGGCTGTTTTGGAAGACAATACTCGACAGAAGACTCAGCCAAGGCAGCTTACAGTTCCGCACCTGGGGGGGGTAATTATTCTAGATAATGATGACGATTAGAAGCCTCGGTATAATGTGTTTCTTTTTTTAGCTACGCATAGCAGCTTCTAGGCAGCTCCCTTTCCCTGTAATTGTGCCAAACCTGAAGCTAGCTAGTGCATCTTAAAGCTGACATGACAGGTACTCAAATGCAGCATAAAGCTCTGGGCTTGCCCCAGTGGCTGACTAATGGAGCTGGTTGGAAGCTGCCACAAGTAGCCCAAAAAAGAAACAGTATCGATATAAATGATTCTGGATGATGATAACGATTAGAGCAGTGCTTTTGTATTCAGCTAAAAGCTACAGCTTCTGGGCAGCTCCCCTGACTGGCTATTCAGCAAAGCTAATGCAACCTAGTGTGTCTGGAAGCTGTCAGAATCCGCTGTCCAGAACTGTCGAAATCTTGGGGCTTACCCCAGTGACTGGCTCAGGGAGCTACCTAGAAGCTGAAAAGGAAAACTGTCGATTAAAGGCCTCAATATAAGTTGGCGGAGTTGGGCACTGCAAGAATTTTCTTTTCGGCTTTTCTTACCAGCTTCTAGGCGGCTATGTGAGCCAGCCACTGGGCTATACTAACATATTTCATCGTCATTCTGGACAGCTGCTTGCATCAGCTTTAAGGGGCACTGATTTGCACTAGGTTGGGCTGAATAGCCAATCAGGGGAGCAGCCTAGAAGCTGCTGCTTGTAGCTGGAAAATAAGGCAGGACACTGTGTGTGGCACAGGGTTGTCCAAGGGTACTTCAAGATCTTCGTTTTGAGACGAAACTGCTTCAAAATCTACGTTTCATGAGCTAAACTCTATGTTTGCAATGAAACAAACCCTCAACAAGTTCTATGCAGCGTCGCCTGCAATGCTAAAAATTGGCGGAGAGTGATCGCAAGGGAGCGACAGGTGGCAACGGAAGCGAGTTAGTTACGAGGCCGTTGGCTGACGTGTTGGGCTTCATCGCGGTCAGATGGATGGATGGTCGAACGGACAAATGGGTAACACAGGGGGGGTTCCCGCCCCCCAGGAGGGGGGGCTCCGTCAATATCTGTGTTTGAGACACTAAACGTGCCATTTTGAACAATCCTGGTGTGACACTGGCGTGTTGATTGGGTGGCGGGCCAGTATGACTGATGTTTGTTTTTTGCGACACGTCGCAAATTGAGCGACTCTGTGTGGCCCCAGTGCGACGCGCTGCCCGCCGAACCGCCCGGAGCCAGAGGGCTTCGGAAGGGCATTTCTGACTAGCTTAGCCGGACCCATGCGTCGCCATGCAGCGATGGAATGGCGACGCATCGCACACAAAAAACAGTAACTAGTATATCAGTATTCAGGCTGCTCACCGTCTGCAGGCAGGCTGAATGTGGGTAGTATGAACACTACTACACCACACTTCTGATTAGGGAACGGCGACTAAGATAAGTGTTTGAAAAACTAATACTAACTAATGCGATGCTACCTACAACCCTAGTTCCTTGGGTGGTTTTAAGGTTGTCTTCACGGGACCTGTCGCACACGCAGTTGTGATGTTTGCCGCTTGCACTGCAATATCTCTTGACCCGGCAGTACGCACTGCAATATCTCTTGATCCGACAGTACGCACTGCAGTATCTCTTGACACGGCAGTACGTACTGCAGTCTCTCTTGACCGGGCAGTATAGCAGTTTGTGTAAGCGTGGTGTAGACGCATCTACAGGGCTTATCTCATCATCGTCAGCACCCCTGAAGTCTGCACATACACGCACCAGAGCCGACCATGCGGGGACATCAGGCACCTTGCTATTTATTGAATGCATTAGACTATTTCTTGCTTGATTGGATGAGAGAAGTTTTGGTCGGTTTGTCCATAAAGTTATTCAGCTCCAAGTGGGAGAGCTCTGGCCGTCATCTTCACAACCAAAACAACCCCACCACCACCCCACCACCATCACCCACACCCACATAAACACCTCTAACAACATATTTCCTAGCAGCCTTCAGCATGTTTGTGGTGAGTGATGGTGGTGGTGGTGGTGGTTGCGGTACTGATGGTGGAATTGAATGCACTGGACTATTTCTTGTTTGATTGCATGAGAGAAGTCTTGGTCGGTTTGTCCTCAGTAGAAGAAAGACCTCCTCAAATGGCTGTCCTTCCTTTCCAGTTGGCCGCGTAGCTGAGTCGAGATCTGCGGACGACCAACTTGCACTGCTCATAAGAAGCGCAAGGGGCATCCACGGCTCACTAGGAAGCGCAAGGTAATGATAACGCCTGGTGGGGCGTGGTGTCAAGGGAGCCCGTCGTACGCGGGTGGGGAGCGCTCTCCTACCTCAACTGGACAGGCTACCATCGCGGTCGACGACGACTTGCAACGCCACGAGCGACCGAAGGGGGAGTTGAACCCCCGACTCTTCATCCTCGAGCGATCTGGTCTACCACTAGACCATAGTATATCACCGAAAGGGGCTACTAGGAAGCGCAACTAAAATGGCTATCTTCCCTTCCCACTTGGCTGTGTAGCTGAGCTTTGACCCTCGGACAACCATCTTAAATCCACTTCCTTGATTGGATGACTGAAGTCTTGGTCGGTTTGTCTTCCATAGAAGGAAGGAGGGTGAGAGTGGTAAGGCGCATGAGTAGGGGGTGAGCATGAGGACAAGCGCATGAGCCTGGGTGTGTGCTTGGGCCTGGGAGCTGAAGCATGAAAGCCAGAGCTTTAGAGCTTGAGCCCGAGAGGCCGAGCCTTAGCCTAAGCAACTAAGCAAAAAAGTATAAGTATGGTAGTCATACGTGTACATGTCTAGGTCCATCACTTGGTGGAGACATGTCCAGGTCCAGGTCCATCACTTGGTGGAGACATGTCCAGGTCCAGGTTCATCACTTGGTGGAGACATGTCCAGGTCTAGGTCCAGGTCCAAGACATGTCCAGGTCCAGGTCCATCACTTGGTGGAGACATGTCCAGGTCTAGGTCCAGGTTCATCACTTGGTGGAGGCATGTCCAGGTCTAGGTCCAGGTCCAGGTTCATCACTTGGTGGAGACATGTCCAGGTCTAGGTCCAACACTTGGTGGAGAGATGTCCAGGTCCAGGCCCATCACTTAGTGGAGAGAGTTGTTTTTTGATTTTGAATTCTTACATGGTTTTTCAGCCTACTCTGGGCTGCTCACTGTCTTCCAATTCCATGTCCTTCCATGGATACCCACGGAAACCAGGGAGCATACTAAGCGGATTAGACAGATTATATACTTGTACCGGTCCTCTGATTACTGAATGTAATCATACGTGCGTAGACAGCTTCTAGTGATTAATGCGGAACATGCAGCAGCAGGAACTTGCTTACATGGCTCCAGCCAGCAATTTGGTTGCTCGCCGTCTTATTCAGTCAAATAGATTACCGGGAAAAGAGTCTGAGTCTGAATTATTTCCCTCAAGGCTGCTTGGGGCTTGAACTTGAAACTTGATTACATGGCTTCAGCCTGTAAGGCTGCTCGCAGTCTTTGGCAGTACCTGGGGCCGTGACACCTGCTGCCGCCTCCTACAAGTTGGTTTGATTGGATTGGATTGTAACATGGGTTTTCAGCCAACTCGGCAGCTCACCGTCTTCCAGTTCCAAGTCCCATAGTGCGAGACCCACGGAACCCAGGGAGCGAAGTAAGCCGACATGTTTGATTGATATAGATTGATTCGATGGTTTTACATGGTGGGACAGTTATTAAGTAGCACGGTAGAACCTGGGTTAGGTTCTATATAGGGCCTGCCTGACGGAGACGCCAGGCAGTACTAGCTGGCACGGGCCTCGTGACCTGGCATGGTAGTCACCCATGCCGGTCACACGTGCTCTATGTTACACTCCATACTACGGCTAGATGCCGTAGTATAAGATTGTATAGTTTGTCATCCCTTGGTGTGCTACTGTGCTCCAAGTACCAGGTAATGACGTATTTACATTGATGTCCCTCACATGGTGATGACTGATCAAATGATCAGTCATGGACTTATGGCGGACCGGCGTGGCCTTTGGGGACTAAATGTGCGTCTACAGCCCCATGCTTGATTGGTTTTAATTGCCTTATCAATCACTGATGTGGTATGATACATTCATAGAGGAGCGATTCAGAAAGAGGCAGTTCAAGCAGGGGAGGATTCGTTACAGCTCAAGTCCCCAACACTACGTGACATCGAGGAGATAAAGGCAGCTGGAGGTACTAGTTTATCCCTGTAGCTCATTAACATTAGATTGGATCGGATTGGATTGTTGCATAGTTTTTAGTCAACTGTGGGTTGCGAGCCTGACCACCGTGAGTGAGTGAGTATATTGTTACATACTCAGCAAAAATCAATCCCAAGACTGAACAGCGCCAGGGCAGCTGGACAGTTTCATAACAGTGAGGGTTTGGGCAACGTACCCCTCAGAACCTGGTCCAGGAGGTTACCTCCAAATAAAACCGTGCGAAAGAGCAAATTAAAAGGCTTGACAACAAGCAAAGCGAAGTACCAAGGCAAAGAGAAACTAGCGAATAAAGAGTATATTGTAGAAGGGCTGAGAGTTGCCGAGGCCCAAAAAGCGAGATTCTACAAGAAGACCACCGGACTTACGAGGGACTTAGTACTGAACAGCCTCTTTCAGTGATTTACAATGGTCTAGTGGTAGACCAGATCGCTCGAGGATGAAGAGTCGGGGGTTCGACTCCCCCTTCGGCCGCTCTTGGCGTTGCAGGTCGTTGTCAACCGCGATGGTAGCTTGTCTGTTGAGGTAGAAGACCGCTCCCCACCCGCGTCTGACGGGCTCCCTTAACACCACGCCCCACCAGGCGTTATCATTACCTAGTACTGCACAATTCAGTATTAGGATACAAAG
The DNA here is from genome assembly GCA_013435795.1 of Chlamydomonas sp. ICE-L. NCBI lineage: Eukaryota > Viridiplantae > Chlorophyta > Chlorophyceae > Chlamydomonadales > Chlamydomonadaceae > Chlamydomonas > Chlamydomonas sp. ICE-L. The sequence continues at coordinate 14,094,820 of JACBWV010000364.1, forward strand.
GTAGTATGCTTTCACAGGATTTGAGAACATGACCTCTTAGGAATTATGTTTTTGTTAGGTTTGCTAGAACAATATACTGAGTCGTCATCTTATTCAGTCTCTAAATTCCAAGCCCCCCCACCCCACCCCACCCCACCCCACCTGATACCACGGAAACCTGGGACCTTTAACTTGGTTACAGGGAGCATACTAAGCGGATTAAATAGGTTGGAGAGAGTTGGTTCAGATCATATCTCCTGCAATGTGTAACATTAATTGCCGGTATGTCTGACGTGGCGAACGCCTACGAATGTATGTTTTATTTGTGGGGTACAAAATAGACACAACTAACCAATGTATCATATCGGTGTGTACCATGTATTAAACGGTACCGCTGTTTTGTTTAGGGATACCCACCCCTAGGCGTGAAATTCCTGTCTTAACTAAAAAACTTGCAGCAGCATGAGAACCGGGAGTGAGTTCAGGCTGAATTGGATTGGAATGTTGTTACCTGGTTTCCCGGCCAACTCTGGGCTGCTCAACCCCTTCCAATTCCAGGCTTCACACATAAGAAATCAGGGAGCATACCAGGGTGTTTAAGGGTACTTAAACATCTAAGTTAGAGATGTACATGATTTCTTTCATAATGTGCTTTTCATGAGCCATCTAACTGTTCCACGAGCAAAAATCTACGATTCCAGCGTACTGGCCCCTTCAAATTCTGCGTAAGAGACGTGAGGATAACCCTTGAGCATACTGAGCGAAGAATAGGCGATTGGGTACTTTTATTAGTATTTTATTATTTATGAAAGGAATGTCACACCAGGAGGTGGATCTCCAGACTCAAACCATCGGCGCAGAGGATTCAGTCCGAATGGTGTTGCTACCGTACTCATCCCCCAATTCTTCAGTCATAGGCCCACTACAAATAGATTGCTGCAAATAATACAAGTTTGGTCGGAAGTTGACTGAAATGTTACTAACGGTACAGGCGTGCTGGCCTCCACGACCGAGAATGGCAACTAACATCGGTATTGTATGGTATAAAATCGCTAATATGAAAATACATGGCCCCCTCGTGTTGCGCTTGATGCATGTCGAGCACCAAGCTGTGAATGGTACGTGCTTCCTTGCAGGCCCGGCTGTTTGGTTCTCAACAAGAAGCTATCGGGCAAGTTGACTTCGACTTCGGGTTCTGACGATCTGACGTTTCATGCCATGATGGATGCCGGCTTGGGACCCGCCCCGAGGGCCCGCCCGGAGATGGGATCAGGATTGGCTGCTGTCCAAGAAGTGACCCAACTAGCCACGCCAGTAAAAATGAAGATAAGATCGCCATGAGCGATTTGCATGAGGATGAATATCTGCAGAGGCACTACCTGACTCGATCTGTCTCGCAAAAGCGCGTGATGGCAATCGTGTCAACGGGGGTGTGCCATGAAAGCAGCAAGTACGCAATGGGTTGGCCTGTCCCCCACCCCCCCTACGCGTCGAATGCGATTGCCTGTCCCCCCGCGCTCCAGGACCTTACTTGCGCACAATAGTATGTTTCTCGGGGCTCAAGGAATTCCCCCCAAAATGCAAAGATATTGTTTCGTCTTCGGATGCAGACTGTGCTTAGAAGACACGATTATACGATATACACCAGACGGATATACACCAAGATCCTACGTGGGCTAGGCAGTACGAGGCTGATGGTACATCCTGCTGGGACACATCATTCCACAATACTGGCCAATATTCCTGCTTCCTCCTCCGTTATACTCCTGGTAATCTAGTCGCCCACTTCTCCTGAGACGAACCAACCACACTGTGTATGAGGGGAAACAAAGTTGCGCAGGACAGCAATTGTTCCTATGGCCGAGTAGGCCGCTGAACTGCTTTCATCGACATCTTAGCTATCCAAGTATCTATTAATCCTCTAGACAAGAAGCGCCATGGCAGTTCCTGGGGTAAGATGAAATGGTGTACCACTTCAGCTCGTCCTCCGCTTGTTCTGATGACGCGCAGTCATCGAAGCTATCTCTAGAAAAATTGCAACCAGAATACGTCTACGATGCATTTCCTTAGGCAATCTAGCAAAGTAGTACGCTTATTAGGCTCTTGCTGAAACATTTTGTGCCACCATCGTTCTGCTTGCTGTCTGGCAACTTGCCCTGGTTGCCCTGTGCACATGCATCCTCTTGAGATGATCCGCCGGACTTATTATCTAGGGGTTTCTTTGTTTCGGCGCCCTCTTCGCCTGCGCATATCGCCACAGCTAATGCAGGTTCCACATGCGTGCTAATCTATACTGCTCTTGATCGTGCAGGCAGCGAGCCAGCTTACGAAGGTCCTTGCTGGACTTAGGCATACCTTTGTTGTAGCCGATGCCACGTTGCCAGACCAGCCCTTAATTTATGCCAGCGATGGGTTTTACCAAATGACCGGATATGGGCCGGACGAAGTGTTGGGACACAACTGGTAAGCGCAATTGCATCGTCACATCCAGTCACGCTACCCACGCTGCCCAGCTTCGCCACCGTCGTTGGGCGACCGCCAGCGAGCTCTTGCATTCCGCCGTAGCCATCTGTAATCCTCTGCCTTCTATTCCCTACGTGCATTGCGAGGTGGATAAGCCGCAATTGACTAGCCGGATATCATCGGAGCCGGTCACCACTTCCCCTGCTGGCCCCTACCAACTCAATCCACCCCCCTCCACACACACTTTCACCCAACCCACCCTTGCCAACTCAATATCCCAGTCCATCCAACAGTGCACCTCCCAAGCTGACACTGGGCCCTTGATCATTCTTCCCCCTTGCATTTGCATTGTAAGGCATGGGCATCTAAACACAATCCATGAGAAGCACATCAACCAATGCAAAACCTCTATGTCATACCGTCAGCATAACCACTGCCGCAACCACTGCTATGACTGTTTGGCTGACTGCTCTCTGGTTGACTGCTGCGCCACCATGACTGGCTGACTGACTGACTGTCTGCCACTCCATCCACTCCACTGGTCACTACAATAATACCCTTGTCTCTAATGCCTCACCATCATCGCCGCCACCACCACCACTAAGACCACCACCAACAGCAACACCAACAGCACCACCACCAACAGCAACACCTCCAATAACACCACCACCAACAGCACCACCACCAACAGCACAACCAACAACAATAGCGCCACCAGCACCAACATCATCATCGCCGCCAACACCGCCATTACCAACAACAACACCAACAGCACCACCACCAACAGCACCAACAGCACCAACACCAACAACACCAACACCAACAGCACCACCAACAACACCAACAGCACGACCAACAGCACCAACACCAACAGCTCCACCACCACCAACAGCACCAACAGCACCAACAGCACCACCACCACCAACAGCACCACCGACAACAGCAGCACCACCGACAACAGTACCACCACCAACAGTACCACCACCAATACCAGCATCACCAACAACAGCACCACCACCACCAACAGCACCACCACCAACAGCACCACCACTACTGACACCACCAGTACTCACACCTCCACAAGCTGTCTGCCATGCTGCCATACCCATCATTATCGCTAGTGTCCCCATCATTGTGACTGCCTCATGTCCTTGTCACTGTCTCAAATCACTGTCACCATCACCATCACTGTCAACGTCACCATCGCTGTCAACATCACCATCACTGTCGACATCACCATCACTGTCAACATCACCCTCACTGTCAGCATCACCCTCACTGTCAGCATCACCATCACTGTCAGCATCACCATCACTGTCAACATCACCATCACTATCAGCATCACCATCACTGTCAGCATCACCATCACTGTCAACATCACCATCACTGTCAGCATCACCATCACTGTCAACATCACCATCACTGTCAACATCACCATCACTGTCAACATCACCATCACTGTCAACATCACCATCACTGGTAACATCACCATCACTGTCGCCGTCACCATCACTGTCAACATCAGTCACGGTCACTGTGCCAAACCATCGATGCGGCCACCTCCGGCAAACAGCCTGCCACACAACCATCACTACGTCTACCTTCCTGTCCACCCCTAGCACAGTGTGTGCGCTAGTGTGTGTGTTAGAGTGTTTGCTGCACTGGTGGTTGCTGGTGTGTGTGGTGTGTGTGCGTGTGTTTGAATCGGTGGGTGCTGGTGGAGTTGGGGGTGGTGTGTGGTGTGGACCCACCCTCCATCTGCGTCTACCTTCCTATCCACCCCTAGCGCAGTCTTCAGCCGAACTGTCACTTGTGCTAGGGTTCTACATTTTGTCATTTTGGGTTGAGCTTTTGACGCAACTGCCTCCTTTTGGGCTTTGCTTCTGACTAGGACTGAACTGAAAACAAAAATCTGCGCGCCGTGCCAGAGAGGGGTTGCGTCAATCGTGCAGTCGCGCTCCAAAAACTTGCGCCATTGTCATGTAGTACCCTGACTTGTGCCACACCAGAATCCACGTCGATCTTTCCTGTGACTTGCTGCCACCTGTTTGCCACCACTGCTAACAAAACCTCGGTAACGACAGATACTCAAGTACATAGCATCCTAGCATAGCATCCTAGGTAACGACAACGTTGGTAACAACATACAAGCATAACATCCTAGGTAATGACAACCTAGGTAGCGACATGTACTCATGTACAAAGCATCCTGGCATAGCATCCTAGGTAAGGACATTGTTGGTAACGACATACAAGCATAACATCCTAGGTAACGACAACGTTGGTAAATATGTACAAGCATAACATCCTTGGTAACAACAATGATGGTAACGACATACAAGCTTAACATCATTGGTAACGACAACGTTGGTAACGACATACAAGCATAGCATCCTAGGTAAGGACATCGTTGGTAACGACATACAAGCATAACATCATTGGTAACGACAACGTTGGTAACGACGTACAAGCATAACATCATTGGTAACGACAACGTTGGTAACGACATACAAGCATAACATCATTGGTAACGACAACGTTGGTAACGACATACAAGCATAACATCCTTGGTAACGACAATGTTGGTAACGACATACAAGCATAACATCATTGGTAACGACAACGTTGGTAACGACATACAAGCATAACATCCTTGGTAACGACAATGTTGGTAACGAGGTTCAAGCATACCATCCTTGGTAACGACAACATTGGTAACGGCGTACACACATAACATCCTTGGTAACGACAACATTGGTAACGGCGTACACACATAACATCCTTGGTAACGACAACCTTAATAATGACATATACTCATGTAGAAAGCATCCTAGCGTAGCATCCTAGCATACTCATACACAAACTAATGTACTACCTCGCATCCTTGAACTACCTCATATATGTACTCATTTGCTACCTCATACTTTACCATTCATACACATACTCTCGTACTACCTCACCTACAGCTAAATCACCTTCAGCTAAACCAACTAAACCTAAACCAACTAAACCAAAGTGCTGACCAGCTCCCTCTTATTCGCAGTCAATTCCTGCAAGGAGGGGGCACTGACCCAAACTACCTTAACCAAACCACCTCAACCTAAAACAACTGAACCTAAACCACCTGGCAGTAGATTCCTGCAAGGACAGGGCACTGACCCAAACTACCAAAATCAAACCATTTAAACCTAAACCAACTAAACCTAAACCGACTCAACCTAAACCACCTGGCAGTCGTTTCTTGCAAGGAGAGGGCACTAGCCTGAACCTAAACCACCTAGACCTAATCCTCCTACCATGCTTCCTGCAGTTGATTCCTTCAAGGTGAGGGCACCAACATGAACGACCTAAACCAAACCACCTAAACCTAAGCCAACTAAACCTAAACCAACTAAACCTAATCCTCCTACCATGCTCCCTGCAGTCGATTCCTTCAAGGTGAGGGCACCGACCTGAACTACCTAAACCAAACCACCTAAACCTAAACCAACTAAACCTAAACTGAGTAAACCTTAACCAACTAAACATAAACCTCCTACCATGCTTCCCGCAGTCGATTCCTTCAAGGTGAGGGCACCGACCTGAAGGAGGTGCAGAAGATTCGGGATGCATGCAAGAAAGGAGAGGCAGTCTCTGTTCGCTTGCTTAACTACCGCAAGGATGGCACCCCCTTCTGGAACCTTCTAACCGTGACGCCGATCAAGACGCCGGATGGGAAGGTGTGTAATCATTCGCCCCGGTCTGTCATCTCCTCTAGCTGTTGCTTTTTCTCCTCAAAAAGGGATGCTTAGTACCCACTGCCTCTCTGAAAGAAGCTTTTATTTGTACACAAACACCTATACCAGGCCTGCCTCTCTGTACCCCACACACACTCACACCTATACCAGGCCTACCTCTTTGTACCCACCCCCACCCCAACCCCCCCCCCCACCCCCACCCCCCCACCCCTAACCCCCACCCCACCCCACCCCACCCCAAAACACCCCAAAACACCCCAAAACACCCGCACTCACATCTATACCAGGCCTACCTCTCTGTATCCACCCCACCCCACCCCACCCCACCCCACCCCCCCACATACACACCACTGGCGTGCCACCCTACCCCACCCCCCCCACCCACCACCACCGCTCATCACCTCCACTCCCCCACCACCACTCCCCCCCCCCCCAGGTGTCTAAGTTCGTGGGAGTCCAAGTGGATGTGACGAGCAAGACAGAAGGAAAGCACACAGCAGACAGTGCTGGCGTGCCTCTGCTTGTCCGCTATGACCACCGTCTCAGGGAAAATGTTTGCAAGAACATCGTCGATGATGTTAACACAGCTGTAGAATCTGCAGAGCCGGGCCAGAGCGGCAAAGTGGGCCAAGCCGCCAAGTCTTTCCCCCGTGTAGCAATCGACCTGGCCACGACCGTGGAGCGAATTCAGCAAAACTTCTGTATCAGTGACCCAAACCTCCCAGACTGCCCCATTGTCTTTGCCTCAGATGCGTTCCTGGATCTCACCGGCTACAAGCGAGAAGAGGTCCTCGGACGTAATTGCAGGTTCCTGCAGGGACCAGCAACTGATCAGAACACCGTGTCTGCTATTCGTGACGCCATCAAGACCGGCGCTGAGATTACGGTCCGCATTTTGAATTACACCAAGCAAGGGAGGCCGTTCTGGAACATGTTCACAATGGCCCCCATGTGCGATACCGATGGCGTAGCCAAGTTCTTTGTGGGAGTCCAGGTCAGTAATCTCCTCCTTTTTGCCCCCCCCCCCCCCCCCCCCCCCCCCCCCCCCCCGCCCGCCCTCCCGCCCGCCCGCCTCCTCTAACCTTAAAACCTTAAAACCCCTCCCTCCTAGCCCTCCACCCCCCCCCCTCCGCTCCACCCCCCTCCTCAGACCTTCAAACCTTGCCCTCCTAGCCCCCCCCCATCCCCTCCCTCCCCACTCCCCCCCCCCCTCTCACCCCTATAAACCTCCCGCTCCGCCCCCCTCCTCAAATCTTCAAACCTCGCCCTCCTAGCCCCCCCCTCCCCTCCCCTCCCCTCCCCTCCCTCCCCCCCCTCCCCCCCCCCCCCCCTATCATCCCTTTAAACCTCTCCCCCGCCCCCCGCCCGAAACCTTCAAACCCCGCCCTCCTAGCCCCCCCCCTTCCCTTTCTCCCTCCCTCCCTCTCACCCTCTCACCCCCTTGAACCTCTCCCCCCTTCCCCCCCCCCCCCCCCTCTCACCCCTTTAAACCTCTCCCCCCCCCCTTCCCCCTCAGGTCGATGTGACTGCCGCAGGACAAGTAGGTGACACCAAGCTTCCTGCTTGGAACAAATCCAAGTCGCAGGAAGAGGCTAGAGCTGCCACCGGCCACCTAGTAGCAGGCGCTGTTGGAAACGCGCTGAAGGACGTCGGTTACGGAGCCAACCCCTGGGCCAGCCTCACTGGCGCTGTCATGAAGCTGAAGCCCCACAAATGCGATGACAAGGCGTACCGTGAGCTGATGACTGTACAGGGCCGCGACGGTCAGCTGAAGCTGATGCATTTTAGGCGGGTGAAGCAGCTGGGAGCTGGAGATGTAGGACTGGTGGACCTGGTGCAACTGCAGGTGAGCCTAGGCTTGATTCACTGTAACAGTGCAAGTTTTTTTTATTGTCCAGTTTGAGATGGTCAGCTGAAGCTGATGCACTTCAGGCGGGTGAAGCAGCTGGGGGCTGGAGATGTAGGACTGGTGGACCTAGTGCAACTGCAGGTGAGCCTAGGCTTGATTCACTGTAACAGCGCAAGTTTTTTTTATTGTCCAGTTTGAGATGGTCAGCTGAAGCTGATGCACTTCAGGCGGGTGAAGCAGCTGGGGGCTGGAGATGTAGGACTGGTGGACCTAGTGCAACTGCAGGTGAGCCTAGGCTTGATTCACTGTAACAGCGCAAGTTTTTTTTATTGTCCAGTTTGAGATGGTCAGCTGAAGCTGATGCACTTCAGGCGGGTGAAGCAGCTGGGGGCTGGAGATGTAGGACTGGTGGACCTAGTGCAACTGCAGGTGAGCCTAGGCTTGATTCACTGTAACAGCGCAAGTTTTTTTTATTGTCCAGTTTGAGATGGTCAGCTGAAGCTGATGCACTTCAGGCGGGTGAAGCAGCTGGGGGCTGGAGATGTAGGACTGGTGGACCTAGTGCAACTGCAGGTGAGCCTAGGCTTGATTCACTGTAACAGCGCAAGTTTTTTTTATTGTCCAGTTTGAGATGGTCAGCTGAAAGCTGATGCACTTCAGGCGGGTGAAGCAGCTGGGGGCTGGAGATGTAGGACTGGTGGACCTAGGTGCAACTGCAGGTGAGCCTAGGCTTGATTCACTGTAACAGCGCAAGTTTTTTTTATTGTCAGTTTGAGATGGTCAGCTGAAGCTGATGCACTTCAGGCGGGTGAAGCACTGGGGGCTGGAGATGTAGGACTGGTGGACCTAGTGCAACTGCAGGTGAGCCTAGGCTTGATTCACTGTAACAGCGCAAGTTTTTTTTATTGTCCAGTTTGAGATGGTCAGCTGAAGCTGATGCACTTCAGGCGGGTGAAGCAGCTGGGGGCTGGAGATGTAGGACTGGTGGACCTAGTGCAACTGCAGGTGAGCCTAGGCTTGATTCACTGTAACGTTGCATGTTTTGTTTCCAGTCTCGAGATGGTCAGCTGAGGCTGATGCATTTCTGACCCAGTAATGATAACGCCCCACCAGGCGTAGTATTAAGGAAGCCCTATCTTACGGTGGTAGAGAACTGGCTGCTATTTTACCTGGACAGTGCTACCATGGCGGTTGACAGCGACCGCGAACATTAAAGCGCACCCGTATGGATTTGAATCCAGCACCTTCTTCAGTCTAGCAAAATGATGAACCATTGAACCATTCGCTGAACCGGGGTTTCATTAATTGATACTCTTGTTCAAGGAATTTATACTTTCTTGTTAAGTTAAGTTAAGTTAAGAAAACTATTGGAGGGTGAAGCAGGTCGGTGCCTGAGATGTGGGACTAGTGGACCTGGTGCATCTGCTGGTGAGCCATGAACTTCAACTTGAACTTCAACTTTAACACCCCCAGCCACAACACACAACACAGTCACTAACCCCCAGCCCCAGTCACTGACACCCAGCCACAGCCCCACACAGCCTATCCATGTCCACACACCATCCAACATGCCGCCCATCGCAGACACTAACCTCCCACCCCACCCCACTCCACCCCAGCCAGCCAGCCAGCTTCCTAACTTGATCTGACTCCATCCATGCCCCACCACCACCACCACACACACACACACACACATAAATACACACACACACATGTTCATGTACCATCCTCCAAGTCCGCTATGAAGACCCTGGAAAAGTACAAAATGCCCATTGATGAAACACACCTCCCCCCACCCACCCAGCCAGTCGGCCACCCAGCTTCCTAACTTGATCTAACCCCACCCATGCATGCAGGGCACCGAGTTTAAGTTCGCTATGAAGACCCTGGACAAGTACGAGATGCAAGAACGAAACAAGGTTCAGCGCGTGCTCACAGAGCAGATGATCCTTACCAAGGTGGACCACCCCTTCCTGCCTACATTGTACTGCACTATTCAAACAGACACCCATTTGCACTTTGTGATGGAGTTCTGTGACGGCGGAGAGCTCTACGCTCTTCTGAACTCGCAGCCCAAGAAGAGGTAATTAAATGATTATACACATATTTACCCTTTTATCCAGGGGGGGGGGGGGGGGGGGGGGGACAACTTCTAACCAAGATGACCCCATCGTCCAACTTAGTAGATATCATAGAGAGGATGAAGAATCCGGTTTTATTTCTTGATTTGGCCCAGTAGGAAAAAAGTAACGGTCCTCCTAAGTTTGGGGCCGCGGGGGGGGGGGGGGGGGGGGGGGGGGGAGGGGGGTGGTCAAGGAAAAAATCTGATATTTTCAAAAAATTAGGTACTTTCCAGCTGCTTTCCAGGCACTTTTTTCTAGCCCTCAGAATGACATGGGAGTGGAACTAGGTGTTCCTCTACTAAATACCAGTAAAAAAGTGCTTTTGGGGGAGAGACCCACCACATATTTTGCCCAGGGCACATGGGGAGGGGGGGGGGGGGGGGGTCGTAGGTCTCTCTCTCTCTCTCTCTCTTCTCTCCACACACAACGCCCTAACCAACACTCATACAACGACGTACAGAGCGAGACATCATTCTTCTTTTCCCCTTCCCGTCACTGTGCGTCTGTTTTTATTCTGGTGACTTGTGCTACTTGATGTTATTCGATGGACCCACAATCCAAGGGCACTACCTGCGACAAGTGCGGTAAAAAATTGCTTAGCGGCGACCACGGAAACTTTCAGAATTCTCTTGTGTGTTTGGCTGATTATTAAATGCCTGATTGAAGCTTGGATTGAAGGCCTGATTATTGAAGAATATTGAAGGTGGGCGCATTAGGGGCCAAGGGGCCCTGACCCACAACCCCCACCAAACAATGTAACATTGATGATGATGATTTTCTATGTTTCAAACATTCCCAATGGTCTCTAGACCAACCTCAATGGATAGGCCTTCAAAAACCTTGTAAAATTAGCCTAATTAGACACCATTGCACTAAGTGGTGGCTGAGAAAGTGACTGTGCAGTGGGTTCCGGAGCCGGGGGGGGGGGGGTCTGCGGAAGGGTGCCTCAGCACTTTTTTGGGATGGGGTCTTTCACTTTGTTTTGCCCCCCCCCCCCCCTTGCTTTTATCAGCTTTTATATGGAATTTGAGTATATTTATATCTTTTTTCAGCTTTTTTACATTATTTTTATTTGTATATTTATACTCGCTTACTTATACTTAGTTGTGTATACCTTCTTTGTATAGAATTATACAGTCGATTTCTATCCTTGGAATTTGATACACATGTTAATCAATATTCTAATCACCGCGGGACATGCAGCCCAATGAGTGGTAATTCAATCATTGGAAATGATTTACCCTGAGTATTTTGTGAAAGGTTATAATTAACTCAATCGGTATAAATTGCCGGCGCAGGTTGAAACTTGAATTTGAACTCGGTCACATACCTTGAGCCACCAATTTGGCTGCCCGCCGTCATTTTAATTTGTTTTCTTTCATTTACAATTTTACATTTTCTTCAAAAAGACTTCATCCAATCTCTTTAAATTAAACAATAACCAGGGAAAATGTGGATGCGATCAAACGCAGGTTGAAAGAGGCGCACGTCAAGTTCTACGTGGGAGAGGTACTGCTGGCACTACAGTACCTGCACATGCTGGGCTATGTGTACCGCGACTTGAAGCCTGAGAACATCTTGCTACAGAGCACTGGCCATGTGCTGCTGACTGACTTCGACCTCAGTTACAGCAAAGGCGTTACATTGCCCAAGGTGCAGAAGATAGCAAAGAAGGTAAGCAGGGCTATGCAGGTAGTGGTGTGTGGTGTGGAGTGGGTGAGCAGGGGTGTGGTGATGTGTGGGGTGGGTGTGCAGGGGTATGCAGGTAGTGGTGTGGAGTGGGTGAGCAGGGCTATGCAGGTAGTGGTGGTGTGTGGAGTGGGTGAGGATGGGTGTGGTGATGTGTTGTGTGGAGTGTGTGGGCAAGTGTATGCAGGTAGTGGTGTGGTGATGTGTGGTGTGATGTGGAGTGGGTGAGCAGGGCTATGGAGGTAGTGGTGTGTTATTGTGTGGAGTGGTGTGGTGTGGCGTTCTGTGGTGCAGCTGTAGTGTGATGTGGCGTGCTGAGATGTGGGTGAACAAAGAGTGGCGTGGGATGGAGGCTTCTGTTCAGCCTGAACCTGTTATATTATCGTATCTCTGCTTCCATTTCTCTCGCCCGGCTGTTCGCCTGTTGTCAGCAGTACCCTGTCCTCCCTAGCCCCACCCACCCACGACCTTGCACACATTGCTACATACCTGGTCTTGGTGATAGCCCTTAATAGTTCTGCCCAACATCCTATCAGAGAGTTCCACCCACTCACTGACGCTCAAACATTCATAGTGAAGGCAAAGGCATAAGCAAAGTGTGCAACTGCTTTGCTTAGTAGCTGTAGCTTTCTAGACAAGTTATATGCAGCGTCACATGCGACACTAAAAATGGGCGGAGAGTGTTCCCAACAGAGCGACATGTGGATAACCCTGGGGGCTCCCGCCCCCAGAAGGAGAGGCTTTGCCAAAAATTGTAGACGCATGCATGCACACATCCAAACACTCACAGGCCGGACACAGTATTGCACGGCACTTGAATACCTCAGTGTTGATGATTTGTCTCAATCGTTATGCCGAACACCCTAGCAGAGAGTCTCACACTGCTGCTGTCACCTCGGCAACAGAACTTAACCCAACACTGTCTTGTACGCATATGCATGGGCCATGGCATATTGCACATACCCACCCTTGGTGTTGATGATTGGTCTCTACAGTTAAGCCAAACTCCCTATCAGAGAGTTTTATACTGCTGCTGTCACCACGACCCCTAACTGAACCAACAACATATTGCACGCATACGACCCACGCAAGGGCCATGTCATATTGCATTCACGTACCCACCCTTGGTGTTGATGATTGGTCTCCATAGTTAAGCCAAACTCCCTATCAGAGAGTTTTATACTGCTGCTGTCACCTCGACCCCTAACTGAACCAACAACATATTGCACGCATAAGACCCACGCAAGGGCCATGTCATATTGCATTCACGTACCCACCCTTGGTGTTGATGATTGGTCTCTATAGTTAAGCCAAACTCCCTGTCAGAGAGTTTTATACTGCTGCTGTCACCTCGACCCCTAACTGAACCAACAACATATTGCACGCTTACGACCCACGCATGGGCCATATCTTGGGCCATATATAACCCACGCATGGGCCATATTTTGGGCCATATATAACCCATGCATGGGCCATATATTGGGCCATATATAACCCACGCATGGGCCATATATTGGGCCATATATAACCCACGCATGGGCCATATATTGGGCCATATATAACCCACGCATGGGCCATATATTGGGCCATATATAACCCACGCATGGGCCATATATTGGGTCATATATAACCCACGCATGGGCCATATATTGGGCCATATATAACCCATGCATGGGCCATATATTGGGCCATATATAACCCACGCATGGGCCATATATTGGGCCATATATAACCCACGCATGGGCCATATATAATTGAATCAACAACATACTGCATTCAATTATGCACCCTGGGCGCTGATGATTGGTCTCATGTAGTTAAGCCAAACTCCCAATCAGAGAGTTCACATTGGTGCTGTCACCTCGACCACAGAACTGAGCCAACAACATATTGCATGCATGCAGCCCACGCATGGGCCATATATAATTGAACCAACAACATATTGCATTCAAGTACGCACCCTGGGCGCTGATGATTGGTCTCTTATAGTTAAGCCAAACTCCCAATCAGAGAGTTCACACTGGTGCTGTCACCTTGACCACAGAACTGAGCCTACCAAGTGCACGCACATATCACACGCATTCATATTCAAGGCTTTGAGTCTATCTGAAAATGCTGCTCCAAAATGCAAGTTATATTCCTGTGTCTGTCAACTGCACATGCATAACGTAGGCATTTATTCAGGGGTTGTAATCTAGCTTAAAATGTATGTAGTATTCCTGAGCCTATCTAGTGCACGCACATAACACAGGTATTCATGTTCGAGGCTTGAAATGTAGCTGTCTAGCCTAAGCGTACCCCCCCCACACACCCCCTCCTCCAGTATATTTATATATGTAAATCTAATCCTGGCAAATTTAAAGTTACCTAAACACGTCTAACCCTCTGTCGCCTCGCTTTCCTCGAAGGTAACCAACAAGAGCGGTAAGACTGTCACCGTTGAGGACTACCTCTTGCTGGCAGAGCCGGTCGCGCGCGCCAACTCCTTTGTGGGCACTGAGGAGTACCTAGCGCCCGAGGTGATCAATGCCGCCGGCCATTCAGCACCAGTGGACTGGTGGTCCTTCGGTATCCTTATCTTCGAGCTGGTGTATGGAACCTCTCCCTTCCGGGGCGTGAGGCGCGACGATACCTTTGAAAACGTGCTCAAGGCTCCGCTGAGGTTCCCCTCCAAGCCCGTAGTGTCGGAACAATGTCAAGACCTGATCACTCAGTTGCTGGTGAAGGATCCAGCCAACCGTCTGGGGACCAAGAGCGGAGCTGAGGAGATTAAGAAGCACCCCTTCTTCGCAGGAATCAACTTTGCGCTCATCAGGAACGAGCCCCCCCCCTATGTTCCCACCCGGCAAGTCAAGCCTACCCCTTCTACTGGAGAGATGGAATGACATTGCAGCGTGATGCCGTAGGAGGGGGGGGGGGGGGGGGGGGGGGGAGGATTCCCTTGCCGCAGCTTCCTGGGGGAAGTGATTGGGGTCAGGACACATTTTGGAATGCAGAGGGGTTAGTGGACGGCCCCCCTCCTCATGTCTCCCCACGGCAAGTCGAGCCTACCCCTCCTACCAGAGTTGGAATGACTTTGACCAGCGTGATGCCTTGGGAGCGCAAGTTAGGATTCCCTCGTGGCAGCTTCCTGAGGGAAGTATTTGGGATGAGATCACATTTTACAATGCGCTGAAGGGGTTAGTGGATCGGTCCTGTGCCGCAGCTTCCTGAGGGTCAAAGAGAAACCCTTTACCCCGGCCCCCTTACAGCTACCCCTTGAGTCTCGAACAGTACCGATCCCAGTTGAATATGATCTGTAGGTTGTCCCACTTTTGCACAGCTGGCAGTTGATAAATATCTTTCTATAACTATTCCAAGATGGACGCAGCAGGGACTTTTATCTAGCCAACTCTGCCTGGGACCAGTGTGCCTAGGGCAGTGTGCACCCAAGGAGTGCTCCTGGGCAATGTGCACCCAAGGAGAGGTCCTGGGCAATGCGCACTTGGATGTTCTCGGACGAACCGTCCACTTTCGATCAAGCATTGAATTCTGCATGTGCCATTGGCTGGCAGCCAAACAGCTACTCAGGATTCACTCTGCTTCGTTAGGATCACTTGTGCCGCTCACCGTGCTTGTCCTGCCTATTCATATGCGCTTACCAAACAGGCCAAACAGCCATCAGGGTTTCGTGGGAGTCTTATCTAGGGGGTTATTCAATGCGCTATAGGGTTTAGGAACACAACCACGCCCCCTGTTGGGCCCAGCTGCCACCCATGTTCCTGAAGTCCATTACTTGAGAAAGAATTGGGGGTTGTGGACATACGATTGGCTTGTTACTTGATTTTTCAGCCAACTCTAGACTGCAAAGCGCCATCCAATTCCAAGCCCCCCCGTGCGATACCCACGGAAACCAGGGAGTGCACTAAGTGAGGTTTGCAGTTTTAAAACTTATCCAGGTCCCAGTTGGTGGTGGTGGTGGTCGTAGGGTGCTCGAGGGCACGTCCATCATGTGCCGCCTTAATTTCAGAATGTGCCGCATCTGTGTGTTGTTGCAGTCCAGGGGTGTCCACTTTGGCTTAAGGGACTTGCCCTACCCCAAACAAGCAAGATCGACGCACGGAATGTGCTGGATGAATATTGAGAGTGCCCAAGGTCAAGAGCTGGAACCGAACTGTTCCGATGCTTTTGGCGCGGCCTTTGTATTTACTCAAGTGTGGGGGCTGCAAATAGCTTTCCTTTTCAGCTGCAAGCAGCAGCTTCTAGGCAACTCAACTGACTTGCTATTCGGCCAAATATAATGCAACCTCGTGCACCTTCAAGCTGGCACAATCAGATGTGCAGAAATGATGTTATGTTGGGGTGAAGGACAATGACTGGCTTGGGGCGCTGCCTAGAAGCTGCTAAGAAAAGCTGAAAAGAAAAGCCATGGGGCTGCGTCATGAGTATATGCGTATTTCAGCCATCCGTTATTTTTAGCTTTCGAAATACCCTTGTTTGGTTGGTAAATGTTCTTGTCCAAGCATCCTACATTGATACATACTAGGTGTTGTGATATATATAAATCGATATTTGTCGGCGTGACTCGTCATTTACTGTGACGCTGGTGTCCCTTCCTTGTCTCCTATTACTTGTCACATATCAGAACATAATAATTACATGACGGGTTTGATGTAACGAAGCTGTTTATTTTATTGGATCGGATTGTTGCATTGTTTTTCAGTAAACTCTCGGCTGCGCACTGTCTTTCACCAGTTCCATCCACGAGCGAGATCCCCACTCTGATACATACACGGAACAGAAACCTGGGAGCAATGGAGCATACCAAGCGGATTACACCTCGAATGACGGTAATCCTCACATATATTGGTAAAAATAATGACACGTATCACAACAGGTGGTTGGGAGTTTGGTTTGTTTGTCCTCGACACACCCCTGATGTAATGGGGTTTTTTGCTTTGTGGGTGCCTTTTCTTTTTGTTTTAAGCACAGAGTCTCATACACCTTCGCGGTGTCAAGTAGACTTTAACATGTAATGTAATGTAATGTAATGTATTGTAATGTAACAGGTCCAAATAAGCTGAGGGTTGCCACCGGGAGCTTGAACTTGCACTTGGTTACATAGCTTTAGCCAGCCATTTGGCTGCTCGTTGCCTTTGGCAGTAAAAAACAGGGAAACACAACCGCAAACAAATTGTTTTGTCCGGAAATCTCAGTAAGCACAACATTCCATGAGCCACCAACAGAACATGCTGCTCTCTAAGTTATGCACTTGAGCTGCCATACCTGCATGAGACATGTATGTATGTTACAGTCCACGGGTAGGCCCAATAGGCTAAAGGGACTTGCCCAACCGTAACGGAAGGTCTTGAAAGAAAAAGCACTGATGAACTGAACCCCAAACAATCGTTTAACCAACGGGGGCCCTGAGTTCGTGCTACAGTGATTTAATTCTACAATACAAAGTGCATTCAAGCGGTATCCAACTTATAGACAACATGAGGCGTAGACGATTAGACAGTAGTGCTTGGGAAAGTTCTTCGGACCCTCGACCTCGGAGGGAACTAGAAAGGGTCGCTAGGGTGATTAAAAGAGCAAGACGTTACATCATGTACAGGAGACTTTCAAGTAGCGATAAGTCACTGAGAGCAGATGAAGACGGAGGTGGTAAACCATGGGGGTGCACCCTGACTAACTACCGTTACTAACTAACATCTCTTACTAACACGACTGGACAGCGGTAGGCACATGAATCCTGTCAATGAGTCATGTGCATTCAAGGGGTAGCCAACTTATGCATAAGAGACTTGCCCACCCTTGAGCAATCAAGATCAATTCTAGATACTAGGAGGCATCTCTTTTATTTTCAGCTACAAGCAGCAGCTTCTAGGCAGCTCCCCTGACTGGCTAGTTAGTCAAACCTGATTCAACCTAATGCACCTTGAAGCTGACACAATCAGCTTTCCTGTTGCGTTGCCATCTTGGGGCTGGGCCCAGTGTCTGGCTCAGGGATCTGCCTAGAAGCTCCCGCCGCTCGTAGCTGAAAATAAAAGCTATATTAGGAGGGGCTGGATATAGGAATCAACAGATGATGACTAGTGCAATGATGAGATGATAATATTATTATACTGTAGAATTAAATGATCATTGTAGCACAAACTCAGGGCCCCCGTCGGTAAAACGATCGGTTGGGGCTCAGTTTATCAATGCTTTTTCTCTTTTTAAGCCATTACTATCACAGTTGGGCAAGTCCTTATAGCCTATTTGGTATACCCTTGGACTGTAACATACATACATCGATAGTGCGACGCAGTGGAATAAAGGACCCTCCAAAATCTGTGTCTTTGACGCAAGACACAGCCTCTAAAACAACCCTAGCCAGTATATGGAGGATGAACTGGGATCGAGTGCTAGTTAGACAATGTGAGGACCAGGGTACTTCCAAGCACGTGCTTGTGCGCGCTGCCTTTCTAAGCCCCACTGCGCGTTTTGGGCAGTTTTTTGCAACCCCCTGTGGGCGCAGCAAGCATTTTTTGTGCTTTTTGTACTACCAAGCGCATTTTTTTTTAAGTGCGCTAAAGTGCTAGCCAATTTGGTCAATGGAAGTACTCTGGTGAGGACCAAAACTGAATTCAGCGGAAAACAAAATACATTTCTCTCTAAATTTGACCTCAGTCCAAGGCTAGTCACTTGCGAAAATAGAAAATTGGCGGCGAGTGTTGGCGTATCAGAGCGATCAGTGGCACCAGAATCGAGTGCAGCAGACTAAAGCAAGGGTTTACGACAGGGCCAGGGTTGCATGCTGACAGGCAACACGACAAACTGACAACGGGATGATTCAGGGGGCTCCCGTCCCACAGAAGCGGGGGCTCCACCAAAAAGCAATCAACAGAATTCCAACGAGTAGTGTTATATGGTAAAGGGCCTAGATTCTTCTGGACATAGAGCCTTTCTTTCAGCGATATCTGCCCTGACCAGCGCGGCAAAGGTAGCCAAGTGGCCAGCTAGGATGCAGAAACTCTTGGCTTCCTAATGTGAGAGCGCCCATCTTGCATATCTGCCCTAACCCGCATGGCCAAGGTAGTCAAGTGGCCACCTAGGATGCAGAAACTCTTGGCTTCCTCATGTGTATGCCAAACAATCTTGCATATCTGCCCTGACCCGCATCGCCAAGGTAGTCAAGTGGCCAGCTAGGATGCAGAAACTCTTGGCTTCCTTATGTGTATGCCAGACGATCTTGCATATCTGCCCTGACCTGCATCGCCAAAGTAGTCAAGTGGCCAGCTAGGATGCAGAAACTCTTGGCTTCCTAATGTGAGAGCGCCGATCTTGCATATCTGCCCTAACCCGCATGGCCAAGGTAGTCAAGTGGCCACCTAGGATGCAGAAACTCTTGGCTTCCTAATGTGAGAGCACCAATCTTGCATATCTGCCCTGACCCGCATGGCCAAGGTAGTCAAGTGGCCAGCTAGGATGCAGAAACTCTTGGCTTCCTAATGTGAGAGCGCCGATCTTGCATATCTGCCCTAACCCGCATGGCCAAGGTAGTCAAGTGGCCAGCTAGGATGCAGAAACTCTTGGCTTCCTAATGTAAGAGCGCCGATCTTGCATATCTGCCCTAACCCGCATGGCCAAGGTAGTCAAGTGGCCAGCTAGGATGCAGAAACTCTTGGCTTCCTAATGTGAGAGCGCCGATCTTGCATATCTGCCCTAACCCGCATCGCCAAGGTAGTCAAGTGGCCAGCTAGGATGCAGAAACTCTTGGCTTCCTAATGTGTATGCCAAACGATCTTGCATATCTGCCCTAACCCGCATGGCCAAGGTTGTCAAGTGGCCAGCTAGGATGCAGAAACTCTTGGCTTCCTTATGTGTATGCCAAACGATCTTGCATATCTTCCCTGACCCGCATCGCCAAGGTAGTCAAGTGGCCAGCTAGGATGCAGAAACTCTTGGCTTCCTAATGTGAGAGCGCCGATCTTGCATATCTGCCCTAACCCGCATGGCCAAGGTTGTCAAGTGGCCACCTAGGATGCAGAAACTCTTGGCTTCCTAATGTGAGAGCACCAATCTTGCATATCTGCCCTGACCCGCATGGCCAAGTTAGTCAAGTGGCCAGCTAGGATGCAGAAACTCTTGGCTTCCTAATGTGAGAGCGCCGATCTTGCATATCTGCCCTAACCCGCATGGCCAAGGTAGTCAAGTGGCCACCTAGGATGCAGAAACTCTTGGCTTCCTAATGTGAGAGCACCAATCTTGCATATCTGCCCTGACCCGCATGGCCAAGTTAGTCAAGTGGCCAGCTAGGATGCAGAAACTCTTGGCTTCCTAATGTGAGAGCGCCGATCTTGCATATCTGCCCTAACCCGCATGGCCAAGGTAGTCAAGTGGCCACCTAGGATGCAGAAACTCTTGGCTTCCTAATGTGAGAGTGCCGATCTTGCATATCTGCCCTAACCCGCATGGCCAAGGTAGTCAAGTGGCCAGCTAGGATGCAGAAACTCTTGGCTTCCTAATGTGAGAGCGCCGATCTTGCATATCTGCCCTAACCCGCATGGCCAAGGTAGTCAAGTGGCCACCTAGGATGCAGAAACTCTTGGCTTCCTAATGTGAGAGCACCAATCTTGCATATCTGCCCTGACCCGCATGGCCAAGTATGTCAAGTGGCCAGCTAGGATGCAGAAACTCTTGGCTTCCTAATGTGAGAGCGCCGATCTTGCATATCTGCCCTAACCCGCATGGCCAAGGTAGTCAAGTGGCCACCTAGGATGCAGAAACTCTTGGCTTCCTAATGTGAGAGTGCCGATCTTGCATATCTGCCCTAACCCGCATCGCCAAGGTAGTCAAGTGGCCAGCTAGGATGCAGAAACTCTTGGCTTCCTAATGTGTATGCCAAACGATCTTGCATATCTGCCCTAACCCGCATGGCCAAGGTTGTCAAGTGGCCAGCTAGGATGCAGAAACTCTTGGCTTCCTTATGTGTATGCCAGACGATCTTGCATATCTTGCCTGACCCGCATCGCCAAGGTTGTCAAGTGGCCAGCTAGGATGCAGAAACTCTTGGCTTCCTAATGTGAGAGCGCCGATCTTGCATATCTGCCCTAACCCGCATGGCCAAGGTAGTCAAGTGGCCAGCTAGGATGCAGAAACTCTTGGCTTCCTTATGTGTATGCCAAACGATCTTGCATATCTGCCCTAACCCGCATCGCCAAGGTAGTCAAGTGGCCAGCTAGGATGCAGAAACTCTTGGCTTCCTAATGTGAGAGCGTCGATCTTGCATATCTGCCCTAACCTGCATGGCCAAGGTAGTCAAGTGGCCAGCTAGGATGCATAAACTCTTGGCTTCCTCATGTGTATGCCAAACGATCTTGCATATCTGCCCTAACCCGCATCGCCAAGGTAGTCAAGTGGCCACCTAGGATGCAGAAACTCTTGGCTTCCTAATGTGAGAGCGCCGATCTTGCATATCTGCCCTAACCCGCATGGCCAAGGTAGTCAAGTGGCCAGCTAGGATGCAGAAACTCTTGGCTTCCTAATGTGAGAGCACCAATCTTGCATATCTGCCCTGACCCGCATGGCCAAGGTAGTCAAGTGGCCAGCTAGGATGCAGAAACTCTTGGCTTCCTAATGTGAGAGCGCCGATCTTGCATATCTGCCCTAACCCACATGGCCAAGGTAGTCAAGTGGCCAGCTAGGATGCAGAAACTCTTGGCTTCCTAATGTAAGAGCGCCGATCTTGCATATCTGCCCTAACCCGCATGGCCAAGGTAGTCAAGTGGCCAGCTAGGATGCAGAAACTCTTGGCTTCCTAATGTGAGAGCGCCGATCTTGCATATCTGCCCTAACCCGCATCGCCAAGGTAGTCAAGTGGCCAGCTAGGATGCAGAAACTCTTGGCTTCCTAATGTGTATGCCAAACGATCTTGCATATCTGCCCTAACCCGCATGGCCAAGGTTGTCAAGTGGCCAGCTAGGATGCAGAAACTCTTGGCTTCCTTATGTGTATGCCAAACGATCTTGCATATCTTCCCTGACCCGCATCGCCAAGGTAGTCAAGTGGCCAGCTAGGATGCAGAAACTCTTGGCTTCCTAATGTGAGAGCGCCGATCTTGCATATCTGCCCTAACCCGCATGGCCAAGGTAGTCAAGTGGCCACCTAGGATGCAGAAACTCTTGGCTTCCTAATGTGAGAGCGCCGATCTTGCATATCTGCCCTGACCCGCATGGCCAAGTTAGTCAAGTGGTCACCTAGGATGCAGAAACTCTTGGCTTCCTAATGTGAGAGCGCCGATCTTGCATATCTGCCCTAACCCGCATGGCCAAGGTAGTCAAGTGGCCACCTAGGATGCAGAAACTCTTGGCTTCCTAATGTGAGAGCACCAATCTTGCATATCTGCCCTGACCCGCATGGCCAAGTTAGTCAAGTGGCCAGCTAGGATGCAGAAACTCTTGGCTTCCTAATGTGAGAGCGCCGATCTTGCATATCTGCCCTAACCCGCATGGCCAAGGTAGTCAAGTGGCCACCTAGGATTGCATAAACCTTGGCTTCCTATGTGAGGTTGCCGATCTTGCATAGCTTCCCTAACTCCTCATGGCCAAGGTGTCAAGTGGCCAGCTAGGATGCCAGAAACTCTTGGCTTCCTTATGTGTATGCCAAACGATCTTGCATATCTGCCCTAACCCGCATGGCCAAGGTAGTCAAGTGGCCAGCTAGGATGCAGAAACTCTTGGCTTCCTAATGTGAGATAACTGATCTTGCATATCTGCCCTAACCCGCATGGCCAAGGTGTCAGTGGCCGCTAGGATGCAGAAACTCTTGGCTTCCTTATGTGTATGCCAAACGATCTTGCATATCTTCCCTGACCCGCATCGCCAAGGTAGTCAAGTGGCCAGCTAGGATTCAGAAACCTTGCTTCCTAATGTGAGAGCGGCGATCTTGCATTCTGCCCTAACCGCATGGCCAAGTAGTCAAGTGGCCAGCTAGGATGCAGAAACTCTTGGCTTCCTAATGTGAGAGCGCCGATCTTGCATATCTGCCCTAACCCGCATGGCCAAGGTAGTCAAGTGGCCAGCTAGGATGCAGAAACTCTTGGCTTCCTAATGTGAGAGCGCCGATCTTGCATATCTGCCCTAACCCGCATGGCCAAGGTAGTCAAGTGGCCAGCTAGGATGCAGAAACTCTTGGCTTCCTTATGTGTATGCCAGACGATCTTGCATATCTTCCCTGACCCGCATCGCCAAGGTAGTCAAGTGGCCAGCTAGGATGCAGAAACTCTTGGCTTCCTAATGTGAGAGTGCCGATCTTGCATATCTGCCCTAACCCGCATGGCCAAGGTTGTCAAGTGGCCAGCTAGGATGCAGAAACTCTTGGCTTCCTTATGTGTATGCCAAACGATCTTGCATATCTTCCCTGACCCGCATCGCCAAGGTAGTCAAGTGGCCAGCTAGGATGCAGAAACTCTTGGCTTCCTAATGTGAGAGCGCCGATCTTGCATATCTGCCCTAACCCGCATGGCCAAGGTAGTCAAGTGGCCACCTAGGATGCAGAAACTCTTGGCTTCCTAATGTGAGAGCACCAATCTTGCATATCTGCCCTGACCCGCATGGCCAAGTTAGTCAAGTGGCCAGCTAGGATGCAGAAACTCTTGGCTTCCTAATGTGAGAGCGCCGATTTTGCATATCTGCCCTAACCCGCATGGCCAAGGTAGTCAAGTGGCCAGCTAGGATGCAGAAACTCTTGGCTTCCTAATGTAAGAGTGCCGATCTTGCATATCTGCCCTAACCCGCATGGCCAAGTTAGTCAAGTGGCCAGCTAGGATGCAGAAACTCTTGGCTTCCTAATGTGAGAGCGCCAATCTTGCATATCTGCCCTAACCCGCATGGCCAAGGTAGTCAAGTGGCCAGCTAGGATGCAGAAACTCTTGGCTTCCTAATGTAAGAGTGCCGATCTTGCATATCTGCCCTAACCCGCATGGCCAAGGTAGTCAAGTGTCCAGCTAGGATGCAGAAACTCTTGGCTTCCTAAAGTGAGAGCGCCGATCTTGCATATCTGCCCTAACCCGCATGGCCAAGGTAGTCAAGTGGCCAGCTAGGATGCAGAAACTCTTGGCTTCCTAATGTGAGATAACTGATCTTGCATATCTGCCCTAACCCGCATGGCCAAGGTTGTCAAGTGGCCAGCTAGGATGCAGAAACTCTTGGCTTCCTTATGTGTATGCCAAACGATCTTGCATATCTTCCCTGACCCGCATCGCCAAGGTAGTCAAGTGGCCAGCTAGGATGCAGAAACTCTTGGCTTCCTAATGTGAGAGCGCCGATCTTGCATATCTGCCCTAACCCGCATGGCCAAGGTAGTCAAGAGGCCAGCTAGGATGCAGAAACTCTTGGCTTCCTTATGTGTATGCCAGACGATCTTGCATATCTTGCCTGACCCGCATCGCCAAGGTAGTCAAGTGGCCAGCTAGGATGCAGAAACTCTTGGCTTCCTAATGTGAGAGCGCCGATCTTGCATATCTGCCCTAACCCGCATGGCCAAGGTAGTCAAGTGGCCAGCTAGGATGCAGAAACTCTTGGCTTCCTTATGTGTATGCCAAACGATCTTGCATATCTGCCCTAACCCGCATCGCCAAGGTAGTCAAGTGGCCAGCTAGGATGCAGAAACTCTTGGCTTCCTAATGTGAGAGCGTCGATCTTGCATATCTGCCCTAACCTGCATGGCCAAGGTAGTCAAGTGGCCAGCTAGGATGCAGAAACTCTTGGCTTCCTCATGTGTATGCCAAACGATCTTGCATATCTGCCCTAACCCGCATCGCCAAGGTAGTCAAGTGGCCAGCTAGGATGCAGAAACTCTTGGCTTCCTAATGTGAGAGCGCCGATCTTGCATATCTGCCCTAACCCGCATGGCCAAGTTAGTCAAGTGGCCAGCTAGGATGCAGAAACTCTTGGCTTCCTAATGTGAGAGCACCAATCTTGCATATCTGCCCTGACCCGCATGGCCAAGGTTAGTCAAGTGGCCAGCTAGGATGCAGAAACTCTTGGCTTCCTAATGTGAGAGCGCCGATCTTGCATATCTGCCCTAACCCGCATGGCCAAGGTAGTCAAGTGGCCAGCTAGGATGCAGAAACTCTTGGCTTCCTAAAGTGAGAGCGCCAATCTTGCATATCTGCCCTAACCCGCATGGCCAAGGTAGTCAAGTGGCCAGCTAGGATGCAGAAACTCTTGGCTTCCTAATGTGAGATAACTGATCTTGCATATCTGCCCTAACCCGCATGGCCAAGGTTGTCAAGTGGCCACCTAGGATGCAGAAACTCTTGGCTTCCTTATGTGTATGCCAAACGATCTTGCATATCTTCCCTGACCCGCATCGCCAAGGTAGTCAAGTGGCCAGCTAGGATGCAGAAACTCTTGGCTTCCTAATGTGAGAGCGCCGATCTTGCATATCTGCCCTAACCCGCATGGCCAAGGTAGTCAAGAGGCCAGCTAGGATGCAGAAACTCTTGGCTTCCTTATGTGTATGCCAGACGATCTTGCATATCTTCCCTGACCCGCATCGCCAAGGTAGTCAAGTGGCCAGCTAGATGCAGAAACTCTTGGCTTCCTAATGTGAGAGCGCCGATCTTGCATATCTGCCCTAACCCGCATGGCCAAGGTAGTCAAGTGGCCAGCTAGGATGCAGAAAACTCTTGGCTTCCTAATGTGAGAGCACCATCTTGCATATCTTGCCCTGACCCGCATGGCCAAGGTAGTCAAGTGGCCAGCTAGGATGCAGAAACTCTTGGCTTCCTAATGTGAGAGCGCCGATCTTGCATATCTGCCCTAACCCGCATGGCCAAGGTAGTCAAGTGGCCAGCTAGGATGCAGAAACTCTTGGCTTCCTAATGTGAGAGCGCCGATCTTGCATATCTGCCCTAACCCGCATGGCCAAGGTAGTCAAGTGGCCAGCTAGGATGCAGAAACTCTTGGCTTCCTAATGTGAGAGCGCCGATCTTGCATATCTGCCCTAACCCGCATCGCCAAGGTAGTCAAGTGGCCCAGCTAGGATGCAGAAACTCTTGGCTTCCTAATGTGTATGCCAGACGATCTTGCATATCTGCCCTGACCCGCATGGCCAAGGTAGTCAAGTGGCCAGCTAGGATGCAGAAACTCTTGGCTTCCTTATGTGTATGCCAGACGATCTTGCATATCTTCCCTGACCCGCATGGCCAAGGTAGTCAAGTGGCCAGCTAGGATGCAGAAACTCTTGGCTTCCTAATGTGAGAGCGCCGATCTTGCATATCTGCCCTAACCCGCATGGCCAAGGTAGTCAAGTGGCCACCTAGGATGCAGAAACTCTTGGCTTCCTAATGTGAGAGCACCAATCTTGCATATCTGCCCTGACCCGCATGGCCAAGTTAGTCAAGTGGCCAGCTAGTGCAGAAACTCTTGCTTCCTAATGTGAGAGCGCCGATCTTGCATATCTGCCCTAACCCGCATTGGCCAAGGTAGTCAAGTGGCCACCTAGGATGCAGAAACTCTTGGCTTCCTAATGTGAGAGCACCAATCTTGCATACTGCCTGACCCGCGGGCCAAGTTATAGATGGGTCAATGGCGACACTAGGATGGCAAAACTCTTGGCTTCCCTAATGTGAGAGCGCCGATCTGCTATACTGCCCTAACCCGCATGGCCAAGGTATTCAAGTGGCCACTAGGATGCAAAACTCTTGGCTTCCTAATGTAGGTTGCCGACTCTTGCATATCTGCCCTAACCCACATGGCCAAGGTAGTCAGTGGCCAGCTAGATGCAGAAACTCTTGGCTTCCTAATGTAGAGCGCCATCTTGCATCTCCCTAACCCCATGGCCAAGGTATCAAGTGGCCAGCTAGGATGCAGAAACTCTTGGCTTCCTAATGTGAGAAACTGATCTTGCATATCTGCCCTAACCCGCATGGCCAAGGTTGTCAAGTGGCCAGCTAGGATGCAGAAACTCTTGGCTTCCTTATGTGAGCGCACGATCTTGCATATCTGCCCTACCCGCATCGCCAAGGTAGTCAAGTGGCCAGCTAGGATGCAGAAACTCTTGGCTTCCCTAATGTGAAGCGCCGATCTTGCATATCTGCCCTAACCGCTATGGCCAAGGTAGTCAAGTGGCCAGCTAGGATGCAGAAACTCTTGGCTTCCTAATGTGAGAGCGCCGATCTTGCATATCTGCCCTAACCCATGCCAAGGTAGTCAAGTGGCCAGCCTAGGATGCAGAAACTCTTGGCTTCCTTATGTATGCAGACCGATCTTGCATATCTCCCCTAACCCGCATCGGCCAAGGTAGTCAAGTGGCCACTAGGATGCAGAAACTCTTGGCTTCCTTATGTGAGAGTCCGACTTGCATATCTGCCCTAACCCGCATGGCCAAGGTAGTCAAGTGGCCCAGCTAGGATGCAGAAACTCTTGGCTTCCTATGTGTAGCGCACGATCTTGCATATCTTGCCCTAACCGCATCGGCCAAGGTAGTCAAGTGGCCACTAGGATGCAGAAACTCTTGGCTTCCTATTATGAGAGCGCCGATCTTGCATATCTGCCCTAACCCGCATGGCCAAGGTAGTCAAGTGGCCAGCTAGGATGCAGAAACTCTTGGCTTCCTAATGTGAGAGCCCGATCTTGCATATCTGCCCTACCCCGCATGGCCCAAGGTAGTCAAGTGGCCAGCTAGGATGCAGAAACTCTTGGCTTCCTAATGTGAGAGCGCCGATCTTGCATATCTGCCCCTAACCCGCATGCCAAGGTAGTCAAGTGGCCAGCTAGGATGCAGAAACTCTTGGCTTCCTAATGTAAGAGTGCCGATCTTGCATATCTGCCCTAACCCGCATGGCCAAGTTAGTCAAGTGGCCAGCTAGGATGCAGAAACTCTTGGCTTCCTAATGTGAGAGCGCCAATCTTGCATATCTGCCCAACCCCATGGCCCAGGTATCAAGTGGCCAGCTAGGATGCAGAAACTCTTGGCTTCCTAATGTAGAGGCCGATCTTGCATATCTGCCCTACACCCGCATGGCCAAGGTAGTCAAGTGTCGCCAGCTAGGATGCAGAAACTCTTGGCTTCCTAAGTGAGAGCGCCAATCTTGCATATCTGCCCTAACCCGCATGGCCAAGGTAGTCAAGTGGCCAGCTAGGATGCAGAAACTCTTGGCTTCCTAATGTGAGAAGCGCATCTTGCATATCTGCCCTAACCCGCATGGCCAAGGTTAGTCAAGTGGCCACTAGGATGCAGAACTCTTGGCTTCCTATGTGAGCACGATCTTGCATATCTTCCCTGACCCGCATCGCCAAGGTAGTCAAGTGGCCAGCTAGGATGCAGAAACTCTGTGCTTCCTAATGTGAGAGCGCCGTCTTGCATATCTGCCCTAACCCGCATGGCCAAGGTTGTCAAGTGGCCAGCTAGGATGCAGAAACTCTTGGCTTCCTATGTGAGGCAGACGATCTTGCATATCTTGCCTGACCCGCATGCCAAGGTAGTCAAGTGGCCAGCTAGGATGCAGAAACTCTTGGCTTCCTAATGTGAGAGCGCCGATCTTGCATATCTGCCCTAACCCGCATGGCCAAGGTAGTCAAGTGGCCAGCTAGGATGCAGAAACTCTTGGCTTCCTTATGTGATGCCACGATCTTGCATATCTGCCCTAACCCGCATGGCCAAGGTAGTCAAGTGGCCAGCTAGGATGCAGAAACTCTTGGCTTCCTAATGTGAGAGCGCCGATCTTGCATATCTGCCCTAACCCGCATGGCCAAGGTAGTCAAGTGGCCAGCTAGGATGCAGAAACTCTTGGCTTCCATGTGTAGAAACTGATCTTGCATATCTGCCCTAACCCGCATCGCCAAGGTAGTCAAGTGGCCAGCTAGGATGCAGAAACTCTTGGCTTCCTAATGTGAGAGCGCCGATCTTGCATATCTGCCCTAACCCGCATGGCCAAGTTAGTCAATGGCCAGCTAGGATGCAGAAACTCTTGGCTTCCTAATGTGAGAGCACCGATCTTGCATATCTGCCCTGACCCGCATGGCCAAGGTAGTCAAGTGGCCAGCTAGGATGCAGAAACTCTTGGCTTCCTAATGTGAGAGCGCCGATCTTGCATATCTGCCCTAACCCGCATGCCAAGGTAGTCAAGTGGCCAGCTAGGATGCAGAAACTCTTGGCTTCCTATGTGAAGCGCCAATCTTGCATATCTGCCCTACCCGCATGGCCAAGGTAGTCAAGTGGCCAGCTAGGATGCAGAAACTCTTGGCTTCCTAATGTGAGATAAGCGATCTTGCATATCTGCCCTAACCCGCATGGCCAGGTTGTCAAGTGGCCAGCTAGGATGCAGAAACTCTGGCTTCCTTATGTGTATGCCAAACGATCTTGCATATCTTCCCTGACCCGCATCGCCAAGTAGTCAAGTGGCCAGCTAGGATGCAGAAACTCTTGGCTTCCTATGTGAGAGCGCCGATCTTGCATATCGGCCCTACCCGCATGGCCAAGTTAGTCAAGTGGCCACTAGGATGCAGAAACTCTTGGCTTCCTAATGTGGAGCAGCCATCTTGCATATCTGCCCTACCCGCATGGCCAAGTAGTCAAGTGGCCAGCTAGGATGCAGAAACTCTTGGCTTCCTAATGTGAGAGCGCCGATCTTGCATATCTGCCCTAACCCCCATGGCCAGGTAGTCAAGTGGCCCACTAGGATGCAGAAACTCTTGGCTTCCTAATGTGAGAGCGCCAATCTTGCATATCTGCCCTACCCCATGGCCAAGTTAGTCAAGTGGCCAGCTAGGATGCAGAAACTCTTGGCTTCCTAATGTGAGAGCGCCGATCTTGCATATCTGCCCTAACCCGCATGGCCAAGGTAGTCAAGTGGCCACGCTAGGATGCAGAAACCTTGGCTTCCTAAGTGTAGAGGCCGATCTTGCATATCTGCCCTAACCCGCATGGCCAAGGTAGTCAATGGCCAGCTAGGATGCAGAAACTCTTGGCTTCCTAATGTGAGAGCGCCGATCTTGCATATCTGCCCTAACCCGCATGGCCAAGGTAGTCAAGTGGCCACTAGGATGCAGAAACTCTTGGCTTCCTAATGTGAGAGCCCGATCTTGCATATCTGCCCTACCCGCATGGCCAAGGTAGTCAAGTGGCCACTAGGATGCAGAAACTCTTGGCTTCCTAATGTGAGAGCGCCGATCTTGCATATCTGCCCTAACCCCATGGCCAAGGTAGTCAAGTGGCCAGCTAGGATGCAGAAACTCTTGGCTTCCTAATGTGAGAGTGCCGATCTTGCTATCTGCCCAACCCGCATCGCCAAGGTAGTCAAGTGGCCACTAGGATGCGAAACTCTTGGCTTCCTAATGTGTAATGCCACGATCTTGCATATTCTGCCCTAACCCCATGGCCAAGGTGTCAAGTGGCCAGCTAGGATGCAGAAACTCTTGGCTTCCTATGTATTGCCAGACGGTCTTGCATATCTTGCCCTAACCCGCATCGGCCAAGGTAGTCAAGTGGCCAGCTAGGATGCAGAAACTCTTGGCTTCCTAATGTGAGAGCGCCGATCTTGCATATCTGCCCTAACCCGCATGGCCAAGGTAGTCAAGTGGCCAGCTAGGATGCAGAAACTCTTGGCTTCCTATATGTATGCAAACGATCTTGCATATCTGCCCTAACCCGCATCGCCAAGGTAGTCAAGTGGCCAGCTAGGATGCAGAACCTCTTGGCTTCCTAATGTGAGAGCGATCTTGCATATCTGCCCTAACCCTGGCCAAGGTAGTCAAGTGGCCAGCTAGGATGCAGAAACTCTTGGCTTCCTATGTGTAGCCAACGATCTTGCATATCTGCCCTAACCCGCATGCCAAGGTAGTCAAGTGGCCACTAGGATGCAGAAACTCTTGGCTTCCTATGTGAGAGCCCGATCTTGCTATCTGCCCTAACCCGCATGGCCAAGGTAGTCAATGGCCCTAGAGGCGAAACTCTGGCTTCCAATGTGAGAGCCCATCTTGCATATCTGCCCTAACCCGCATGGCAAGGTAGTCAAGTGGCCAGCTGGATGCAGAAACTCTTGGCTTCCTAATGTAGAGCGCCGATCTTGCATATCTGCCCTAACCCGCATGCCAAGGTAGTCAAGTGGCCAGCTAGGATGCAGAAACTCTTGGCTTCCTAATGTGAGAGCGCCGATCTTGCATATCTGCCCTAACCCGCATCGCCAAGGTAGTCAAGTGGCCAGCTAGGATGCAGAAACTCTTGGCTTCCTAATGTGAGCCAACGATCTTGCATATCTGCCCTAACCCGCATGGCCAAGTAGTCAAGTGGCCACCTAGGATGCAGAAACTCTTGGCTTCCTATGTGTGCCAAACGATCTTGCATATCTCCTGACCCGCACCCAAGGTAGTCAGTGGCCAGCTAGGATGCAGAAACTCTTGGCTTCCTAATGTGAGAGCGCCGATCTTGCATATCTGCCCTAACCCGCATGGCCAAGGTAGTCAAGTGGCCACCTAGGATGCAGAAACTCTTGGCTTCCTAATTGAGAGCACCATCTTGCATATCTGCCCTGACCCGCATGCCAAGTAGTCAAGTGGCCACTAGGATGCAGAAACTCTTGGCTTCCTAATGTGAAGCGCCGATCTTGCATATCTGCCCTAACCCGCATGGCCAAGTAGTCAAGTGGCCACTAGGATGCAGAACTCTTGGCTTCCTAATGTGAGAGCCCATCTTGCATATCTGCCCTCCCCGCATGGCCAAGTTAGTCAAGTGGCCAGCTAGGATGCGAAACTCTTGGCTTCCTAATGTGAGAGCGCCGATCTTGCATATCTGCCCCTAACCCGCATGGCCAAGGTAGTCAGTGGCCACCTGGATGCAGAAACTCTTGGCTTCCTATTGTGAGAGCCGATCTTGCATATCTGCCCTAACCCGCATGCCAAGGTAGTCAAGTGGCCAGCTAGGATGCAGAAACTCTGGCTTCCTATGTGAGAGCGCCGATCTTGCATATCTGCCCTAACCCGCATGCCAAGGTAGTCAAGTGCCAGCTAGGATGCAGAAACTCTTGGCTTCCTAATGTGAGAGCACCAGATCTTGCATATCTGCCTCTACCCGCATGGCCAAGTTAGTCAAGTGGCCCTAGGATGCAGAAACTCTTGGCTTCCTAATGTGAGCGCCGATCTTGCATATCTGCCCTAACCCGCATGGCCAGGTAGTCAAGTGGCCAGCTAGGATCAGAAACTCTTGGCTTCCTATGTGAGAGCCGATCTTGCATATCTGCCCTAACCGCATCGCCAAGGTAGTCAAGTGGCCAGCTAGGATGCAGAAACTCTTGGCTTCCTAATGTGATGCAAACGATCTTGCATATCTGCCAACAGCCCAGGCCAGCACAACACCCCACAAACCCATCTCCCAAACCCATCCATCCAACACCAACAACCAAAAACCCCCAACCCCCCAAACCCCCCACCACCAACCGCAACCCCACCACACCAACCCTGCCCAAAACACCCAAAACAACAACCCACTAACACCCCCCCTCCCCAACACCCCCCAACCCCACCCCCCCCCCAACACCCATCCCCCCCCACAGTAAAGAGGATGCAGAAACTCTTGGCTCCATAACCCCAGACCCCCACACCAACCCTACCACCTCCCCAACCAACCATACATCACCCCACCCCCCCAAACCCACCAAACCCCACCCGACCCCCTCACCCCCATCCAACCCCCCCCCCCCCGCAGCCCACCCCAAAACCCGAAGCCAACCCCAAAAATGGCTGAGCCCACCCAACCAACCCCCCCACCAACCAACACCCCGGTCAAGTGGCCAAGGTGTCAAGTGGCCAGCTAGGATGCAGAAACTCTTGGCTTCCTTATGTGTATGCCAACGATCTTGCATATCTGCCTACCCCATGCCAAGTAGTCAAGTGGCCGCTAGGATGCAGAAACTCTGGCTTCCTATGTGAGAGCGCCGATCTTGCATATCTGCCCTAACCCGCATGGCCAAGGTAGTCAAGTGGCCAGCTAGGATCAGAAACTCTTGGCTTCCTTGTGAGCGCCGATCTTGCATATCTGCCCTAACCCGCATGCCAAGGTAGTCAAGTGGCCAGCTAGGATGCAGAAACTCTTGGCTTCCTATGTGAGCCACGATCTGCATATCTGCCCTAACCCGCATGCCAAGGTAGTCAAGTGGCCAGCTAGGATGCAGAAATCTTTGGCTTCCTAATGTAGATAGATCTTGCATATCTGCCCTAACCCGCATGGCCAGGTAGTCAAGTGGCCAGCTAGGATGCAGAACTCTTGGCTTCTCTATGTGAGCGCCAAGATCTTGCATATCTCCCTACCCGCACGCCAAGGTAGTCAAGTGGCCAGCTAGGATGCAGAAACCTTGGCTTCCTAATGTGAGCGCCGATCTTGCATATCTGCCCTAACCCGCATGGCCAAGGTAGTCAAGTCCAGCTAGATGCAGAAACTCTTGGCTTCCTATGTGTAGCCAGACGATCTTGCATATCTTGCCCTGACCCGCATCGCCAAGTAGTCAAGTGGCCACTAGGATGCAGAAACTCTTGGCTTCCTAATGTGAGAGCCCGATCTTGCATATCTGCCCAAACCGCACTGGCCAAGTAGTCAAGTGGCCAGCTAGGATGCACAAACTCTGGCTTCCTAGTGTATGCAAACGATTCTGCATATCTCCCTACCCGCATGCCAAGGTAGTCAAGTGGCCAGCTAGGATGCAGAAACTCTTGGCTTCCTAATGTGAGAGCGCGATCTTGCATATCTGCCCTAACCGCATGGCCAAGGTAGTCAAGTGGCCAGCTAGGATGCAGAAACTCTTGGCTTCCTATGTGTAGCCACGATCTTGCATATCTGCCCTAACCCGCATCGCCCAGGTAGTCAAGTGGCCAGCTAGGATGCAGAAACTCTTGCTTCTAATGTGAGAGCGCGATCTTGCATATCTGCCCTAACCCGCATGGCCAAGGTAGTCAGTGGCCAGCTAGGACAGAAAACTCTTGGCTTCCTATGTGAGCCACGATCTTGCTATCTGCCCTAACCCCATCGCCAAGGTGTCAAGTGGCCACTAGGATGCAGAAACTCTGGCTTCTAATGTGATAGGCCGATCTGCATATCTGCCCTAACCCGCATGGCCAAGGTAGTAAGTGGCCTAGGATGCAGAAACTCTTGGCTCCTATGTGAGCCAGACCTTGCATATCTGCCCTACCCGCATGGCCAGTTAGTCAAGTGGCCAGCTAGGATGCAGAAAACTCTTGGCTTCTATGTTAGAAACATCTTGCATATCTGCCTAACCCCATGCCAGGTAGTCAATGGCCACTAGGATCAGAAACTCTTGGCTTCCTAATGTGAGAGCGCCGATCTTGCATATCTGCCCTAACCCGCATGGCCAAGGTAGTCAAGTGGCCACTAGGATGCAGAAACTCTTGGCTTCCTAATGTGTAGAGCCCAATCTTGCATATCTGCCCTACCCGCATGGCCAAGGTTAGTACGTGGCCAGCTAGGATCAGAAACTCTTGGCTTCCTAATGTGAGAGCGCCGATCTTGCATATCTGCCCTAACCCGCATGGCCAAGGTAGTCAAGTGGCCAGCTAGGATGCAGAAACTCTTGGCTTCCTAATGTGAGAGTGCCGATCTTCATATCTGCCCTAACCCCATGCCAAGGTAGTCAGTGCCCAGCTAGGATGCAGAAACTCTTGGCTTCCTAATGTGAGAGCGCCAATCTTGCATATCTGCCCTAACCCGCATGCCAAGGTAGTCAAGTGGCCAGCTAGGATGCAAGAAACTCTTGGCTTCCTATGTGAGACGATCTTCCTATCTGCCCTAACCCGCATGGCCAAGGGTATCAAGTGGCCAGCTAGGATGCAGAAACTCTTGGCTTCCTAATGGTAGCCAACGTCTTGCATATCTGCCCTACCGCATGCCAAGGTAGTCAAGTGGCAAGCTAGGATGCAGAAACTCTTGGCTTCCTAATGTGAGAGCGCCGATCTTGCATATCTGCCCTAACCCATGGCCAGGTAGTCAAGGCCGCTAGGATGCAGAAACTCTTGGCTTCCTATGGTAAGCCCGATCTTGCATATCTGCCTACCCGCATGCCAGGTATTCAAGTGGCCACTAGGATGCAGAAACTCTTGGCTTCCTAATGTGAGAGCGCCGATCTTGCATATCTGCCCTAACCCGCATGCCAGGTAGTCAAGTGGCCAGCTAGGATGCAGAAACTCTTGGCTTCCTATGTGTATGGCCAACGATCTTGCATTCTCCCTGACCCGCATGCCAAGGTAGTCAAGTGGCCAGCTAGGATGCAGAAACTCTTGGCTTCCTAATGTGAGAGCGCGATCTTGCATATCTGCCCTAACCGCACTGGCCAAGGTAGTCAAGTGCCAGCTAGGGATCAGAAACTCTTGGCTTCCTAATGTAGCCACGATCTTGCATATCTGCCCTAACCCCATGCCAAGGTAGTCAAGTGGCCAGCTAGGATGCAAAACTCTTGGCTTCCTAATGTGAGAGCCGATCTTGCATATCTGCCCCACCCCATGCCAAGGTAGTCAAGTGGCCAGCTAGGAGCAAAAACTCTTGGCTTCCTATGTGAGCGCCGATCTTGCATATCTGCCCTAACCCGCATGCCAAGGTAGTCAAGTGGCCACTAGGATCAGAAACTCTTGGCTTCTAATGTGAGAGGCCGATCTGCATATCTGCCTAACCCGCATGGCCAAGGTAGTCAAGTGGCCAGCCTAGGATGCAGAAACTCTTGGCTCCTTATGTGATGCGACCTTCATATCTGCCTACCCGCATGGCCAAGGTAGTCAAGTGGCCTAGGATGCAGAAACTCTTGCTTCCTATGTGGTATGCCAGATCTTGCATATCTGCCTAACCCGCATCGCAAGTAGTCAAGTGGCCAGCTAGGATGCGAAACTCTTGGCTTCCTAATGTGAGAGCGCCGATCTTGCATATCTGCCCTAACCCGCATGGCCAAGGTTAGTCAAGTGGCCAGCTAGGATGCAGAAACTCTTGGCTTCCTAATGTATGCAGACGATCTTGCATATCTCCCTACCCGCATGCCAAGGTAGTCAAGTGGCCAGCTAGGATGCAGAACTCTTGCTTCCTAATGTGAGAGCGCGATCTTGCATATCTGCCCTAACCCCATGCCAAGTTAGTCAAGTGGCCAGCTAGGATGCAGAAACTCTTGCTTCTATGTGATGCCGACGATCTTGCATATCTCCCCTACCCGCATGGCCAAGGTAGTCAAGTGGCACCTAGGATGCAGAAACTCTTGGCTTCCTAATGTGAGGCGCCGATCTTGCATATCTGCCCTAACCCGCATGGCCAAGGTAGTCAAGTGCCACTAGGATGCAGAAACTCTTGGCTTCCTTATGTGTATGCCAGACGATCTTGCATATCTTGCCCTGACCCAGCGCCAAAGTAGTTCAAGTGGCCAGCTAGGATGCAGAACCTCTTGGCTTCCTAATGTGAGAGCGCCGATCTTGCATATCTGCCCTAACCCCGCATGGCCAGGTAGTCAAGTGGCCAGCTAGGATGCAGAAACTCTTGGCTTCCTATGTGAGAGCGCCGATCTTGCATATCTGCCCTAACCCGCATGGCCAAGGTAGTCAAGTGGCCAGCTAGGATCAAGAAACTCTTGGCTTCCTAATGTGAGAGCGCCGATCTTGCATATCTGCCCTAACCCGCATGGCCAAGGTAGTCAAGTGGCCAGCTAGGATGCAGAAACTCTTGGCTTCCTATGTGGCAGACGATCTTGCATATCTGCCTACCGCATCCCAAGGTAGTCAAGTGGCCAGCTAGGATGCAGAAAACTCTTGGTTCCTATGTGAGAGCGCCGATCTTGCATATCTGCCCTAACCCGCATCGCAAGGTAGTCAAGTGGCCACTAGGATCAGAAACTCTTGGCTTCCAATAAGTTATGTGAGAGCGCGATCTTGCATATCTGCCTAACCCGCATGGCCAAGGTAGTCAAGTGGCCAGCTAGGATGCAGAAACTCTGGCTTCCTTATGTGTATGCCAGACGATCTTGCATATCTGCCACTGACCTGCATCGCCAAGTGTCAAGTGGCCAGCTAGGATGCAGAAACTCTTGCTTTCCTTATGAGACGCGATCTTGCATATCTGCCCTAACCGCATGGCCAAGGTAGTCATGCCAGCTAGGATGCAGAACCTGGTCCTAATGTGAGAGCGCCATCTTGCATATCTGCCCTAACCCGCATGGCCAGGTAGTCAAGTGGCCAGCTAGGATGCAAAACTCTTGGCTTCCTTATGTGTATGCAGAACGATCTTGCATATCTGCCCTGACCCGCATCGCCAAGTAGTCAAGTGGCCAGCTAGGATGCAGAAATTCTTGGCTTTCCTAATGTGAGAGCGCCGATCTTGCTATCTGCCCTAACCCGCATGGCCAAGGTAGTCAAGTGGCAGCTAGGATGCAGAAACTCTTGGCTTCCTATGTGAGAGCGCCGATCTTGCATATCTGCCCTAACCCGCATGGCCAAGGTAGTCAAGTGGCCAGCTAGGATGCAGAAACTCTGGCTTCCTTATGTTGAGCCAACGATCTTGCATATCTGCCCTGACCCGCATGGCCAAGGTAGTCAAGTGGCCAGCTAGGATGCAGAAACTTTGGCTTCCTTATGTTGATAGCGCCGATCTTGCATATCTGCCTGACCCGCATGGCCAAGGTAGTCAGTGGCCAGCTAGGATGCAGAAACTCTTGGCTTCCTAATGTGAGAGCGCGAATCTGCATATCTGCCCTAACCCGCATGGCCAAGGGATCAAGTGGCCAGCTAGGATGCAGAAAAACTCTTGGCTTCCTTATGTGTATGCCAGACGATCTTGCATATCTGCCTGACCTGCATCGCCAAGGTAGTCAAGTGGCCAGCTAGGAGCAGAAACTCTTGGCTTCCTAATGTGAGAGCGCCGATCTTGCATATCTGCCTACCCGCATGGCCAAGGTAGTCAAGTGGCAGCTAGGATGCAGAAGAAACTCTTGGCTTCCTAATTGTGAGTCGCAATCTTGCATATCTGCCCTAACCCGCATGGCCAAGGTAGTCAAGTGGCCAGCTAGGATGCAGAAAACTCTTGGCTTCCTTATGTGTATGCCAGACGATCTTGCATATCTGCCCTACCGCATCGCCAAAGTAGTCAAGTGGCCAGCTAGGATGCAGAAACTCTTGGCTTCCTAATGTAGAGGCCGATCTTGCATATCTGCCCTAACCCATGGCCAAGGTAGTCAAGTGGCCAGCTAGGATGCAGAAACTCTTGGCTTCCTAAGTGAGAGCGCAATCTTGCATATCTGCCCTAACCCGCATCGCCAAGTGAGTGTCAAGGTGGCCAGCTGAGGATGCAGAAACTCTTGGCTTCCTAATGTGTAGAGAACGATCTTGCATATCTGCCCTAACCCGCATGGCCAAGGTTAGTCAAGTGGCCAGCTAGGATGCAGAAACTCTTGGCTTCCTATGTGTAGCAAACGATCTTGCAATTCTTCCCTGACCCGCATGCCAAGGTAGTCAAGTGGCCAGCTAGGATGCAGAAACTTGGCTTCTAATGTGAGAGCGCCGATCTTGCATATCTGCCCTAACCCGCATGGCCAAGGTAGTCAAGGGCCAGCTAGGATGCAGAAAAATCTTGGCTTCCTATATGTGAGCAGACATCTGCATATCTGCCTGACCCGCATGCCAAGGTAGTCAAGTGGCCAGCTAGGATGCAGAAACTCTTGGCTTCCTAATGTGAGAGCGCGATCTTGCATATCTGCCCTAACCCGCATGGCCAAGGTAGTCAAGTGGCCATCTAGGATCAGAAACTCTTGGCTTCCTTATGTGTATCCAAACGATCTTGCATATCTTCCCTGACCCGCATGGCCAAGGTAGTCAAGTGGCCAGATCTAGGCATGCAGACTCTGCTTCCTAATGTGAGAGCGCGATCTTGCATATCTGCCCTAACCCGCATGCCAAGGTAGTCAAGTGGCCAGCTAGGATGCAGAAACTCTTGGCTTCCTATGTGTATGCCAGAGATCTTGCATATCTGCCCTAACCCGCATGCGCAAGGTAGTCAAGTGGCAGCTAGGATGCAGAAAATCTTGGCTTCCTAATGTGAGAGCGCCGATCTTGCATACTCTCCTAACCCGCATGGCCAAGGTAGTCAAGTGGCCAGCTAGGAGCGCAAACTCTTGGCTTCCGTCAGTGCTGTAAGCGCCGATCTGCATATCTTCCCTAACCGCATCACCAGGTATGTCAAG